>OX352774.1:134121315-134721315 GCA_947095535.1 Poecilobothrus nobilitatus | reverse complement strand
AACGAATATATTGTGGAAATTCACTTCGCCTTAATTGTGTAATCAATAGATTATTGATTCCTTTAAAAATTTTTTGTAGAAGAATTGTCTCTAATTCTTGGCTCTGTTTATTCAATTTAACTGAATCTAATAAAAAATAGAATATAAACTACCAGCATCTGTAAATGCATAGTAATAAGTTAACTATATTAATTAAATTATATTAACGCAGAAACAAAAGTTAATAATTTTTATTTCATAAAGCCAATAAAATACTCCGGGCAATGCCGGGTACTCTGCTAGTTAAAATACACAATAGTAAATATAATTTGAAATATTATATTATATTAATGCGCACATAGTATATTTATATTGTTATAAGTATATCGCCATACATTGCAATATTTCTTTAAAAATATTTCCATTCATAGAATAATTTCTTATAAGTACAATAAAATACATATATGTATGTAAATACGGTGCTATATAATATACATCTATACTCTTATCATTCATTCATCCGTGACATATACGATATGTAAATAAACATGATATTATATAAGTATGTATGTATGTATAACAATATCATATAAATAAAAATTTTTCTAGCAACCGTTATGTTGTTTATTTATTTCCATTTTTTTGTACTCATACTTATTTGCTAACTTCTGTCAAAATTTCAAGTTTCCAACTTAAAGCGTTTAGAAGATAGAAGAGTTAAAGGATTTTGCAATAATTCAGTTTCGCATAACGGTAAATTAAGACACCGTATAGCACAAGAATATTTTTATTATATACATGTTTGTAAAGCTCATAATAGCATCTATCGTTTGGAAATTTCAGTTTGAAGATATACATTATAGAGTTTGTGTTATATTATAACAATTTATATATAGAGATTTTTCGAACTTTGTGGGGCTGTAGCTCCTT
This sequence comes from Poecilobothrus nobilitatus, assembly GCA_947095535.1. Taxonomy (NCBI): domain Eukaryota; kingdom Metazoa; phylum Arthropoda; class Insecta; order Diptera; family Dolichopodidae; genus Poecilobothrus; species Poecilobothrus nobilitatus. The sequence continues at coordinate 134,720,406 of OX352774.1, read as the reverse complement.
AACGAGTGGGGCTACAGAAAAATTAATATTTTTATGATATATATCAGCAGTTAAAATTTCATGGCTCTATTTCAAAAAAATTGCTTTTTTTTATGTTTGCACTATACACAGGCACAGTGTATATGAAAAATATGGCGAGCTGCCAAAACTCCCTGAGTCAAAAGTCGTCCGGGGACTTATTATCAAAAAAATAGTCAAATCAATAATTATATTTTTATAAAGTTTGGAAATATTTGATTGTTTTTTTTAATACTGAATTATAAATATTTCAGTTTATAAAGTCATAAGTCCTCGGGAAACTCGGATAACTCGAATGAAATACTCGGGAAACTTTTGCTTCGAGTTATAATATCTCGGGGACTTTTGACTTATTTTTTGAGTCATAAGTCCCTGGGGGACTTTGTATTAACTTCAGACTTGAAAAAATAAAAATATTTCTAATTAGAAATTATATCTATGCTGTATCCATTGTAGCTATGTATATTTTGTTTTTTTTTTTATAATAGAACACATTCAACACAACTCTTTAAAATGATTACGTTTGTTACACATAATTTTTCTGGACAAATATAATATAACTATCTGTTGGCCCGTCATAGAATGACGGAGTTAATTATGGTAGATTTTATTTTTATATACATAGGTATTTGTTTTTGCAATTTCGGAGTAATGTATAATTTGTACTTTGTCAAATAATGCAGTAAATAAAAAAAAGTTATATTTGTAATTGATATACAACAAAAAATATTATGTTTCAATCCGGAATTGGACCTGCACACTACCGTGTCAAAGTCAGACACACTAAATATGTATACTAATAAGAAGAAATTATAAAATACTATAAAAATATTTTATAACTAAATTAAGCTAACTTAATGTAAAAAGTGTATAGTTATAAAACATTATCATACACGAAAAGATAGAATAAAAAATACGATTTGAAATTGAAACCAAAAATAATAAAATACTCATTTGGGTATTTGATGGTGACGTGTCAGAAGTTCCATTTGTAATTTTGATTCACTTCAAATTCCCTCCTAATTCGGATTTTCAAACATGTATATATGTATACTTATTCTGGAAAAAGGGGCAAATCTGATTTCGCAACCGTCTATAAAATTTCTTCAAAATAGATATATATACATAAATTTATATGTATACATCCTGGCTGGCCGGAATTTGGAAAATAACTGTATCTAATTTTATAGTTGTGCGGGGCGTAAATTTAAGTTTAGTCTAGAAAGTTTACTCTAAACGATATTATTACATTATTAATTATTATGATTATCCAGCCAATGGTGTAGTTGTTAAGACACCTTTCATACGTAAGGTCTCGGATTCAAACCCCGGCTGGGTCATATTGATAAATAAAAAATATTAGACATTTTTCTTATAATATATAATTAATAGAATATAATTAAATTAAAAATAAGTATATATTTGTATATCCTATAAATTATAATTTAATATCATATTGTTATTAGCTATATAATAAAATAATAATAAACTGTAATTCTTGTATAAGATAATAGATGGCGTAGAAATAAAAGAAACGTCATAGTCTTGTACAATAGCTACAGTCGAGTAATCAAAGGCTTAGTGAAATTAATGATTCCAGAAACTGAAACTTAGTCAAATATGAATAAATTAATGATTTAGTGGATGCCCAATGCTCCTTATAGCAGTAGCAAGAAGAGAAAAAAAATATTATCATTACAAAAGGAAAATTGGGACTTTTGATTCACTTGAAAAAGACAGAAGTGCCATGGGATATACATAGAAGTCCATGGGATATATAGAAGATTATAATAAAATTTAAAAAAAAAAATTTCTTTTTAACAAAACAAAAAATTCGAAACAAATTAAAAATTACACATTACAATTTATAATTCATAAACAATTACAAAATATTCCTGCTTCCTATAATAAAATATTTGTTTGGCTTTCTTTATTATACCGTACACCTAAAGTATAGGGTATATTAACTTTGGTATGGTGTTTGTAACCACCAAAAGGAAGCGAGTTAGATATGGACATGTATATATATTCTGAATCAGGGTCACCTCCTGAGTCGATTTAACGATGTCCGTCCGTCCGTCCGTCCGTTCGCACGATAACTCAAAAACTAATAAAGCTATCTTGATGAAATTTATATAGTAGGTTACTAATTACAAAAGGAAGGCTTAGTTCGAATCTGGACAAAATCGGTCCATGGGTTCGGATTCTGGAAGCTTCCGAATGATTCCGGAGCAAACGAGATTATCTCCAAAACCAACAAAGATATAGAATCTTTAAATTTTGTACAATGATGTTCCTTCCCATTCGATTTATGTCTCTGAAATTTGAGAGGATTTGGTTCATGGGTCCGGATCTTAGAAGCTTCCGAACGAGCCCCAGAGCAAACGAGTATATCTCCACAACCAACAAAGATAGAACCCTTATTTTTAGTACAAGAGTGTGCATTTGAAAGTATTTGAACCATGGATTCGTATATTGGAAGCTTCCGAACGAGCCCCAGAGCAAACGAGATTATCTCCAAAACCTTATTTTTAGTACAAGAGTGTACATTTGAAAGTATTTGAACCATGGATTCGTATATTGGAAGCTTCCGAACGAGCCCCAGAGCAAACGAGATTATCTCCAAAACCAACAAAGATAGAACCTTTACCTTTTTTACAATGATGCTCCTTCTCGTTTGATTTATGTTTCTGAAATTTAAGAGGATATGGTCCATGGGTTTGGATTTTGGAAGCTTCCTAACGAGCACCAGAGCAAATGAGATTATCTCCAAAAACAACAAAGATATAACCTTCAAATTTGGCAGAATAGTGTTCTCTCATGTTTTATTCAAGCCTCTAAAATTTTAGAGGATTTGGTTCATGGATTCGGATTTTGGAAGCTTCCGAATGAGCACCAGAGCAAATGAGATTATCTCCAAGATCAACAAAGATGGAACCGTTAAATTTTGTACAATGGTGTTCTGGCATGTTTTCTTTATGTTCCTGAGATGGATTCGATGAATTGGAATGGCAATTCGGGTACCTGGCACACACCTCCCAAGGACGAACAATGTTCGAAATTAATAAAGATAGAAACTTAAAGTTTTTTACAAAGGTGTCAAGCATATCCCAAGAGGATGCCTCTTTTACGTTCCTGAAATTCGAGTTGAATAAGACAGAAAAGGGAAGAAGTTCAAGCAGCTGCCAAAAAAACGTATGGATTTTTAATTTAATTCGAATTATTCAGGTGTATTGTATTAATAAGTCGGTTGCATCGACTTACTGTTACATTTACTTGTTTAAATCTATAAAATGACATTTTAAAATTATTAAAAACATTTTGTATTATTCATTTGTATTATTTTGTATTACTCAAACGAGTTACTCAAACGATATACTTATGCATATATCATTATTCTTTGATTGTAACTCAACGAGACAGGTCATAAGAAGTAGTGCGGAAATTAAAATTGATTATAAAGTATAAATTATAACAGCGAATTTATTAGCGGATGAATCTAAATTTTTTAATTTCTGTGTTTTTTTTTTAAAACATAATTGTTTATTTTTAATTATTTACGAAAAATAAGTGTACTAATAAATTAAAAATTAGTTAAAATTATTAAAAAACAAGGACAATTAATATAGTGTTATTTAAAGAATTAAAAGGTTTTCCATATTGCACTAACACATAACAAGTGTATTAGTAATACAGTGGAGCTGAGAGCCCCTCAAATTTTACAAACACAACCCGCGAATTAGACAGTAACTCTCACGGGAACTCTTTCAATAGTAGTGGTGATAAAATAAAGCGTAGCGTAGTGGTGGTATAATAAAGTCCAGCTCTAATTTACACATTGAAAAGATAAGTATCATACATTTTTAATTTTATATTTTACATTTTAATATTGTATTATTTTACGTTTTTAATAAAATATTATTTATTATTTATGAAATAAAAAATTATTTTGCTTTTCTAAAATTACATATATTATTTATTATTAAATCGAATTACTTTTAATTAATTATTATTTTGAAATTACCTTTATAATTTGGATAATTTGGAAGTTGCTTTATATATATAATTAGTTTTTATTATTGAAATTGTATTGTGTTAAAAGATTAACAGAATCTTGAATAAACATTGCATTTTTAAGTATTTATTATATAATTGCTAGTATTAGTTAAATAATTTAATATTAATATTAAATAAATTGTAGCTGGAGTGTGTGTCAGCACTAAGCTGCAATAAATTGCATGATAGATATTGCACTTTATATCTATTGCATGATAGATATCTCTTGCATGAGGGAAATCTCACTATTATGCGAATTAGTTTTTTAAGAAATGAAAGAAGATACAATGGCTAATATTAATGCAAATTTGTAACTGTACAAGCTTTGTAATCAGCATGTTACAAATGGGAAAAATGCGCTGTGCTGTGATGGCTTCTGCAACAAATGGATCCACAGTAGCTGCTTAAATATCAGTGATTCTAAATATAATAAAATAAAGGCTATAGGAAACCTAGTATTGTGGATGTGCAAAGAATGCAGGAATATACTCAACAAGGCAAGGAAGTTATCCTTCAACGACATTGAAGCGATGGTCAACAATAAGGACAATTTAATGGAAAGAAAATTCAACAGTATTAATGAGCAATTAATACAACTAAGTAATAAAATTAACAACTTGGCGGAAGGAAAGATGAACCCACCTAAGAAAAAGCTAACATTTGCAGAGATAACAAGCAAGAACATTGGCACAATGGAGAATGCAACAGGAAAGTTCACGGAAACAATATTGATTAAGCCAAAAACCACGCAATCAGGAAGTGATATAAAAAAATTGTTAAAGGGAAAATAACTCCAGCTGACTTAAGAACACCTATTCACATGTTTAAGAATACAAAAAATGGAGGATTAGTAATGAGATCGAACAATGAGGACAATAACAAAGTCTGAAAGAGTGAACTCATTAAGAAGTTGGGAAGTGGTTATAAAATAAAGGACACAAAGCAATTTATCCCAAGAAGTAAGATAGCTGGCCTGAATAAAAAATATAACTCTACTGAACTAAAAAATGAACTAATGCAACTAAACCCTGACATTACAGCCAAAGATGAGATTAAGGTGGCACATGCGAAACAGGACGCTAGATCTAAAAAATGGACATTTTTCATGGAGGTAAATGGTACCATGTTCGATAAGGTGGTAAACAAGTACATAAATGTTGAATGGGAATCACATTATGTCAAGGAGGATATTACGGCCATTCAAGTGCTTACGATTCAACCATAAAGCGGAGGAATGCACAAAATCGCAAATTTGTGCAAAATGCATGAAACAACATCGAACTCAGGATTGTTCGGAATCTGTCTTCAAATGCAGCAACTGCACCAAGCACAATACCTTCCAACTTGATAGTAATAAAGTGGCAACAAATCACAGGGCTACCAGTATTTATTGTCCATTAATTCAAAGACAAATGAAAGCAAAGAGAGAAAAAACGTACTATAATATTGTTAACATTTTTAATGATGATGAACAAAATTAATATTCTTTATCTGAATGCTAGAAGTCTAAAACAAAATGATAGAAATCGAAGTCTGCAGTCAAAATTATAAACCGGATATAATTATAGTTAATGAAACATGGATCTACTCACATGAGGCAAAACATTATAATATACTTGAATGCGAGGTAATCTACAATTGTAGAGATTGCAATAGAGGAGGGGGCAATACAGCAATATTTATAAAAAATGGGATCAAATTCAATATTGTAGAGCAAAGTGTTAAATTTAACTCTACCGTAGTAGAGATCTTGGATAATAAAGAAAATATCAAATTTTTTACAGCATATAAAGCAGATTATAGTGTGGATTCTGAGTTTATCAACCACATGGAAGACATCTTTAACAAGTACAAAAACATAACAATGATGGCAGATACCAATATAGATCTACTAAGCAGTACGCAAACATCGCAAAGCTATCTCTCTATGGTCCTGTCTAATGGATTAGACATAATTAACAATATAGATGTCAGCGGAGCAACTAGAGTAGCACCATCATCCAATACTATCATAGATAATGTAATCTCGAATCTAAGGATCTAAGGGACGCGAAAAACCAGATCATCATACAGCTGCACAGTAATTCTGTTTTTGACCATAAAGTAATCACAGCGGAGATTTCGTTAGTCAACATTAGTAGAAACAAAATCGTCAACTCACTTATAGAGAACGTTGAACTCGTAAAATTTAAGGAGGACATTAAGCTGAGTTTGACGAGAAGTCCCATGGATAACATGGAGGCATTAGCTGCAATAATACAACAGGCTAAGAAGAAAAACACGACACTGAAAAGGGTTAGAAATAGAAAGAATAGATGGATTAACAAAGATTTACTCCATATGATGAGATAAAGAGATAAACTATACAAGCAATTACTATCTGCAATAAACTATCTGACTCATGGCGCAGTGGTTAAGTCGCCAACCTTTCAATCGAAGGGTCTTGGGTTTAAACCCCGGTCAGGTCATAAATAAAAAATATGTAGTACTTTTATATCGTAATAATGTATATCGTATAATTAATATTAGTAATAATAACAATAATAATATTAATAATAATAATAATAATAGTAATAATAACAATAATTATAATAATAATAATAGTAATAATAATAGCTAAATAATAATAGCTACTATAGTGGAGCCATCTTTGGTTACATCATGCAAGTAAGGTGTCATATACTGCTGCATGTGGTAATTCACGGATGGCGCTGACTCTGTAGCAAAATAATAAAAATAATATTAATAATAATAATAATAATAGTAATAATAATAATAATAGTAATAATAATAATAATAGTAATAATAATAAAACAATAATAATAATAATAGTAAAATAATAGTTGCTACAGTAGAGCCATCTTTGGTTATATCATGCAAGTAAGGTGTAATATACTGCTGCACGTTGTAATCCACTGATGGCGCTAACTCTGTGGTAAAATAATAATAATAATAGTAATAATAATAATAATAACAATAATAATAGTACAATAATTAAATAGTATAATAAATAGTACAAATAATATAACAACAATAATAATAATAATAATAATTGTAATAGTAATAATAACAATAATTATAATAATAATAATAATAGCTACTACAGTGGGGCTATCTTTGGTTATATCGTGCAAGTAAGGTGTTATATACTGCTGTACGTTGTAATCCACTGATGGCGCTGACTCTGTAGTAAAATAATAATATTAATAAGAATATTAATACCAATAATAACAGCCGCTACAGTGACAGTTTGGGTTGCCGTCAATAGTTACCTCATGTAGTAATATATACTACTACTACATGTTGTAACTGTTGTGACGGCTTTAGTCACTGTTAGCAAAATAATAATAATAGGCGGATTCATTGTTTCCTTACAGTCCCACTCCCAATTCAATGTTTCCGTATCCATTTTCCTATCCTTTCCCATCCCTACTCCCTAGCCAATATACTGCGTTCGCAGGTAAGGGTTTCATCCCACTTTATTGGCTAAAGGGGGAAGTGGGTTTAGTCAGTAAGTATCTGACACTACCAAGGGAAAATTCTTGGTGTCTTTGGAAGATTCCCACCTCCCTTAGGAAAAAAAAAAAAATTAATAGGCAACAATATGAATGAGGATATTAGAAAAACATTTAAAAAAGTAAAGAACGAAGTAACCAAAATGACCAGGATGGCAAAACAGATGCAACATAATTTTGAATTGATAAAAGCAGGCAATGATTTAAAAAAGATATACCGAACAATTAACGGAGTAATTTACAATAAAACTGAATCAGAAAACGATATAACTATAGCTAGCTTAAGGACTAATGGTATCACTACTAAGAATGAATATAAAATATTAGAAGGTGTAAACGACCACTTTGCACATATAGGCAAAAATCTGGCTCAGAAAATAAACATTAATGTATCGGCTGTTTGTAACACACGAAACAATAAGTCTATCTTATCTTGAGCAACGACGGAAGTTATAAGATATACTATGGAACGAATGGAGAAAGGATTCTACACAGCTACTGTCTTTAGCGATCTGCAGTAAGCCTTCGACACAGTGGACCACAGCATCTTATTAGACAAACTGGATAAAATAGGTATAAGAGGGACAGCTAATACCCTTATTAAAAATTATCTGGTAACTAGACTAGACAGGAAGCTGGTAACTAGACTTAACAATAGAATTAGTACTCCAAAGATTGTTAATGTTGTGGTACCACAAGGATCGGCGCTGGGTCCGACGCTATATCTGCTCTACATACACAATATGCAGAATGCTAATTTAAAAGCTAAGTATATTATATTCGCCGATGACACGTGCCTACTGTACGTGGCAAAGAATGAAAAAGAGGTAGAGGAATCAGCCAACGAGGATCTTAGTAGATACTGGATTACCGGGAATAAACTTACGCTTAACGGAACTAAAACAAAATACATGATTTTCAAGCCAAAAGGAGCACAGGATTTTGCACCAAATATAAAAATCAGGAATATGAAGGTTGAAAGAACAGCTCTATTTAGATATCTTGGACTACTAATGGATGATAAACTGGGTTGGCATCATAATGTGGATAACTTCTGCAATAAAATAGCGGCCATAATAGGTGCAGTTAAGAAATCTGGGATAATACTGAAGGAAGAAACAGCGAACTTAATTTATAATGCGCACATAATGTCACACATAAGGTATAATTTGATATGCTGGTCAATCTCGCCTAATTATTTAATAAAAAGAGTGCACATATTACAAAACAAGGTGCTAAGGAGGGTATATAAATTATATTGGAGAGCAAATGAGCGAGAAATATATGTTGCAACTGGGCAACTGAACATATACAACATCATCAAACAAGAAAAAGCGAAGTTTATATTCGAGATAAAAAAGAGCCTTAACAAATCCGCCATTCATATCGCTACTCATTCCGAGATTCACAATTACAACACTAGAGCAGCCTATCACCTTATTATCCCTCGCACGAGGGTTGAATTCATGCAAAAAATTTGCTATCTTCCTCCATAGCAATCTTCAACAATCTACCGGATAGCATTAAGGGCATCTTAACACTGGAGAAATTCAACAAGGAGCTTAAAAAATACCTACACGGTAAGCAGAGGGCGTCTCTCAACTTAGCGTTGTCGTAATGAAACTGGAGGCAATATTCAACATAGCAGTGTCTTCTTCCATAATTATCAACGCGATTTATCAGCGCACCAGTCTCTGAATGACTTGATAATAGTAGTTAGAATTCGTCCTAACTTTAGTACTAGTCCTTAAGATATTAGTAATTCAATATTTCTTAAGTTAAGTTTAGCATTGTTATAAGTTCTTAGTTATTATTTCGATGCTGATTGAAGCTGAAATCTAAGTATTGTTATTTTTTTATTACTATTATACTATTATTGTTATTATTATTAGTATATATTATTATTATATTATATTACATGATATTATTATGTATTAATTATTATATTATATTATAGGATATTATTATATTATTTGAATACTGTAAGTTAGATTGCTAACTGTTTATATGTTGAAGGATCTTAGAACTTTCACCTAATACCAACACCAGCTGTTTGGTGGATATGTCAGAGCTAATGGCGTCAAACATACCTTCTACATCTTTTTGACAATTTTTCTTTAGATTATTAAGCTGTTTGTAATATAAATTATAATAAATGTTGAATGTTAAATAAATTATTATCACATGTTGTAAATTTAGTTAAAATGTAACCTGATTACGAAAAAATTAAAGGGTTTTTTATGCAGAATGGAATATAATACGTAGAAAGAATCAACATAGTACTGAAGGTCCTTCATACATCTTGTCATGTTGGAAGATGTGTTTTACTGGTAAAAGGAACGCTAACAATGAAACATAGAAACATTTTTACTCATCTTGACATGTTGGAAGATGAGTCAAAATGACTGCGCGTTAGACTTGTATTTTGCGAATAACAATGTTTTCCACTCGGCTCTTTCCCTTATTGAAAAATTGAAAAATTGAAATATGAAATACAAAATCAAAAAAGATGTAATTAAATTTAATATTCAGTGTAAAAATTAAAAAAAAAAAAAAAGTAAAGAAGAGTAAATAAATAAATAAATAAAATAAATATGGGTATGTATGTATGTCAAATAAAATTAATTAAAAAAAAAATCAGTTCGAAGAAATTAATGAATGAAAAATCATTTTTTTTTTGTTTTTTAATCATTTTTTGCTTTCCTTTTACCCTTTTGTAATGTATCATAGTTTTAAAAAATAAAAATATTTCCAATTAAAAATTATATCTATACTGTATACATTATAGCTATGTATATTTTATTTTTTTTCTATAATAGAACACATCCAACACAACACTTTAAATTGAATGCGTTTGTTACTCATCATTTTTCTGGACAAATATTTATATTAATTATGTATAAAATAAATAAATAATAAATATTTTAAATTTGTTATTTTAAAATAAAACACTAAAAAAATTAAAATTAATAAAATCCACCAATCCAATTTAAAAATTTTTACACTCTCATATCATAGTCAAGTCATATTTTATACTCTATGTAATAGATACAATATTAAATCATATAATATATGCGATAGACAAACAGAAATACATATTACATTCTGAAGTATCTACCTTAAATATTTAAGTATCTACCTTAAAATATACTACTGCGATTTGCGAACTAATAAAAAGCAAGTACTAAAAAGAAGGAAAGAGTTAATATGTAAATACATAGAAAGTTGTGTAAAAAATTACATATGTGGCTTGAAATTTTGATAAGCTGTATTTCCTAAACTACCACCCCGATTAAAAAGGTTATTGTATTATTCTATTCTAAATTGTATTATTCTCCTCATTCTTTCTAACGATGCAAAAACCATGTAAATCGGCCCAGTAGTTTTCTCTGAAAAGAGCCGCAAAAACCAAGGGCCGCGGAAACAATTCCGCTCGAAATTCTCAAAATAATTTTGGTCGGTTTTGAGAATTTCAAGCGGAATATATATAACTTCTTTGAATTATTGACACCGATTACAACAGATAAAGTAACAATCATTTGTTACATTCACAAAGAAATCGCTGATACATTCATATATTTTTTTTTCTGCTATTAAACATTATCTTTTTGTATAATTCCCAAAATTTCTTGCTATCATTTATGCATTTCTCTAATTTCGCGAAGCAAAATTTTATTTTCGCTTCAAAGGGGAAGAATTTTTATTTTAAATTTAACGGGGAAGAATATAGTTACTTTTGTAGACCCGTACGAACCCGTACGAACCTTTTAACTCTCTGCATATAGTATAATTTTTTTGAGTTTTCATTATTTTTTAATAAATATAAAAATTGTACATAGTTGCTGCTGCTATCTTAGGCTTGGTGCAAGAATTTCAAGCTTTGTATATAAATTGACTATGTATATAAATTGGATACACAATTAATGCATTGTAATTATTAAGTGAAAAGTCATAAAATTTATTATTATTTTTATAGATAAGTTTATTACATATTATTTAACATTTATCAAAAATACAAAAAATATGCATACATAACCAAACAAAAATTAATTTCTCCCAACACAAATTCTATGTACTTACATATCGCCATACATCGCAACTTTTTTAAAAATATTTCATTCATTCAATTTTGTCTTATAAGTACACAAAATAAACCACAACCTTATAGCAGCTATATTTATAACTAGTATATGCCATACAAATTGTATGAACAATATGACACAATTAATATATGAACATATACATAAAAATTAAGTCACACTTTTGTCAATTTTAAGGTGACCCTATATTAATAAGAAAAGTGGTTAACAGAAATATAAATATAATGTTGGAGCTTTAATTTTTGCATATTACCATAATGAAACTATATACATAGAGAATTTATCCAGTACAAAATTTTCTAGTCAATTTCTTAAAAACGTATTTTACCCAAAATTACTCAATATACATCTTATTGTACCCAAATTTGCTCAATGCTCAAAATATTTCCACTTATCAATTATAAGTATTTTGTAAAATGAGAAAAACTCATTTACTCAAAAAACTCAATGTACACAATACACAGGTATTTATATTACTTATAAAAATAATATGAATGTGTAAAAAAAATGTTAATAAAGAATTTTATTTAACATAAAGAATAGAAACTGTAATTTGATTAGTATATAAATGGTATAATATCATTGTTGAATGTATTAATGTATGAATGTGTGAATTATAATATTAATAATTAGTTACTCGTATAATAATTTTATAATAAAAACCGTTAGTACTTTTTTCTTTCGTTAACAATTTTTATGATTTGCGTAATTGCATGATTTTTTATTTTAAATTGCTAGCGTAAAAACTTTTACAAGCATTATGGTACTTACAAGTCGGTTTTAAATTTTTTAGTTTTTTAGTTAATAAGTATCGCATCGAAAATGCAATTTAGCTATTGAAGCTTTTTAAAGCAAGATGAAGATAATTATAAATAATTATAGATAATTATTTTGATATAATTATAAAATTATATCAAAACAATAAAATATTATATAACAAAACAATTTTTTAACAAAAAAGAATTCATTCACTAAAAAATTAAACATAAATATAAGCAAATAGAATGCATTACTGGAAAAATAAAAATAAACTATATTATGTACATATATTCCCAACTAACAATATTTACAAAATTTAGATGGCTAAAATTCCGTTGTTAGTGAATTGTTCATGCAAAAAATAAAAATAAAATAATTAAACAATTAGGTATAGGTATTTATATATTATAATTACATATAAAAAAATTATTTGTTAAAACAGAAAACTACATAGTGAGGAAAATTTTTTGGCGCTAAGAAAAGTTATTAAGTTAAGAATTAATAATTTTAAGTTTTCTTGTAACAGAACTATTCGATTTATTTATTTTTTGTTTTTCATTATTTCATTCTTTTTACCACTTTGCTTCCTCAGTTCTTTACGGACTTTCAAACTACCCGGTTGTGAATTCGGAAGAATTAATAAAACAAAAGAAAAAACAAGTGATTTTTTTTTTTTTTCTGCTAAAACCCCGCGATCAACTGTTTAGTATTTACAAAACTGTCATTGTCAATTTTTTTTCATAAAGTGTCTAGTAGAAAAATCGATACTCGAAAATATTGATTACTTCAAAATAGTTCTGACTCACCTGGCGGTGAAATTCTTAATCTAAATAACAATTAAACAAATAATTAAAATCAAACAAAAACTAAAAAAATAATAATTATATAGAATAATAATAGTACTTAATAATTTCTTAATTATTAATATTAAATAATTAATAAAGAACTAATTAATAACGCAATAATATATAGAAATAAATAAAAATAAGAAATTATAAAATTTTAAAAAATAGCAGATATATAATAATCAAAAATAATAAAAATATTTTCGTTCGCGAACTTCCAAAAAGTGAACAACTATTCTATCTGAAAATATAAAACGGTAGAGAAATTGTAGTGAATATACTTGTTTATATGTAAAATAATAATACATAATAATGAATAAATAAAATTGAATTATAAGAATATAATAATAGTGATAATAATAAAAACAATAATAAAAATAATTATTAATAATAATTGATTAATAAAAAATTGATATAACAAAATAACATGAAACTAAATTTTATAATCATTGTTGGCGTCAAAAATGGGAATAAATAGAACTCCACCAAGATAAGACAAGGGTAACTCTAGTACCGACATTAAGGAAAAAAGTTTACCAAAACCTTCAATATAAAATAGTGATATAATAAATTTTGATGAGCTAAAAAATGTCCTAGAAGAAAACAAAATTTTGAAAGCCCAATTAGATGAATTAAAAGTTTTAACAGAAACGTTATTAAAGAAAATCAGTGTGTTAGAAAAAGAAAAGTCTTCACACAAAAATAACATAAATAGAGACACATCATCAAATACAAGCAATAAAAGGAAGAGAACTAGTCCACAAATAGTACCAAACCCTAAATAAACCAAAATAAACGATTATTGGCTTGATCCAACAAGTAAAATAAACACTGAAAATGATCTAGAAGATATAACCTTTGTAAATGTGGAAACCAAAACAAAACCTATAACACCACCACCTATTTATATTTGGGGAGTAAAAAATATTAGCCCTCTAAACGATCTTCTAAATCAAACTTATCAACATAAATACGACATAAAAACACTCAATACGCAAGAAGTCAAAGTTCCAACACTGGAGTCAGAATATTATAGAAACGTGGTCAAATAACTCAAGGAAAGAAATACACAATGTCATACTTATCAGCCAAAAATAGATAAACTCTTCAAAGTAGTTATTAGAGGATTGCACCCATCTTCAGAAACAGAAGAAATTAAAATTTCCTTAGAAGAACTAGGTTACAATGCCACAAATATTTACAATGTTTACAAACAAAAAAGAAATGGCGAATTAATATCGTTGCCTTTATTCTATGTCGATCTGGAGCAGAATAATAATAATCATGAAGTTCATCAGATAAAAAATTTACTTCACACAAAAATAAAATTTGAACCACCTCGAAAACAGAAACAATTTCCACAATGTACCAAATGTTAACAATATGAACATATTTCAAAGTATTGTAACAAGCTTCCCATATGCGTTAAATGTGCAGGAGAACATCTTACAAAAACCTGCCCAAAGAAATTTATGAATCTACAGATTCAACGTCGAAAAATCAAATCATTCACTTACAACAACCAACAGAAATTATTCCAGATGACACAAAAGAAATCAAATCTAAGCTAAAAGAATTACTAGGTCAGATTGTACCCATGATAATCCTTTTAAATACATTAGTCACAAACTTCACAAAAAATGCCTAGTCTTCTAAAAATTGCCGTATGGAATGCAAATGGGCTAATCCAGCACACACTCGAACTTAGGAGTTTCCTTGTAGAACATAAAGTAGATATTATGCTAATCGCAAAAACCCCCTTTACAAATAAGATTCACTTTAACATCCGTGGGTACGAAATATATGACACTAAACACTCGGATGGCACTGCACCTGGGGGTTCAGCAATAATAATCAAAAATGCAATCAAACACTTTGAAAAAGTAAAATATAAAGAAGAATACTTAGCAACAAGTGTAAATGTAAAAAATTGGAATGAACTATTTCTTATTTCAGCATTATATTGCCCACCTAAACATGATGTCCACCAAAAACACTGGGGGATCTCGTTTAACAACACATAAAGGACGTCAGTTTTTATGGCCATGGAATCTTGCAAACTAACCTATGTCTCAACAGATCAGCCAACATATTAGCCAAGTGATAGAAATAAGATCCCGGATTTGATTGACTTTTGCGTTACTAAGGGAATAGACCAGAAATCCTTAAAGGCTGAGTCGTGCTTAGATATATTCTCAGACCACACACCTATTATATTAACTGAATATAATAGGTGTGTGGATAGCGGATAGAATAAATACAGAAACATCTTGAGCAAAAATATTAAGCTAAACATACCATTGAAATAGCTCTGACGGTATAGACTTAGCAATACAAAATTTTAATGAAGTAATATATGATGTCTCAATCGGTGCAACTCCAAAAAATAATTTGAAAAAAAAATTCGAAATATTTCCAGCTCAAATAAAATCAAAAATAGAAGCAAAAAGAAAACTGAGAAAACTATGGCAAAAAAGGAGATATCCAGAGCATAAAACAGAATTAAACCGCATAGTAAAGGAATTAAGACAACTTCTAAAAATAGCCAAAGATAATGCTATTCAGAAACAGCTAAGGACTGTCACCGCAAATGAAAACATAGACTATGCGCTATGGAAAATCTTACAAAATACAAAGCGTCTGCAACAACACGAGGTATACCTGAAGAAAAATGATGGTACCTGGGCAAGAAGCCAAAAGGAGAAGGCATACACTTTCGCATCGCATTTAGTAAATATCTTCACACATTATCAAGCTGAAACTTCAGATGAATAAAATTCGGAAATCGTTGACTATGTAAATGCAGCCTTACAACTGTGCCTGCCAACGAGGAAATACACAGTGGCACAGTGGCAAATTACTGACAAGATGTTAAAAGAACTCCCGTCAATTGGCCTAAAATACATCACTTACATTTGTAATGCTTGTTTAATGCATCAGTTTGGGTTTCGTAACAAACACTCCACTATTGAACAAGTACACATAGTAGACAATGTAATAAACAACGCTCTTGAAGCAAAGGAATATTGCGCAGCGGCATTCTTGGGCATCACACAAGGTTTTGATAAAGTGTGGCATTTGGGTTTGTAATACAAATTAAAAAAAAGCTTACCATACGATCTATACCTAACAATAAAATCATACCTAAGTAGTCGTAAATTTATAGTCAAATACCAGCAAGATTACTCCGAAGTAAACTTAATAAAATCAGGAGTTCCGCAAGGTAGCGTATTGGGACCCACATTATATTTAATATACACAGCTGATCTACCCACAACAAGTTATACAGAAACAGAAATTTTTGCAGATGACAGGGTAATACTAGCATGAAGTCCCTATCCAAAAGTGGCATCAAATTTGTTACAGAAGCATTTATCAAAAGTAAAAAAATAGCTTAAAACGTGGAGAATAAAAGCAAATGTTGGTAAATCTGTTCAAGTTATATGCACTAACAAAAAAGGTAATTGCCCCGCAGTTTCATTAAATAATGTTCCACTGGCACAAGAGAATTCAGCCAAATACCTTGGTTTGCATTTGTATAGACATTTAACATGGAAAGAACACATTGTTTACAAAAGCAAGCAGTCTAGAAGTCAATTAAATAAAATTTACTGTGTAGTATGTCTTGACTTGTTCACAAAATAATTTCCATAACTGTAGATACAACATTACCAAAATAATTTTAAATTAAAATCAAAATTAAACGAGAAAGAATACAGTTACCTTTGTCAACTCTTAGATACCCGTACGAACAGTTAATATGTTCACAGCCTGTCACTCTGCTTACAATATTATATTTTTAATATTTTAGTATTTTAAAATAATTTGGGTGAATTTTATAATTTCTAGAATTATGGGTTGTACATATATTCAAACTATATGTTTATACATTCTTCAAAAGCAGATTCTAACCTTCCACATAACGATTATCAATCCAAAACTTTTTCAAATATTCTATAGTACCATTTAATACTAAGCGGTAAATGTATATTAAATTACAAAAAAAAAATTGAATTATAAGAATATAATTATTAATAATAATTGATTAATAAAAAATTGATATAACAAAATAACATGAAACTAAATTTTATAATCATTGTTGGCGTCAAAAATGGGAATAAATAGAACTCCACCAAGATAAGACAAGGGTAACTCTAGTACCGACATTAAGGAAAAAAGTTTACCAAAACCTTCAATATAAAATAGTGATATAATAAATTTTGATGAGCTAAAAAATGTCCTAGAAGAAAACAAAATTTTGAAAGCCCAATTAGATGAATTAAAAGTTTTAACAGAAACGTTATTAAAGAAAATCAGTGTGTTAGAAAAAGAAAAGTCTTCACACAAAAATAACATAAATAGAGACACATCATCAAATACAAGCAATAAAAGGAAGAGAACTAGTCCACAAATAGTACCAAACCCTAAATAAACCAAAATAAACGATTATTGGCTTGATCCAACAAGTAAAATAAACACTGAAAATGATCTAGAAGATATAACCGTTGTAAATGTGGAAACCAAAACAAAACCTATAACACCACCACCTATTTATATTTGGGGAGTAAAAAATATTAGCCCTCTAAACGATCTTCTAAATCAAACTTATCAACATAAATACGACATAAAAACACTCAATACGCAAGAAGTCAAAGTTCCAACACTGGAGTCAGAATATTATAGAAACGTGGTCAAATAACTCAAGGAAAGAAATACACAATGTCATACTTATCAGCCAAAAATAGATAAACTCTTCAAAGTAGTCATTAGAGGATTGCACCCATCTTCAGAAACAGAAGAAATTAAAATTTCCTTAGAAGAACTAGGTTACAATGCCACAAATATTTACAATGTTTAAAAACAAAAAAGAAATGGCGAATTAATATCGTTGCCTTTATTCTATGTCGATCTGGAGCAGAATAATAATAATCATGAAGATAATAATCATCAGATAAAAAATTTATTTCACACAAAAATAAAATTTGAACCACCTCGAAAACAGAAACAATTTCCACAATGTACCAAATGTTAACAATATGAACATATTTCAAAGTATTGTAACAAGCTTCCCATATGCGTTAAATGTGCAGGAGAACATCTTACAAAAACCTGCCCAAAGAAATTTAAGAATCTACAGATTCAACGTCGAAAAATCAAATCATTCACTTACAACAACCAACAGAAATTATTCCAGATGACACAAAAGAAATCAAATCTAAGCTAAAAGAATTACTAGGTCAGATTGTACCCATGATAATCCTTTTAAATACATTAGTCACAAACTTCACAAAAAATGCCTAGTCTCCTAAAAATTGCCGTATGGAATGCAAATGGGCTAATCCAGCACACACTCGAACTTAGGAGTTTCCTTGTAGAACATAAAGTAGATATTATGCTAATCGCAAAAACCCCCTTTACAAATAAGATTCACTTTAACATCCGTGGGTACGAAATATATGACACTAAACACTCGGATGGGACTGCACCTGGGGGTTCAGCAATAATAATCAAAAATGCAATCAAACACTTTGAAAAAGTAAAATATAAAGAAGAATACTTAGCAACAAGTGTAAATGTAAAAAATTGGAATGAACTATTTCTTATTTCAGCATTATATTAGCATTATTTCAGCATTATAAGTAATATATGATGTCTCAATCGGTGCAACTCCAAAAAATAATTTGAAAAAAAAATTCGAAATATTTCCAGCTCAAATAAAATCAAAAATAGAAGCAAAAAGAAAACTGAGAAAACTATGGCAAAAATGGAGATATCCATAAAACAGAATTAAACCGCATAGTAAAGGAATTAAGACAACTTCTAAAAATAGCCAAAGATAATGCTATTCAGAAACAGCTAAGGACTGTCACCGCAAATGAAAACATAGACTATGCGCTATGGAAAATCTTACAAAATACAAAGCGTCTGCAACAACACGAGGTATACCTGAAGAAAAATGATGGTACCTGGACAAGAAGCCAAAAGGAGAAGGCATACACTTTCGCATCGCATTTAGTAAATACCTTCACACATTATCAAGCTGAAACTTCAGATGAATAAAATTCGGAAATCGTTGACTATGTAAATGCAGCCTTACAACTGTGCCTGCCAACGAGGAAATACACAGTGGCACAGTGGCAAATTACTGGCAAGATGTTAAAAGAACTCCCGTCAATTGGCCTAAAATACATCACTTACATTTGTAATGCTTGTTTAATGCATCAGTTTGGGTTTCGTAACAAACACTCCACTATTGAACAAGTACACATAGTAGACAATGTAATAAACAACGCTCTTGAAGCAAAGGAATATTGCGCAGCGGCATTCTTGGGCATCACACAAGGTTTTGATAAAGTGTGGCATTTGGGTTTGTAATACAAATTAAAAAAAAGCTTACCATACGATCTATACCTAACAATAAAATCATACCTAAGTAGTCGTAAATTTATAGTCAAATACCAGCAAGATTACTCCGAAGTAAACTTAATAAAATCAGGAGTTCCGCAAGGTAGCGTATTGGGACCCACATTATATTTAATATACACAGCTGATCTACCCACAACAAGTTATACAGAAACAGAAATTTTTGCAGATGACAGGGTAATACTAGCATGAAGTCCCTATCCAAACGTGGCATCAAATTTGTTACAGAAGCATTTATCAAAAGTAAAAAAATAGCTTAAAACGTGGAGAATAAAAGCAAATGTTGGTAAATCTGTTCAAGTTATATGCACTAACAAAAAAGGTAATTGCCCCGCAGTTTCATTAAATAATGTTCCACTGGCACAAGAGAATTCAGCCAAATACCTTGGTTTGCATTTGTATAGACATTTACCATGGAAAGAACACATTGTTTACAAAAGCAAGCAGTCTAGAAGTCAATTAAATAAAATTTACTGTGTAGTATGTCTTGACTTGTTCACAAAATAATTTCCATAACTGTAGATACAACATTACCAAAATAATTTTAAATTAAAATCAAAATTAAACGAGAAAGAATACAGTTACCTTTGTCAACTCTTAGATACCCGTACGAACAGTTAATATGTTCACAGCCTGTCACTCTGCTTACAATATTATATTTTTAATATTTTAGTATTTTAAAATAATTTGGGTGAATTTTATAATTTCTAGAATTATGGGTTGTACATATATTCAAACTATATGTTTATACATTCTTCAAAAGCAGATTCTAACCTTCCACATAACGATTATCAATCCAAAACTTTTTCAAATATTCTATAGTACCATTTAATACTAAGCGGTAAATGTATATTAAATTACAAAAAAAAAATTGAATTATAAGAATATAATAATAGTGATAATAATAAAAACAATAATAAAAATAATTATTAATAATAATTGATTAATAAAAAATTGATATAACAAAATAACATGAAACTAAATTTTATAATCATTGTTGGCGTCAAAAATGGGAATAAATAGAACTCCACCAAGATAAGACAAGGGTAACTCTAGTACCGACATTAAGGAAAAAAGTTTACCAAAACCTTCAATATAAAATAGTGATATAATAAATTTTGATGAGCTAAAAAATGTCCTAGAAGAAAACAAAATTTTGAAAGCCCAATTAGATGAATTAAAAGTTTTAACAGAAACGTTATTAAAGAAAATCAGTGTGTTAGAAAAAGAAAAGTCTTCACACAAAAATAACATAAATAGAGGCACATCATCAAATACAAGCAATAAAAGGAAGAGAACTAGTCCACAAATAGTACCAAACCCTAAATAAACCAAAATAAACGATTATTGGCTTCATCCAACAAGTAAAATAAACACTGAAAATGATCTAGAAGATATAACCGTTGTAAATGTGGAAACCAAAACAAAACCTATAACACCACCACCTATTTATATTTGGGGAGTAAAAAATATTAGCCCTCTAAACGATCTTCTAAATCAAACTTATCAACATAAATACGACATAAAAACACTCAATACGCAAGAAGTCAAAGTTCCAACACTGGAGTCAGAATATTATAGAAACGTGGTCAAATAACTCAAGGAAAGAAATACACAATGTCATACTTATCAGCCAAAAATAGATAAACTCTTCAAAGTAGTCATTAGAGGATTGCACCCATCTTCAGAAACAGAAGAAATTAAAATTTCCTTAGAAGAACTAGGTTACAATGCCACAAATATTTACAATGTTTACAAACAAAAAAGAAATGGCGAATTAATATCGTTGCCTTTATTCTATGTCGATCTGGAGCAGAATAATAATAATCATGAAGTTCATCAGATAAAAAATTTACTTCACACAAAAATAAAATTTGAACCACCTCGAAAACAGAAACAATTTCCACAATGTACCAAATGTTAACAATATGAACATATTTCAAAGTATTGTAACAAGCTTCCCATATGCGTTAAATGTGCAGGAGAACATCTTACAAAAACCTGCCCAAAGAAATTTATGAATCTACAGATTCAACGTCGAAAAATCAAATCATTCACTTACAACAACCAACAGAAATTATTCCAGATGACACAAAAGAAATCAAATCTAAGCTAAAAGAATTACTAGGTCAGATTGTACCCATGATAATCCTTTTAAATACATTAGTCACAAACTTCACAAAAAATGCCTAGTCTTCTAAAAATTGCCGTATGGAATGCAAATGGTCTAATCCAGCACACACTCGAACTTAGGAGTTTCCTTGTAGAACACAAAGTAGATATTATGCTAATCGCAAAAACCCCCTTTACAAATAAGATTCACTTTAACATCCGTGGGTACGAAATATATGACACTAAACACTCGGATGGCACTGCACCTGGGGGTTCAGCAATAATAATCAAAAATGCAATCAAACACTTTGAAAAAGTAAAATATAAAGAAGAATACTTAGCAACAAGTGTAAATGTAAAAAATTGGAATGAACTATTTCTTATTTCAGCATTATATTGCCCACCTAAACATGATGTCCACAAAAAACACTGGGGGATCTCGTTTAACAACACATAAAGGACGTCAGTTTTTATGGCCATGGAATCTTGCAAACTAACCTATGTCTCAACAGATCAGCCAACATATTAGCCAAGTGATAGAAATAAGATCCCGGATTTGATTGACTTTTGCGTTACTAAGGGAATAGACCAGAAATCCTTAAAGGCTGAGTCGTGCTTAGATATATTCCCAGACCACACACCTATTATATTAACTGAATATAATAGGTGTGTGGATAGTGGATAGAATAAATACAGAAACATCTTGAGCAAAAATATTAAGCTAAACATACCATTGAAATAGCTCTGACGGTATAGACTTAGCAATACAAAATTTTAATGAAGTAATATATGATGTCTCAATCGGTGCAACTCCAAAAAATAATTTGAAAAAAAAATTCGAAATATTTCCAGCTCAAATAAAATCAAAAATAGAAGCAAAAAGAAAACTGAGAAAACTATGGCAAAAATGGAGATATCCATAAAACAGAATTAAACCGCATAGTAAAGGAATTAAGACAACTTCTAAAAATAGCCAAAGATAATGCTATTCAGAAACAGCTAAGGACTGTCACCGCAAATGAAAACATAGACTATGCGCTATGGAAAATCTTACAAAATACAAAGCGTCTGCAACAACACGAGGTATACCTGAAGAAAAATGATGGTACCTGGACAAGAAGCCAAAAGGAGAAGGCATACACTTTCGCATCGCATTTAGTAAATACCTTCACACATTATCAAGCTGAAACTTCAGATGAATAAAATTCGGAAATCGTTGACTATGTAAATGCAGCCTTACAACTGTGCCTGCCAACGAGGAAATACACAGTGGCACAGTGGCAAATTACTGGCAAGATGTTAAAAGAACTCCCGTCAATTGGCCTAAAATACATCACTTACATTTGTAATGCTTGTTTAATGCATCAGTTTGGGTTTCGTAACAAACACTCCACTATTGAACAAGTACACATAGTAGACAATGTAATAAACAACGCTCTTGAAGCAAAGGAATATTGCGCAGCGGCATTCTTGGGCATCACACAAGGTTTTGATAAAGTGTGGCATTTGGGTTTGTAATACAAATTAAAAAAAAGCTTACCATACGATCTATACCTAACAATAAAATCATACCTAAGTAGTCGTAAATTTATAGTCAAATACCAGCAAGATTACTCCGAAGTAAACTTAATAAAATCAGGAGTTCCGCAAGGTAGCGTATTGGGACCCACATTATATTTAATATACACAGCTGATCTACCCACAACAAGTTATACAGAAACAGAAATTTTTGCAGATGACAGGGTAATACTAGCATGAAGTCCCTATCCAAACGTGGCATCAAATTTGTTACAGAAGCATTTATCAAAAGTAAAAAAATAGCTTAAAACGTGAAGAATAAAAGCAAATGTTGGTAAATCTGTTCAAGTTATATGCACTAACAAAAAAGGTAATTGCCCCGCAGTTTCATTAAATAATGTTCCACTGGCACAAGAGAATTCAGCCAAATACCTTGGTTTGCATTTGTATAGACATTTAACATGGAAAGAACACATTGTTTACAAAAGCAAGCAGTCTAGAAGTCAATTAAATAAAATTTACTGTGTAGTATGTCTTGACTTGTTCACAAAATAATTTCCATAACTGTAGATACAACATTACCAAAATAATTTTAAATTAAAATCAAAATTAAACGATAAAGAATACAGTTACCTTTGTCAACTCTTAGATACCCGTACGATATGTTCACAGCCTGTCACTCTGCTTACAATATTATATTTTTAATATTTTAGTATTTTAAAATAATTTGGGTGAATTTTATAATTTCTAGAATTATGGGTTGTACATATATTCAAACTATATGTTTATACATTCTTCAAAAGCAGATTCTAACCTTCCACATAACGATTATCAATCAAAAACTTTTTCAAATATTCTATAGTACAATTTAATACTAAGCGGTAAATGTATATTAAATTACAAAATAGTAAATATAATTTTAAATATTATATTATATTAATGCGCACATAGTATATTTAGTATATTTATATTGTTATAAGTATATCGCCATACATTGCAATATTTCTTTAAAAATATTTCCATTCATAGAATAATTTCTTATAAGTACAATAAAATACATAAATGTATGTAAATACGGCGCTATATAATATACATCTATACTCTTATCATTCATTCATCAGTGACATATACGATATGTAAATCAACATGTTATTATATAAGTATGTATGTATATCAATATCATATAAATAAAAATTCTTCAAGCAACCGTTATGTTGTTTATTTATTTATATTGTTTTGTAAGTTGGAAACTAGAAATTTTGACAGAAGTTAGATCTTCAAAAATAAGTATGAGCCATTTCAGAAATTTTTTTTGTATCACCCCTCGTTTAGGAGCTGTAAGGGATCAAAAACTGAAAATTTCCTATTTTTAAACACCTGTAACTTGAACACCTGTTAAAATTTTTTTGAAGTAATACATAAAAATTAAAGCTTCAACATTATACTCTTATTTCTATTAACAACTTTTTTTAATAATATAGGGTTACTTTATAATTGACGAAAGTGTTACTTGATTTTTTTCAAATTTTCTTACAAATTTCTTTAACGAATTTTTTGCATTTTGTTTTACTCGATAATTTGAAATTGTTGAGGATACAAAGCGTAGTACAAAAAAATGGAAATAAATAAACAACATAACTGTTGCTTGAAGAATTTTTATTTATATGATATTGATTTACATACATACTTATATAATAACATGTTGATTTATAAGTATTTTATTGTACTTATAAGAAATTATTCTATGAATGGAAATATTTTTAAAGAAATATTGCAATGTAAGGCGATATACTTAATATAACAATATAAATATACTATGTGCGCATTAATATAATATAATATTTAAAATTATATTTACTATTTTGTAATTTAATATACATTTACCGCTTAATATAATATAATATTTAAAATTATATTTACTATTTTGTAATTTAAATATACATTTACCTCTTAGTATTAAATGGTACTATAGAATATTTGAAAAAGTTTTGGATTGGTAATCGTTATGTGGAAGGTTAAAAGCTGCTTTTGAAGAATGTATAAACATATAGTTTGAATATATGTACTACCCATAGTTCTAGAAATTATAAAATTCACCCAAATTATTTTAAAATACTAAAATATTAAAAAAGTAATGTTGTAAGCAGAGTGACACGCTGTGAACATACTAACGGTTCGTACGGGTATCTAAGAGTTGACAAAGGTAACTGTATTCTTTCTCGGTTTTGTATGCAATTATATTTTTGGGTAATATTTTGGTTAATTATCACATATGGAAATTGTATTGTAGAAAGGTACTAGATATTATATTGCATTTTTATCCCAAATAATTTCTGTGTAACAAAGCAATAAATTGTAATAATTTATTGACTTGATAATTTTAGTATTAAGATAATGTAAATTAAAATAGTATAAATAGTAAGATTTCTGAAAATAAAAATCAGAATTATTTTGGATTCAAACCCGAATAGTTTTCCTCAGCAATTAACTTTGCTTGCTTTATTTTATTATTTTATATTTATTTTATCTGAGCATTTAGCTTTGCTTGTTTTATTTCATTTTTATTAATTTAAATTAAAAGGTTTGCCTTAGCCTTAAAATAAGGAAACGCAAACTATATTGATCAGTGGTTATTGCATTGGATAAATATACGGAAAATTGTATGTGTGCCATTAGGAAAGACTTATAACGACGCATTAGCCGCATACATGCAATTAGTTAGGGAAAGACTTTAAATACATATATATAACATCAAAATTATCACATGGCGATCCTGCACTTACCTGGAATAGAGTGCAGTGAACAACACAACAACTGAGTTCACACTATGTATTGAGATATGGACATAGAGGCTGAGAAAGAGTTTCATCGAATCGCTGATGATCTAACAAAATTAATAGAAAAATCTAATGAAATTAAATAGATCAAGCGCGAGCTGAAGTGGATGCGCAAAAGAAGAAAACAATATCAATTGAAGAGTACAAAGAACGGCAAAAACAAAAAAGAAGGAAGAGAGGTGGAAAGAGGACTCAAATAAAAAAAGAGTTCAACAAATTATACCGCAGATTGCCGTATACAGAATCATTGACCAATAATGACCAATAATAAAAACAGGAGCAACAAAAATAGTATGGGACTATTTTCAGGCGAAGTATCAGCCGCCGTAGTACAACAGGCAAATTTAAACACGCATGAAATACTAAAAGAAGTTGCGCTAATAGAAATTTTTGTTATCATTTATGACATAGCAAAACATTACATCGATAAAAGGCCAAAAAGAAAAGCAAGACAAGCACAACTAGCAGCTATATAAATTACTAAAAATATTACATTATAAGAATATTACAATTATATAAAATTTGAAAACATTATATAAAACTATAAAAAAAAAAAAAAAATATTATATCAAATTCAAAAATAATAAATATATAAAAAAAAAAAGTGTATATGTAAATTTAACCAACTAAATATTAAATACTATAAAATGAAGTAAATTAAACTGACTAAATATTAAATAATATAAATTAAAATTATATTTAACTATCTTAAATGTTAACTCTAAATATACATAAATAAAAAATAAATAATAATTTTTTTTAAATTCTGTTACCAATTTGAATGGACTTAAACCAACTAAAAAGATTAAAAAAATTGTTAAAGCATCTAAAGAAAAATCCAAGTAGAACCAATTCTGAACAATGTATTGAAGAAAAAAATAAAGAGATCGAAGCAGTTTGGAAATACTATAATCAAAACACAAGTAGAGAATTACAACTTAAATTGAGTTTAAAATTAAGAGAAATAACTGCACAAATAAGAAAATTATTAAGAGTTAAAAAAAAAAAAGATCACACAATGGCAAATTTTGCGATTACAACAGCGATCAAAGTGATCCCGCAATTCGAAGGAAACGTTAAAGGTGTATCGAATTTCTTAGGACTAATCGATTCTTATGCTGAAACTTTAAAGGACGCAGCTGAAAAAACGAAACTAATTAAATTTATATTAACCACAAAACTAGCGAATAAAGTTAAAAATAGGCTAATAACAGAAGAGGAGATAACTACATTAGAGAAATTTAAAAAAGCAATATTAACAAATTTTAAATCGAACAAAAATTCAGCTAAGATTCAAACAGAATTAAAGAATATTACTCAATGTAATAAAGGCATAAATGAATTTGCCACAAAAATTGAAACTCTGACAGCACAGTTAAATGAATTGGAGACAAGGAGAACCACATAGAGGCATTATTATAAAACTGAATGACCAATTGGGTTTAAATACATTTAAAAATGGTTTAAATGACAGATTCAGGTCAGTAATACTAGCAGTTAGACCAACAAATTTCACTGAACCTATACAGCTAGCATCTGAAATGGATACTGAAGTTAGACCTAACAATATCATGTATTTCAGCTCAAACAGTTTTAGAAATAGAAATAGCTATAACAGAAATAAAAGTAATAACTACAATATTGGGTATAATTACAGTAATAATAATCGCAACAACAATAATTACAATAATAATAATCGTAACAACAATAATTACAATAGTAATCACAATTACAGCAGATTTTCCAACACTGAAACGAGACGAAAGGGAAACTTCATCGGCCAAGGCCGAAAAAATCCGAGGCATATAAACAACATGCAGACGGGTGCTCAAAACCAATTCAACAAAAAACAAAAATTAATATCAAGAGCGACAATAGCTTCACAAACTTAATTAAAATAAGAACAAAAGATAATGGTTGTCTGACTCTTTTAATAGACATAGGGGATGATATATCTATATGTAAGAATAACATAATCAATCAACAATTAATAGAAGATGAAATATGCCAAATTAATGAAATTACAAATAAAAATGTTTACACAAAGAGTGTAGCATATGTAGAATTATTAATATAAGACAAAACAAAAAAAAAAAATTAACCATAAATTCCATATTATAGGAGAAAATATTAACATATTAACAGATGGTATCTTAGGTAGAGACTTTCTATACGAACATAATTGTAAAATAGATTATAAAACATGAACATTAGTAATATCACACCAAGAACAAGATATATAATATTACCAATGACCATGAATAACAAAACTATAACAAATATAACAGTTCAACCTCGAATAGAAACGATACTAGCAAGTCATTAGAGAAACATGAATTAAATAAGCCAATTATAGAAAAAGAACTTTTGGGGTATTATTGCGCTATCAACTATTTTAGGCGATGTCTTTTTGGTAAAAAATTCATAGTTTATACTGACCATAGCCCATTAATGAGCTTATTTACGCATAAGAACCCTTCATCCAAACTAGCAAGGATACGTGTTAATTTGATGGATTACAATTTTGAAATAATGTTTAAACAAGGCAAGATGAATACTAATGCCGATGCTCTATCGAGAATACAAGTCGACTCTACTAGATTAAAGGAAATGATACCGAAAAATAATATAAACGTAATTACAAGAAATATGAAGCAGGAAGAAATAAATAAAAATAATAAAAATAATGAAAATAAGTGCTCCGCCGAAACCTTACATACAAATATGAAGATTGATCATCTTCATATTTGGAACGCAACATCAATAGCAGATATAAGGTTTATAAAAAAATTGAAATTTAAAAATAATCAAATAAAATTAATTGATACCAGATATAAAAATAAAAGAAATTATAAAAAAGAAAATTATGATATAAATGATTTAAATAAAATTATAGCAGCAGAAAATGAAGTAATTGCTGAATATAGCGAAAATGTTTACTAGAGATAAAATTGCTTCTGAGGAAGCTATTATTCAAAACAAGCAAGTTACGTATCAAAGAATTAGCCTTGGCAAATAATGATAAAATATTTGAAAATAAGGATATCCAAGAATTTAAAAATTTATTTAATGAGCTGCACAATGAAAGTAAAGATAATAATTTGAAGATAATATTATATGAACATCGAAAAGAAATAAAAGATCTACAAGAAATGAAAAGATTAATTAAAGATAATCATGATTCAACATATGGTGGACATTGTGGAATAAATAAATGTATAAGTAAATTAAAACAAAAATATGTATGGAAAAATATGAATAAAAACGTTAAAAAATATATAAATAATTGCGAAATTTGTAACAAAATAAAAATAACTAAATATAAGTTAAACGACTTTACCCTTTTTATTTAAAATTATAAAAAATAATAATTTTTTTAAAAAAAATAAAAAATTGTTTTCTTTTATTAAATTAACTTTATTCTTCTACTTCTTAACTTAGAATACTGCAAATTCTTATAATCCAAAAATTCAAAATTAATTTCATTTCCTTATCTTACAAAGTCATAACTTAATTTCGAAGTATCTTTTTCTAGTTACTTAGTTTACATTAAGATTTTATATTTCCCTATTTCGAAATCTTAAAACAAAGAAAATGAAATTATTACAAAGAAATGTTTATTTTACAAAAATCAATAATTTAAAATAATTCAATTTAATACAAATTATTAAAAGAAAAGTAATTACAGAGAAATGCTTATTTTCATAAAAATCTATATAAAATAATTTATTACAAGAAATGCTTATTTTTTAAAAATTACTATTTGTAGTATTTTAACGGTTAAAATTTTAAGTTCATAATAACAATATTGATATTGAACCGTAATAAAAATTATGTCGTAAATTATAAAATTATGCTTACTAAGGGAAATACATTTAATTTATAAAATTATTTACATTATTTTTTCAATGAGCAACATCATAATATTTGTATTATAAACATTGTTGAGAAACATTGGTGAAGTGAATTAGTTGATAACATTTTGTTGAAGTAAATTAGTTACTAAAATAATAAACATCGTTAACTCTTCCCCTTCAACATTTTGTTGAAGTAAATTAGTTACTAAAATTATAAACATCGTTAACTCTTCCCCTCTTAAATTCGGATGTCCTCATCCGATTTCTCCATTGGTTTCAGATGAAATACAACAGTAGATTGATTTTGGTCGTTATTGATTTTATTCTCTGGTTCTTGTCTTCCTTCATTAATAACTAATTTACTGCTTCGTTTACTTAAAATTATTGCAAATAATAGTAGTATTATTATAATAATTGTAGTAAAACTGTAGTTAATGTATTGAGCTTGCTGTCTGTCATCATAGATTATTTGAATTGCTTTAGTATTATTAATGTTGATTTTTTTTAGTAGTTCCAATGATAAATGTACATGCAGTTTATCGATAGTTGAATTTGTCTGCAAAATAGCTGGTAATGGTTTAACTTCGATAACTTCTTCTGATCTAAATCAACTTCAATTGTAGAATTATGAAATATTATCAGGAATGTCCCATTAATATTTTGTTTGTTGTCATCAATTGTAATTACTCCCTTATATTGATTGAGTAATAAGGTACCTGTTGTTATTTTCTCAACTGCCGGAATGTGTTTATTGTTAGTAATATTGCACGTTGAATTTTCCCCTTTCATTAAATTAATTAAACAATTTGTATTTATTCAATCTACAATATTATTCTTATTACATATAGTTATTGAATTAACAATTTTACATTCATTTAATATTCCATAAATTTTTTCTTGATTCATTAAAATTTTATTAAAATTAATTTGTGTTACAATTTTATTTTTTTTTACAGGTTTAGTTAAAATTGCATTAAAATTAGCAGATTTAGTTATAAGTATTTCGACAATATAGAATAAGCAAGAGCCGTTTTAATATTAGAATAATTTAATGCTTCCTCTGATGTAGAATATGGCATATTCTCTTTATCTCATAAATCAGTAACAGATTTAATTTGAAATTTACAGAGTAAAGGTGAATTTATTATAAGTAGGTAACCCTACACTTTGGGATGGGAAAAAAATTTGACCCATATCGCACGACATGTTGACCTACATTTTGATTTATGGGTTTAATGCAGGTCATGCTTGGTTAGTAGGTCAAGAACTAGTTTTGATTGTTTTGGTTTAGGTTTTAAGTTTAGTTGTATGTGTGGGTTGTATGTGTGGGTTTAGTTGGTTGTGTGAGTTGTATGTGTGGGTTATGTATGTGTGTATGTGTGGGTTGTATGTGTGGGTGGTTTGGAACTTATAAGTTCCAAATAGTTTTATAATAGGAAGTGAAGGTTGTTGATATTGTGTAAGTTGTCAGACAGGGTTAATGAACTGAACAATTGATTTTATGTATCTTGGTTACTATAAGCCAAAAATTTATTTTGGTTTAGGTTTTAAGTTAGGTTGTATGTGTGGGTTGTTAACTTATAAGTTCCAAATGGTTTTATAGTAGGAAGTCAAGTGTTAAACAATTTAAAGTAGGGTCGGCCCTTAATAAACAAAATTGTATAACTGAAGTTTAAATACTAGGCGCACATATAAAAGTAGTAAGAAAATTTCTTATATGAAAATAAAAAACAGAAAAATTTTTTTTATTTTTAAATCTACAGCGCATCTTTAAAATTGAAAAGAAAAAGTGTAATCCTGTTTTTGTTTTTTTTTTTTTTTTTTTTTTTTTGTTAGCATAAAGAAAAAAAATTAAAGTAAGATATAGATTTTTTTTTGCTAACATAAAATTGTGGTCTCTTCTGGATAGAAGAATTTATAGAAGAAAAGAGAAAACGAAAGTCATTAATTAGCTGACTGCATGTCGTGTAAGATATTTTTTTTATTTTTTAATTAAGAATGTTCAGAAAATATGAATAAAAATAAAACAAACAGCAAATCAAAAATATGGAACTGATTAAACTAAAGATATGCTCTTTACTCTTGATATGCATTTATGTTTCTTGATATGCATTTATGTTGGTTTTTTTTGTTTTTTTATTTTTTATGTTTTTGTTTTTGTAAAAAAATAATTCAAAAATTTCTAGTTTTAAACTAAAAAAAAAAAATTTAAGACTTGTTTTTGTTATTGTTAAATTAATATACGAGTATACAAATCACTAGTTATCTAGTCAAAGCAAGTAATTGATATAAAAAGAATATAATGTAAAAGTTGAATGATTCTATGATAGTACAGTTCCTGGTTTTAAAGAATTACAATATTCTAGTAACAACAAGATAATAATTAATAATTTATTAAGATTCTGAAAAATGTAATGATCATAAAAGAAATCGAAAGTATAGAACTGTATAATATGTATGTAAATAATGTCTACTTTTACATGTAGAATTTTTTTTGTTTAAATCTTTATTACATTCTTAAAAATTTTAAATTAATATACAAACAAATATTTTTACAATACAAATAAAAATGTTCAAATTTGAATGAATACTAACTATTTTGATTTAGTTATCAACATTTGCTTTTTTCTGTTATATCCATACGGTAAAAAACTACCATCTTCATTAAATTTTCGTTTTTCCGATTTTGGTTGATATTTTTTTATTTCGGGAATCGTAAGTACATCATGATTTTTATTTCGACGAATATTTTCTGAAATGACGTATAGTGTCTGCACTATTCAATGAATTTAAAACTCAGAGAGCATCCTTTAACTTTACAAACAATTTTTTCTGTATTATCTTTTGTACAGTAAATTTTGTAAGCGTAGTTCTTGGGACCACCACTTACAAATTCTGTGATATAACTTCCTATACCATAACATTCTAATTCATCAGTCATGCCTCCTATAAATTCACCTATTTCTGGTTCATATTCTCCTTCTCGGCTAATATACAACACTGAATCGGTGTCATAATCTAATACTCTACTATCCAACTTCTCTAGATAACTGTATAGTTGAAGACCAGCATGTGTTGTTGTATAAGCAGCGATACTTACGTTGACAGTAGATAAAGAAGTTACTGCTTCTTCTTTATATTTCCAGCTAATCACTATGTTTTCTTCATTTACTGGAAATATGTGACATACTTCTACAGAAGGGTTTGTTATTAACTCATGAAGTTTAAAAGGTTGATTTACAATGGTGGTTTGTTGTTGATTTTCTCTTTGTCCAAATTTTCCCCAGAATGAGTTTAAAATAATCTTAGCAAAAGATCTTAAACCAGGGTTATTAACTACTTTATCGTATTCTAATTTAATTTCTTCCTTTTCAAAAAAACTATCAATATATTCTTCCTTTTCTTTTTGAGTTTGACATTTTATTGGCCACCCAGAAGCTTCTTGTTTAATCTTTATAAATTTATTCATCATTTTAGTAAATAAACCATCAATACCATTGCAATTGTAATATTTTACTGTTTCGTATTCCCAAACTTCATAAATATTTAAAAGTTTATACCCTTTTTGTTTAATAATACCGTCAATAGTCATTCTGTTTAACTTGGAATAAATATCTTCTTCAACATAAACCTTAGGATGGTTTATGGGAAATTTTCCTCGTTTGCAAACATATGGGTATAAGGAACATACATCTATGTATTTAATTTTTTCTCCTTGTTTACATTTATAATATGTGTAAGTATTTCCCGTTCTTCCGCCATAAAATGCATCACGAGGATTTAAAGGAACTAAATTAACTAATGAATGATTTTCTAAATATCTCATATTTTCATTGTGTCTCATTACCTCCCGGAATTCACATTCCCACATCTCAATAACTTTATATCCACATGATTTTATAAACTCTGATCTCATTAATGTTTTTTCATATTGTAGATTCAAAGTATCGTCAGAGTTATAATGTAATGGTATATCCATCTGGTTTGTTAGACATTTTGGATGTCCATGATAATAGCAACCGTAAAATTCAAATATTTCTTTAGTCTCTTCGCAAAATCCATCGATTTTAACATTTCCGATTTGTTTTTCTTTTCCATTAAATGCACATTTCAAATCAATTTTTCTCAAATCTTTTTCCCAAATAAGCCATGACAATTTTTGACTGATTGTCTACCATCCTATATCCTTTTCTTGGTATAATTCCTATAGTATTCGATTTGAGAAAGTTTCTTCTATATACAAGATTACAGGCGGAAGCTATTGTTCTTGCTTCTAAAAACGGTTCAACATTACATTCTTCTAAAAAAAAATTTCTGAAAACCAAACATGCTTTAGTTAGAATTTCAACATCATTATTACAGTATTCTAAAATATCTTTCTCCATATTAAATTCTGAGTTTCTATTTTGTTCATACCACATTAAAAATTCATTACGCTCATCTGCTTTCATTGTATTAGAGTTATAGTATTTAACTGCTGGAAGTGTGCCAATGTAATTTTCATTTTCCAATTTATTAAATAGATGTGGAAAATAACCGTTTTTCAAATTGATCGATAAATTAAAAGCTTTCGGTAATTTTGCCAAGGCCATAGGAAAGTAGTTCATAGAATCAATAAATTTAATATTATCAATTATCATAACAATAATTTTTGTACCTCGCATAATTAATTTTGGTTCAGGTACAGTTTTATTGAGTATATAATTCAGAATAAACTGATGGTCAAACGCCTGCCCATTATGAGCAATTATGACAATCTTTTTGAATTCCTTTCTTAATTTTAAAATAAATTCCCATAAATTTGACCCATATCGCACGACATGTTGACCTACATTTTGATTTATGGGTTTAATGCAGGTCATGCTTGGTTAGTAGGTCAAGAACTAGTTTTGATTGTTTTGGTTTAGGTTTTAAGTTAAGTTGTATGTGTGGGTTGTTAACTTATAAGTTCCAAATAGTTTTATAATAGGAAGTGAAGGTTGTTGATATTGTGTAAGTTGTCAGACAGGGTTAATGAACTGAACAATTGATTTTATGTATCTTGGTTACTATAAGCCAAAAATTTATTTTGGTTTAGGTTTTAAGTTAGGTTGTATGTGTGGGTTGTTAACTTATAAGTTCCAAATGGTTTTATAGTAGGAAGTCAAGTGTTAAACAATTTAAAGTAGGGTCGGCCCTTAATAAACAAAATTGTATAACTGAAGTTTAAATACTAGGCGCACATATAAAAGTAGTAAGAAAATTTCTTATATGAAAATAAAAAACAGAAAATTTTTTTTTATTTTTAAATCTACAGCGCATCTTTAAAATTGAAAAGAAAAAGTGTAATCCTGTTTTTGTTTTTTTTTTTTGTTTTTTTTTTTGTTAGCATAAAGAAAATAAATTAAAGTAAGATATAGATTTTTTTTTGCTAACATAAAAATATGGTCTCTTCTGGATAGAAGAATTTATAGAAGAAAAGAGAAAACGAAAGTCATTAATTAGCTGACTGCATGTCGTGTAAGATATTTTTTTTATTTTTTAATTAAGAATGTTCAGAAAATATGAAAATATGAAAAATAAAACAAACAGCAAATCAAAAATATGGAACTGATTAAACTAAAGATATACTCTTTACTCTTGATATGCATTTATGTTTCTTGATATGCATTTATGTTGGTTTTTTTTGTTTTTTTATTTTTTATGTTTTTGTTTTTGTAAAAAAATAATTCAAAAATTTCTAGTTTTAAACTAAAAAAAAAAAATTTAAGACTTGTTTTTGTTATTGTTAAATTAATATACGAGTATACAAATCACCAGTTATCTAGTCAAAGCAAGTAATTGATATAAAAAGAATATAATGTAAAAGTTGAATGATTCTATGATAGTACAGTTCCTGGTTTTAAAGAATTACAATATTCTAGTAACAACAAGATAATAATTAATAATTTATTAAGATTCTGAAAAATGTAATGATCATAAAAGAAATCGAAAGTATAGAACTGTATAATATGTATGTAAATAATGTCTACTTTTACATGTAGAATTTTTTTTGTTTAAATCTTTATTACATTCTTAAAAATTTTAAATTAATATACAAACAAATATTTTTACAATACAAATAAAAATGTTCAAATTTGAATGAATACTAACTATTTTGATTTAGTTATCAACATTTGCTTTTTTCTGTTATATCCATACGGTAAAAAACTACCATCTTCATTAAATTTTCGTTTTTCCGATTTTGGTTGATATTTTTTTATTTCGGGAATCGTAAGTACATCATGATTTTTATTTCGACGAATATTTTCTGAAATGACGTATAGTGTCTGCACTATTCAATGAATTTAAAACTCAGAGAGCATCCTTTAACTTTACAAACAATTTTTTCTGTATTATCTTTTGTACAGTAAATTTTGTAAGCGTAGTTCTTGGGACCACCACTTACAAATTCTGTGATATAACTTCCTATACCATAACATTCTAATTCATCAGTCATGCCTCCTATAAATTCACCTATTTCTGGTTCATATTCTCCTTCTCGGCTAATATACAACACTGAATCGGTGTCATAATCTAATACTCTACTATCCAACTTCTCTAGATAACTGTATAGTTGAAGACCAGCATGTGTTGTTGTATAAGCAGCGATACTTACGTTGACAGTAGATAAAGAAGTTACTGCTTCTTCTTTATATTTCCAGCTAATCACTATGTTTTCTTCATTTACTGGAAATATGTGACATACTTCTACAGAAGGGTTTGTTATTAACTCATGAAGTTTAAAAGGTTGATTTACAATGGTGGTTTGTTGTTGATTTTCTCTTTGTCCAAATTTTCCCCAGAATGAGTTTAAAATAATCTTAGCAAAAGATCTTAAACCAGGGTTATTAACTACTTTATCGTATTCTAATTTAATTTCTTCCTTTTCAAAAAAACTATCAATATATTCTTCCTTTTCTTTTTGAGTTTGACATTTTATTGGCCACCCAGAAGCTTCTTGTTTAATCTTTATAAATTTATTCATCATTTTAGTAAATAAACCATCAATACCATTGCAATTGTAATATTTTACTGTTTCGTATTCCCAAACTTCATAAATATTTAAAAGTTTATACCCTTTTTGTTTAATAATACCGTCAATAGTCATTCTGTTTAACTTGGAATAAGTATCTTCTTCAACATAAACCTTAGGATGGTTTATGGGAAATTTTCCTCGTTTGCAAACATATGGGTATAAGGAACATACATCTATGTATTTAATTTTTTCTCCTTGTTTACATTTATAATATGTGTAAGTATTTCCCGTTCTTCCGCCATAAAATGCATCACGAGGATTTAAAGGAACTAAATTAACTAATGAATGATTTTCTAAATATCTCATATTTTCATTGTGTCTCATTACCTCCCGGAATTCACATTCCCACATCTCAATAACTTTATATCCACATGATTTTATAAACTCTGATCTCATTAATGTTTTTTCATATTGTAGATTCAAAGTATCGTCAGAGTTATAATGTAATGGTATATCCATCTGGTTTGTTAGACATTTTGGATGTCCATGATAATAGCAACCGTAAAATTCAAATATTTCTTTAGTCTCTTCGCAAAATCCATCGATTTTAACATTTCCGATTTGTTTTTCTTTTCCATTAAATGCACATTTCAAATCAATTTTTCTCAAATCTTTTTCCCAAATAAGCCATGACAATTTTTGACTGATTGTCTACCATCCTATATCCTTTTCTTGGTATAATTCCTATAGTATTCGATTTGAGAAAGTTTCTTCTATATACAAGATTACAGGCGGAAGCTATTGTTCTTGCTTCTAAAAACGGTTCAACATTACATTCTTCTAAAAAAAAATTTCTGAAAACCAAACATGCTTTAGTTAGAATTTCAACATCATTATTACAGTATTCTAAAATATCTTTCTCCATATTAAATTCTGAGTTTCTATTTTGTTCATACCACATTAAAAATTCATTACGCTCATCTGCTTTCATTGTATTAGAGTTATAGTATTTAACTGCTGGAAGTGTGCCAATGTAATTTTCATTTTCCAATTTATTAAATAGATGTGGAAAATAACCGTTTTTCAAATTGATCGATAAATTAAAAGCTTTCGGTAATTTTGCCAAGGCCATAGGAAAGTAGTTCATAGAATCAATAAATTTAATATTATCAATTATCATAACAATAATTTTTGTACCTCGCATAATTAATTTTGGTTCAGGTACAGTTTTATTGAGTATATAATTCAGAATAAACTGATGGTCAAACGCCTGCCCATTATGAGCAATTATGACAATCTTTTTGAATTCCTTTCTTAATTTTAAAATAAATTCCCATAAATTTGACCCATATCGCACGACATGTTGACCTACATTTTGATTTATGGGTTTAATGCAGGTCATGCTTGGTTAGTAGGTCAAGAACTAGTTTTGATTGTTTTGGTTTAGGTTTTAAGTTAAGTTGTATGTGTGGGTTGTTAACTTATAAGTTCCAAATAGTTTTATAATAGGAAGTGAAGGTTGTTGATATTGTGTAAGTTGTCAGACAGGGTTAATGAACTGAACAATTGATTTTATGTATCTTGGTTACTATAAGCCAAAAATTTATTTTGGTTTAGGTTTTAAGTTAGGTTGTATGTGTGGGTTGTTAACTTATAAGTTCCAAATGGTTTTATAGTAGGAAGTCAAGTGTTAAACAATTTAAAGTAGGGTCGGCCCTTAATAAACAAAATTGTATAACTGAAGTTTAAATACTAGGCGCACATATAAAAGTAGTAAGAAAATTTCTTATATGAAAATAAAAAACAGAAAATTTTTTTTTATTTTTAAATCTACAGCGCATCTTTAAAATTGAAAAGAAAAAGTGTAATCCTGTTTTTGTTTTTTTTTTTTGTTTTTTTTTTTGTTAGCATAAAGAAAATAAATTAAAGTAAGATATAGATTTTTTTTTGCTAACATAAAAATATGGTCTCTTCTGGATAGAAGAATTTATAGAAGAAAAGAGAAAACGAAAGTCATTAATTAGCTGACTGCATGTCGTGTAAGATATTTTTTTTATTTTTTAATTAAGAATGTTCAGAAAATATGAAAATATGAAAAATAAAACAAACAGCAAATCAAAAATATGGAACTGATTAAACTAAAGATATACTCTTTACTCTTGATATGCATTTATGTTTCTTGATATGCATTTATGTTGGTTTTTTTTGTTTTTTTATTTTTTATGTTTTTGTTTTTGTAAAAAAATAATTCAAAAATTTCTAGTTTTAAACTAAAAAAAAAAAATTTAAGACTTGTTTTTGTTATTGTTAAATTAATATACGAGTATACAAATCACCAGTTATCTAGTCAAAGCAAGTAATTGATATAAAAAGAATATAATGTAAAAGTTGAATGATTCTATGATAGTACAGTTCCTGGTTTTAAAGAATTACAATATTCTAGTAACAACAAGATAATAATTAATAATTTATTAAGATTCTGAAAAATGTAATGATCATAAAAGAAATCGAAAGTATAGAACTGTATAATATGTATGTAAATAATGTCTACTTTTACATGTAGAATTTTTTTTGTTTAAATCTTTATTACATTCTTAAAAATTTTAAATTAATATACAAACAAATATTTTTACAATACAAATAAAAATGTTCAAATTTGAATGAATACTAACTATTTTGATTTAGTTATCAACATTTGCTTTTTTCTGTTATATCCATACGGTAAAAAACTACCATCTTCATTAAATTTTCGTTTTTCCGATTTTGGTTGATATTTTTTTATTTCGGGAATCGTAAGTACATCATGATTTTTATTTCGACGAATATTTTCTGAAATGACGTATAGTGTCTGCACTATTCAATGAATTTAAAACTCAGAGAGCATCCTTTAACTTTACAAACAATTTTTTCTGTATTATCTTTTGTACAGTAAATTTTGTAAGCGTAGTTCTTGGGACCACCACTTACAAATTCTGTGATATAACTTCCTATACCATAACATTCTAATTCATCAGTCATGCCTCCTATAAATTCACCTATTTCTGGTTCATATTCTCCTTCTCGGCTAATATACAACACTGAATCGGTGTCATAATCTAATACTCTACTATCCAACTTCTCTAGATAACTGTATAGTTGAAGACCAGCATGTGTTGTTGTATAAGCAGCGATACTTACGTTGACAGTAGATAAAGAAGTTACTGCTTCTTCTTTATATTTCCAGCTAATCACTATGTTTTCTTCATTTACTGGAAATATGTGACATACTTCTACAGAAGGGTTTGTTATTAACTCATGAAGTTTAAAAGGTTGATTTACAATGGTGGTTTGTTGTTGATTTTCTCTTTGTCCAAATTTTCCCCAGAATGAGTTTAAAATAATCTTAGCAAAAGATCTTAAACCAGGGTTATTAACTACTTTATCGTATTCTAATTTAATTTCTTCCTTTTCAAAAAAACTATCAATATATTCTTCCTTTTCTTTTTGAGTTTGACATTTTATTGGCCACCCAGAAGCTTCTTGTTTAATCTTTATAAATTTATTCATCATTTTAGTAAATAAACCATCAATACCATTGCAATTGTAATATTTTACTGTTTCGTATTCCCAAACTTCATAAATATTTAAAAGTTTATACCCTTTTTGTTTAATAATACCGTCAATAGTCATTCTGTTTAACTTGGAATAAGTATCTTCTTCAACATAAACCTTAGGATGGTTTATGGGAAATTTTCCTCGTTTGCAAACATATGGGTATAAGGAACATACATCTATGTATTTAATTTTTTCTCCTTGTTTACATTTATAATATGTGTAAGTATTTCCCGTTCTTCCGCCATAAAATGCATCACGAGGATTTAAAGGAACTAAATTAACTAATGAATGATTTTCTAAATATCTCATATTTTCATTGTGTCTCATTACCTCCCGGAATTCACATTCCCACATCTCAATAACTTTATATCCACATGATTTTATAAACTCTGATCTCATTAATGTTTTTTCATATTGTATTGGTTTGTTAGACATTTTGGATGTCCATGATAATAGCAACCGTAAAATTCAAATATTTCTTTAGTCTCTTCGCAAAATCCATCGATTTTAACATTTCCGATTTGTTTTTCTTTTCCATTAAATGCACATTTCAAATCAATTTTTCTCAAATCTTTTTCCCAAATAAGCCATGACAATTTTTGACTGATTGTCTACCATCCTATATCCTTTTCTTGGTATAATTCCTATAGTATTCGATTTGAGAAAGTTTCTTCTATAT
Organism: Poecilobothrus nobilitatus; assembly: GCA_947095535.1. Classification (NCBI taxonomy): domain Eukaryota; kingdom Metazoa; phylum Arthropoda; class Insecta; order Diptera; family Dolichopodidae; genus Poecilobothrus; species Poecilobothrus nobilitatus. The sequence continues at coordinate 134,679,096 of OX352774.1, read as the reverse complement.
ACAAGATTACAGGCGGAAGCTATTGTTCTTGCTTCTAAAAACGGTTCAACATTACATTCTTCTAAAAAAAAATTTCTGAAAACCAAACATGCTTTAGTTAGAATTTCAACATCATTATTACAGTATTCTAAAATATCTTTCTCCATATTAAATTCTGAGTTTCTATTTTGTTCATACCACATTAAAAATTCATTACGCTCATCTGCTTTCATTGTATTAGAGTTATAGTATTTAACTGCTGGAAGTGTGCCAATGTAATTTTCATTTTCCAATTTATTAAATAGATGTGGAAAATAACCGTTTTTCAAATTGATCGATAAATTAAAAGCTTTCGGTAATTTTGCCAAGGCCATAGGAAAGTAGTTCATAGAATCAATAAATTTAATATTATCAATTATCATAACAATAATTTTTGTACCTCGCATAATTAACTTTGGTTCAGGTACAGTTTTATTGAGTATATAATTCAGAATAAACTGATGGTCAAACGCCTGCCCATTATGAGCAATTATGACAATCTTTTTGAATTCCTTTCTTAATTTTAAAATAAATTCCATGAAATCCTCAATCACATTTTTCGTTTTAAAAATGCTTTCTCTTAATTTACATTTTTGACAGAAGTATAGAGAATCAATGTTTATACATTTAAAGCATCTCAGTTGAGCCACACATAAACTTGGAACATGTTATTTTATTTTTGTAGAGTTAATTTCTTCTTGTCTTGTTTCTAAATCATAAAATACGTAAATGCAGTTTTCAAAATTTACTTTTGTTTTGTCTTGCTGAATGAAGCATTTATGGTTTTCAGGAACATGATTATCGCAAATTTTACAAAAATATTCACCACATATATGAGTCCTACAACTTTTATGAACTTTAAAACAAGATTTGCATTTCTTAATTTCTTTACAGGTGCTTCTATTTTTTGAGCTGGGAGCCTTATGAAGCCAAAACGTCCACGACCACGAAATGCGCGATTGCACTGCATGCATAAAATATTTTTAACATTAATTGAACAAGCAGGTGAGTTTTGACAGCAAGGACAACTTTTCGAACACCTATGTTCATTTTTTTTAGAATACGGAATATAACATTCTTCACAATAAAATGCTGTGCAAAAAGCAGCTGTGAGCGAAGTTATTACATTATAATGATTGTTATGGTATAGCAAGTTAATTTTTTTTTCCATTATTAAATCCTTCAAATATTACTTCTACACCCCTTATTCCATATTTATATACAACAATTTTGTGTTTATGTAAAAATTTTTGAAATTGATTCAATTCACGAATTCCGCAATTCTTCAGATGGAATTGTTATTTTTGATGTTTTTAATAATTTTAAAGCTATTAAAGTTTGAACTTTTCCTATATTTTTTCGAATTTTTTCATATTCAATAAATTTTTCAATTTTAGCTATTGAAACAACAAGTGCACGTGGTAGACATAAATTATCGCTGTTTTTTATTGTTATTATTCTTTTCCTTTTTAAGCATTCCTCTTTATAATTTGAATATTTATTATTTCTACCTCTACCAGAGGGTAATCTAACGCGGGTAACTGTTAAACAACTGTTAAACCAGCTAATTGGTTCTCTATTTTCAGGTACGGATTTAGTTACAAATTTTATTTTATGACCGTTCATATTAAACCGTTTAACAAATGTCGAGTTCTCGCTTTCTATTATTAAGGCGTTTCGGTAAGAAACTTTTGTAAAATAATTTTTTTCGACATTTTCTTTATACGAATTTCAGATGTTAAATGCTTGAATAACAGAATAATATTAAATTTTCAATACAGATTCATTCTCTTAAATTAAAATGACACTTAAATAAATTTTAATTGTTTTAACTAGAATCTCAACTTATTCCTATCTTAATTTGTAAATAGAAAATTCTATACAACATTTTAATTTTCAAACTACAATTTAATTTAAACTGTGTTCAAAATTGAGGTATCATTTTGATTTTGCCGCCATTTTTTTTCTATCTGGAATTTTTATACGAGGTTTCTTTAGGTATATTCTAAATACACTCCGGTTAGTTAATATGGAACCTTACACGAAGGAACAACGTGTTTTTGTTATTACAATATTTTTTGAAAATGGTAAAAGTTTTCAAGATGTAATTAGGAAATTTCGAACAAAATTTATTTATTTATTTATTTATATTAACATTGCATACATAAATGTAATGCAATATTATTGAACCATCGGCTACCAAGGCCATTATAGGTTTTTATACTATTATTAAATTATATACTAATATTATTTATTTTGTTTATATTATATACTATATATTTACATTATATTTGGTCGTAAGGGGGGTATGTAAAGAAAAACACTTACGACCTGTGCAGGGATCGAACCCACACTCCTTCGGTTAATACGCCACGCGCCTACCCGCTAGGCTACCGAAGCCCCTTAGGATAAATATTTATTTATTTATTTAAGTCTAACATTATACAATTAATTGTTATAATATCAGTAGAGCCCTCGGCTACTAAGGCCATTTTGGGCTTGACAGTGCTATTTACAGTTCAATGTTTTATATTTATTATATTATATTATACTATAAGTGTTATCTTAAGTTAATTTTTTCTTTTATTGTTACATTATATTTGATTAGTTCAATAATTTTGCTAGGATTCGTTAGGTTTGTTGTTTTGTGGTTACAATTAGAATTTAAGATTTATTTACATTTATTTACTTTATTTACAATATTTTGTTTAATAACACATTAACATAGCAATTATATATGACATAGCAATTATGATAACATAGTAATTATACAGAATTGAGAGCTAAACTATTTTAGGTAAAAATTAAATGTTGTCCCAGATTTTAAATATTGTACAAATTTTATGGATTTTGTTTGCATTTTCTAATGTTGGAACTAAGATATTCTTTAGATCTATTGAATTACTCTGAGAAAATTTTTTTGTAATGTAGCATTCATAGAACATATGTTTGACTGTTAGTTGACTCTGACAATAGGGACATATTGGCGGGTTACTATTTTCAAATATATGTCTTTTAGTAAAAAAAGTGTGTCCTAAACGGATTCTGCAAATTTTTCTTTCTAGGACTCTTTTGTTACCCACACTATAAGTGGGAGGTACAACTTGAGGCCAATGACATTTTAGGAAGCTGTTGGAAGTATTCCATTTCAGTTGCCTGGGAAGTAACAACTTTCTTTCTAATTCATTGGTCTTTTCTTTTAAAAAGAAAGTAAGTTTTGCTTCTTCGTCGGTTTTTTCATTTCCGGCTATGCCCTGGTGACTTGGTACCCATATTAGTTTGATGACATTCCTGATAAACCTAACAATGGGTTGTTTATTGTTAAGATTTTTTATTGAATTCAAGGCGCTTAAACTGTCAGAAAAGATTATTATGGATTCTTGGGCGCTGCCAATTGAGAATAATAGCGCTTCGTAGATAGCCACTATTTCAGCATTGCAAATTTGAAAGCTATTCGGCAATTGTTTTTTTAAAATTAAATTACTCTCATCCACTACGGCTAGTGCGACACCCTCCGTTGTTTTACTTGCATCAGTGAAGATTTTATAAGCCGTTGTATACACAACGGCTTTTTTGGGTTAGATTTTGATAAAGCTGAAAGAAAGTTTTACTATTTGTTTGTGATTCGAGATTGTTAGATATTGTCGTGTCTATGTATTTATGGAGTATGTTCACTAGTATTTAAAGCTTCGTCAAAGCGGATCCCTAAACTTGTATTTATGCTCGTGGTTTTGAATAAAGATGACCTTGTTGGTGCTATAATTTTTTCATTTATCAAAGCATTATTTGCAAGCCTATTTAGAGGTTGGGATCTATCACTGTATTGTTTGTGCAGATTTTTCGTAGCTACCATGTCACGTCTCTCCTCGAATGTTACAAAACCCGACTCTATCATGAGACTGTCCACATTCGTTGTTCTTAACGCTCCTAGAGCGAGTCTAGCACCTTGGTTTAATTGCGCTGGAATTTTTCCTATCTGGGTTTTGGTACAAAAGCCGTAAATAGAGACGAACAAAATTTGGTAGAGAAAATGCTTCAACAAATCGTGCCATCAAGCTGATGGTTGATAAATTTCTAGAAACTGGATCTGTTCTTGATAACAGAGGCAACATTTATCAACGTAGTGGCCGTTCAACCGAGAATGTAGCAGCTGTGAGCAGAAGTGTTGAAGAAGATCCAAAAACTTCCATTCGTCATCGTTCGCAGCAACTAAACATCAAACCATCCACATTATTCAACATTTTGCATCGTGATCTCCATTTAAAGGCCTATAAGATCCAGCTGACGTAAGAATTCAAACCAACTGACCATGCATTACGTCGGCAATTCGTTTTTTGGGCAATCGAAAAACAAGAAGAAAATGAGAATTTTTTTAACAAAATAATCTTCACCGACGAAGCTCATTTGCAGCTCAATGGCTACGTCAGAATTGCCGAGTTTGGGGTGAAGAGAATCCAAGGGTTATCTTAGAGCAACCAGTACATCCACAAAAAGTTACGGTTTGGTGGGGTTTGTGGTCAGGAGGAATCATTGGACCATATTTTTTTAAAAACGCAAATGGAAATGCGATTACGGTCAATGGAAATCGCTACAGGGAGATGATCCGAAGCTTTTTGTGGCGGGATATTGATGATTTGGACGTAGAGAATATGTGGCTTCAACAGGACGGTGCCACTTGCCACACAGCAAGAGAAACAATGGATCTTTTGAAGGAAAAGTTCGAAGATCGCATTATTTCTCGTAGAGGAGGAGTGATGTGGCCACCAAGATCGTGCGCTTTGACACCGTTGGATTTTTTTTTGTGGGGTTTTGTGAAATCGAATGTGTACAGCAATAATTCCACAACAATTCAAGAGCTTAAAAACAACATTATCGAGCAGATTTCAACCATTGAGAACAGTTTATTGAACAACGTGATTCAGAATTTTGGTAAAAGATTGGAAGCCTGCCGAAGTAGTAGAGGGGGCCACTTGAACGACATATTTTTTCATTATTAACCGGAACCTATTTGTAATAAATTGAAATAAAAATATATTTAATATTTCAAAAAAAAAGTCTTTTTTTATTAAAATTAGAATGATACCTCAATTTTGAACACCCTATATATAAAAAATATTAGCAACATTGTAATCAACTGAGATTTTTGATAGATTTTACATTTTCCACTTAGAAAATATTTGCAAGAGTGTCACTAGTTCTAAAGTTTTTATTTTGTTATAATATTACTCGAAATTTGTATATAAATATCGAGATTTTATAAAAATATCAGTTTAATTTGAAGCAAGCAGGATGACACAGGAATTTGATAAAGTTTACGTGCTGGATGATGTAACAATACAGGCGCAAATTCCTACAAAAAAGAAAAAGATGGTGAAAATGCCACTTTATCATGAGCAACAACAACAACAACAACATCATCATCAACAAGAGCAAGAACAACAACAACACTCATTTTATCAACAGAGCAAATTGAACATTTGCTGGCGCATCATTTTCTTTATCATGAAACATCACCAAATAACACCAAAAAAAAAGAAAACTGGTGAAATTATTTAATACAAAAAAAAAACCTTTAAAAAAATCTCTATAGCTCTATAAAATACATAAAATAAAAAAAATTAACACCGTTTACGGCGAAAAATGGGTCTTCGAGACCCTAAATAATATTATATTTATACCGCAACAAAAAGTTGCGGTATTTGAAGATAACGATTTCCGAGAGGAAATCGAAAAAAATACTTATTTCCTCGTAAACGAGGAAAATGAGTTAATTTTAAAAGAAGAACGTGGTGATTTTCAATTCGTCACAAAACAATAATTATAGTTTAAGCTTTTATGTTATATCATTTATAGAATAAGAATTATTATATATTAAGAATTATGTTTTTATATGAAGAATTTCACATAAAGAATTTGTTCAATAAAAAATTTTATTTCAAATAAATTTTGTACTGTTCTAAATTTATTTTCATTTTTCAGATGTTAGGATTTTATTTTTTTTTTTCAGATTTTAAGATTTTATTTTATTTTTCAGATATTTTCAAGTTTTATTTTTATGTAAAGAATTTGTTCAATAAAAAATTTCATTTCAAATAAGTTTTGTACTGTTCTTAATTTTATTTTATTTTTCAGATGTTAGCAAGTTTTTCAGATCCTTACTAAAGTTTTATTTTAGAGACATTAAACAATATTTGTTGAACTTATCTATGTGTTATGTTTTTCGTCAAACCCAAGCCATTTAACAAAAACTTTATTGCCTTTTTTCTTTAAAATTTTCTCGACAAGATATACGTTTGGGTGTTTAACAGATGTGAGTTCCTCCTCATAAAATCCACCAAATACTGAATCATTTTTATAATCAACCAGCTGATATGTGATCGGAGAGGTACTGTTTACTTTGAAAATTTTAAAAATTTCAGTAGACCAATTCGGTTGACAACCTTTTTCAAAAGTTTTTTTGTATTTACTTATTCTAACATAGTCTCCAACTTTATATTTAGCTTTTAGAGAAATTTTAGGTTGCATGTAAACATTTTTTAAAATAAATTTTTCGTTTTTCTTAGAAATTTTTTCAGGAGGTAATTTAGTTGTTCTATGTTTAGTGGAATTATAGGTGTTTAATAAAGATTGCAATATATTAATCCATTTGTAGTTTCCTTGTAAACTAAATATTTTCCACATTAAATTTTTTAAACTTCGATTAAAGCGTTCTACAATAGATGCTTTCATTTCAGAGTAAGTATGATAGTGATTAATACCCTTCTTTACAACAAAATGTTGAACTATCGAATTGAAAAATTCTTTACCTTGATCTGAATGAATGTTTTTAGGTAGGTTTTTAGCTCGTTTTATAATTTTCTTTAAAGTATTTAAAACATTACTACCGGTTTTAGTTTTAATTGGTTCAGCATAAGCATATTTAGAAAATATATCTATAACGGTTAACATATATTTAAAACCTTTGTTGAATTTTCCATAAGGAATCATTTCCACTAGATCAATTTGCCAGGTATCATTTACTCCTTTCTGCTTGACTTTCCTTCTAAGATACCTTTTTCTAGCTGATCTATGTATTTCTTTTACTATTTGAGATCTTGACATGATTTTTGCACCATCTAACTAGTTTTAAAAATGTAATTTTACATTTTTTTATTTATATACTTTAAATTTTGACTGTATTCTACAGTATATAATGCGGATCAATTTTACTGGCAAATCATTTTTAACTCAATTTTTGTAAGATATTTTACAAAAATGGCAGCTGATTCAACAACATTTCCATTTACTGAGGAAACTGCAATAGTCAGTACACAAAATGAGGTTCAAGTTGATGAAATTACATCTACTGTAGATGACGGCGAATTAATGAAAGCTGAAGAATTCATACCACCGTTTCAAGTTTTAGATGAAAATACAGATGAGCAACAAATTTGGGAAATAAATAACCAAGAAGGCTATTTTGCAGAATTTTTTAGAAATAATTTACAGCCTAAAATAATATATAAGAATATTTGTATAAATGTATATGTATCTATAAGTATTTCATAATAAAAACAAATTAAATAAATTTTACAAATTTTTCATTTATTGTTGTTCTTGTTTAAAATATTAGGAGTTTTATTTTCTAGTAGTACAGGTATTTCAAAAAACAATCTAGAATAATTACATTGAACGCTATAATGTTGTATTGGAATATACATTTCTTCATGCAATTTCATAACATGCTTTTCTTGACACGTTTTTATATATTTAATAACATATTCCCGTATATTTGATTCAGCACTTTTATTGTGTATCATTACAGCTTGAAGAAAATCAATTAAGTTGTAAAATGTGTCAGCTTCCTCCTTGCTAATACTAAGATATCGACCAATAACAATTCTTAACCCATATTGTAAACATAATTTTGTATTCTTTATTGATTGTTTTGAGTACCTTTCACAAAATTGCTGATGGAACTTACACCAATCATGATATTTTAAAATAGCTGGCTTTTTTCCAATACGGTGAAAAATGCAAGTTACTACAAGAGATTCTGTATCAAAACCAACAAGAACTTTTAATGATTGATTTCTGTTGAGAAAATATGTATAGCTCAACATCAAATTTGTGTTCGAACCTTGATCTTCCATTACTACGTTTTAACCTAAGCTTTTTAATATTAATTATATTGCTGAGGTACACAAGATTGTGAAACATTTGAATTTCTAAATAAATTATAGAAGATATTAATAATCAGATTGTCGTTTTCTATATGATTATCTTTGTGAAATTCATTCAAAAAAGTTTTCATACTTAAACCAAAACATCTGTACCAGCAAAAAACGCAACAGTATTGCTCACGTACATCTGAAAGAATACCCTGTATCTGCTTATTATTAAAAACTTTGCACTGATTTTTCAAGTATTCCGAAATTTCCGGTTTATCTGGAACTCCACCATACGAATGAAAATATTCTGTGCAACCATGCTTTGGAATATAAATGCAAACCAATGTGTTGCCGGATCTTTTATCTTGTCAGTGTTTACAATTAAAAAAGTTGGTTTTCCTATTATTTTTGGAATTTTGTCTAAAGCAAAAACTCCCTTAAAATATTTGGTTGTAAATTTGTTACATTTTAAAACACTTATTATTTCTAAAGTGTTCATGACTCAAACTGACTCAAATCATACAGTCTACTTATTTCATTAATGTAGTTCATTAAAAACTCTTTTTTATTTTTTCATTTGTTATAATAACATCAAATTTTTCTAGTACCTATCTTAATTCTTTAATAATTTTATCATTATGTACAGTTCCGAAAGAGTAATTTTCAAAATTTTTATTTATAATTTCTTTGGTTGCAAATTTGTAAGTAAACTCTTTTACAAATTTTTTACAAGGTTCTTTAATTCCAACTAAACAAATATCTTTTACAAATAAAGTATTTTTATCATCAGGACAAAACTTCACATCCACAAGTGCACAGGACGATGACATCTTGTCGAATATTCAAATACATGTTTCAGTATTCTATTTATAGATTTGTAAATATATTTCGATTTTTATCAATTTGTATGCTTGCATCAAATTCTCCATAAACAATAGCAGTGAGTATAAATGTAAGGGGTTTTGATAGCCTTGCCTTAATTCTAACCGTACCCTGGCTTAGTAAACCTTGACATACTTCATTTCCAGATGCATCTGAATTTAAATAAAAAGCTAGTACAAAAAACCCATTACTAAACATAGACATTGTTATCTGATGACCTTTATCATTGTGATAAATTCCAATTCCTGAAAAAAGTGTACTGTATGCTCTTGTACAGGAATTATTTTCATCTGAAAAACTGGTTTCAATTGCTGAATTAGGTATTTGAACACCATTTACGTTCAACACAAATTGTGAAATATCAAAATGTTTAAAATTGTATGGGTTTTTTGATCTTTTTCCAGAGTAACCCACATTTTCTGTCATACAAAAAATTATTGTGTTTGGCAACTGTCCAATAAAAACATTATCAAGCGATATTGACGAGCTGTTCATTGGAATTGTAAAACTTGAAATTGGAATTGGAATTGGTAACATGTCTCATAATTTTTAATTGTGATTCATCAGAAACGTCTGCAAACAGATAAAAATCTGATTTTTCAAGTGTTAAAACTATACGAATGTAAATATTATTTATAAGTAGAGTAGGTTCATTAAACATATCTACGTGTAGTTAACCCATAAGTTCCACTACATTGCTATTATGATACAATTTTTGGCGCTCTTTTGAACCATTATTATCAGATTTAGCTATATTTGCTTTATCTAAAATCCATCCTGCACATTCCAAATGAGTTGCAGCAGCATCTGTACCATAATTTAATAAAGATTCAATATAAGCTCTATAGTGATAATTTCCATCAGACGGTGTTATATTTTTACCATTTAATTGAACATTTATTACCATTTATTACATATTACATTTATTACATTTATTATATTTTTACCATTTTATTAAAGAATGTAAAACGTTATTAAGTACACTTGGTTGTGTTATTTTTCCTTCAGCATTTTTATCATTATTCCATTGTGTTCCATCTTCTTTAAGATCTGTACTTTTAATCTCAAATATGTAGAAGAGAATATGTATATGTATCGCCATGACCCAGTGAAAAAAATTCAATAGTTGAAGGGTTGTCTAAAGATGCAATAGGATTGTAGGAAACTTCTTCAGATCGTAAAATGCTAGACTGAATGGGTTGGGTTTTAAAAATATCCAACTCAGATTTCATACACTCAATCATAATTAATTAAAAATATCTTTTTGTTTCTTTTTGTTATTATCTTTGCGTCGTTTTGACGTAAAATAGTTTAAATTTTTAATGAATGGTCTTTTTATAGCTTTTCGTTTTCTTTTACCAGAACCATACATTTCATTCAGTTTTCGTACGGCACCACGTCGTACATTTTTAAAAATCTCTTTACTTCGATCTTGCATAACTTCTTTTACATTTGCACCAGATGCAATATCAGATAAAGCATTGATACCAGAGTTAATAACCTCTTTTTTCAAAATATCAGCGCCTGAAGTAAATAATGATTTCAAATATCTAAAAAGTCCCCCAAAATAGCTTCCCAATCCACGACCTCTTTGAAAAGGTACGGTTGAATGTAATAAAGGGCCGATATAATCAAGTCCTCTACGAGATTGAATTAAATAATACTTATAGTATACTCTCTCCATAATGAATAAAATAAAATAATATATAGTTTTGCAAAATCGCTTTTATTTATACTTTTTTAAAATGTAATACAATTTTTGTTGGAAGTGAACTATTGGAAAATAAAAGGGGTTGAAAATAAAAAGAAAGAAAAGATCAGTTAATATGAAAAAGTGACTAGTGGTCAAACTTTAATATAAAAAGAATGTAGTAAGAATAATAACAAAAAAGGGGTGAAAAAATCAGTTTAATATGAAAAAGAATAAAAAAGTCAGTTTAATATGACAAAGGGTAGTTTTTGAAAGTGTTTTTGTGTCTTGCAAAAAGATTTTTAATAGGATTTTACGAGTTGTTTGTGTATTGGGAGTGATTTTTAATAGTATGGAAATGATTTTTAATGGGTAGTTAAAAGGAATTTTTATTGAAATTAGTAGATATCACTATTTGTAAGTATTGTATTGAATTAGCTATAATGTATACTGAAATTTTAGAAATTATTAGGAAATAAATAAAAAAGGGGTGAACATAAAAAAGAAAGATCAGTTCTATATGAAAAAGAATAAGAAAAAAGAGACTGGTGGTTATAAAATATAACTATTTTAAAATATTATCCCCCTACTAGTTTTTAAAACAAAAAGACAGTTAAAATGCAAATATTATAAGATCACAGTAATGTCTTATAGTATGACTAAGAGTAAGTATTAAATTTCAAGATCATTACTAAACATTTTAACGATTTTTCACATATTCCAACGGATTATAGTTTAAGCAAATTTTTTTGAATTCAAATTTGCGGTTAAAACTTTTCATAAGGTTGACAATAGATGTGCAACAAATTAAAAGGGGTGAAAATGTTAAAGTTAATTTTGAATTAAAAAATATCAACTTTTTAATGTATAGTTTTTAAAAGAAAAAGTTCGTTATTTTTTAACGGTTTTTCTCATACTTCAGCTTACTACATTTCTGTTTTATTGTATTTGAATGATTTTGAATTAAACTGTAATAACTACTATAAATACTAGAATATTTTTTAGTTTAGTCATTTAAATTACCAAAGTGTAGAAGTAAAGTCGCGAATTAAGATACTTAAATAAAAAAAAGATGAAGCGTAATATTCAAGAGTGTGAAGAAAAAAAACGTTGTGAAGAATGCAACGTCTTTGTACCGGTTAAGGAGTGGCTGTACCATTTACGCACATTAGCACATCGTCGAAATGTATCAGTTGAGGTAGACTGCGGTCCTAAGCGCGTTAAGAGCATTTTCAGTGAAAGAATCGAGACATATATTTCCGAAAATGAAAAGGAAGAGTTGCAGTCACCAAAAGAGTTTTTACAATGTGTAAAGGACAGAATTATGAAATTATTGGAAAAATTATTGGAAAAGCTTACACGCTTCAAATATAATTTGGAGCTTTTTGCTGAGTACATGAAAACTACCCAAAATACACAACAAGAGGATGAAGAATACAGTTTGAACATGGAGTTTTCGGTGAAATCTTTCAATTCTAAAATGAGCGTTGTCAGTCAGATGAACCAACTACCTCTAACCTATGAGAAATTGAGTGATATCATTGCAAAAAAGTGTGATGAATTCCAAGAAAGAGATAGTGGTTGGGCTCTTATTAGACTATTGCATTTGGAAATCAATATAAATCAATATAAACCAATAAGATGCTCTCAATACCTGCCATTACCTGATTTTATTTAAAAAAAAAAGGCATGCATCAATGTTAAGAATAACGATGTATACTGTTTCAAATGGAGCATTATATCGGCATTGTTCAAGGATCGGAATACTCATTTAGAAAGAACAACTACTTACCGCATTGCTAACATTAGTAGCAGAACAATATATTTAAATGAACATTTTGATCATTTAATTTTAGAATTTGGTAGTTTGGAATTTCCTCTTAAAGTAGGAGATATAGAACAATTTGAAATACTAAATGAGGGAATAAGTGTTAATGTTTTTGAATTAGAAGAGGTTTTAACATCAAAAGGGGGCAGTTTCCACCAAGTAATAGGACCTTATTATAACACGCAACAAGAAAAAGGTAAACTAAAAAAAAAAATTAATCGCATAAACATGTATAATTATATAAAATATTTTTAATTTTTCTTTTAGAGAAACATATCAACTTGCTTTTGGTGGAGCATGAGAATAGAGCTCACTATGTGTGGATCAAAAATATGTCAAAGTTGATAGCATCTCAGTTGACATTGAACAAAACCAGCATACATTTTTGCAATTCATACCTACAACACTTTTGTACAGACACAGCCTTCCACATACATAAAATGGAATGCAATAAAATGGTAACAACATTACCAAGTGAGGAAAAGAAATGGGCAAAATTTAAAAACCATGAGAAGAAACTTGATGTGCCGTTTGTTGTGTATGCAGATTTTGAATGTTTGCTGCAGGATATTGCAACATGTAATCCAGATCCAGCTTGTTCATCAACTACAAATATACAGGAGCATATTCCATGCGCTTTTGCATACAATATCAAATGTGCTTTCGACGATGACATCAATATTTTCCAGATATATACCGGTGAAGGAAATGTTGAAATATTTATGGATACATTAATAAGTGATATCAAACAAATTTGCAGTAAGTATTTAGAACAAACACGTCCAATGCATATATTAAGTGATTTACAAAAGAAAATTCATTTAGAAAGTAAGAAAGTAAGTTTAGAAAGTCATATTTGTGAACAAGATTTAGGTTTAGATAGAGTAGTAGATCACTGTCATTTAACAGGTAATTATCGAGGTCCTGCTCATAATGCGTGTAATTTGAATTTTTCTATTGCGAAATTTATTCCGGTATTTTTTCATAATTTTTCCGGGTATGATTGTCATTTATGTGTTAAAGTTTTATCAAATTATCCGGGGCAAATTCAAATCATTCCTAATAACAAAGAAAATTATATTTCCGTTTCAAAAAAAATTAATATAGATGATAAAACTTTAATAGAAATAAGATTTTTGGATTCATTGGATTTATGTCTTCTAGTATTGATGAGCTAGCTAGTAATTTATCAAATAATGATTTAATTTCTATAAAAAAAATATGTAAAGATGAAGAAAGTTTTAGTCTCTTAAAGATTGAAGGTAAATTTCCTTATGAGTTTCTCAATTCTTGGGATAAATTACATTTTGATAAGCTACCACATCAAGAACATTTTGATAACAAATTTTCGGATAGTAAATGTTCAGAGGAAGAATACAATCATGTTCGGAAAGTTTGGGAAAAATTTAATTGTACTACTTTAAATATTTCCCAGATTATTTAGAGGTATACCTAAAAACTGATGTATTGTTATTGACTGATATTTTTGAAACTTTTAGAAAGGTTTGCAAAAATATATACTCTTTAGAACAGTGTCACTATTATACATCGCCTGGTTTGTCTATGTATAACTTAGTTAAAAAAGGCATTAGGGGTGGTATAACTCAATGCATGTTAAGACATTCTGTTGCCAATAATAAATATAGTGAAAATTTTGATTGCAATAAAGACTCAAAATTTATTGTTTATTTAGATGTAGTTAATCTCTATGGATGGGCAATGTCCCAATATCTTCCTCATGCAGAATTCCAATGGATGGAAAATTTTGATGTTTTAGATGATAATTCTAATATAGGTTATATTTTAGAGGTAGATTTAGAGTATCCTATATCTAAACATGACTACAATAAAGATTTACCATTTTGCACTGCTCATAAAAAGAACAAACATATGAAGACTGAAAAATTAATTACAGATTTAGATGATAAAAATAATTATGTAATTCATTATAGGAATTTAAAACAATGCATTGAGCATGGTCTAGTTTTGAAAAAAATCCATAGAATATTTGGTTGAAAAAATATATTGATTTAAACAATGAGCACAGAAAGAAGGCTACGGCCGAATTTAAAAAAAATTTTTTCAAACTATTAAATAACGCAATTTTTGGAAAGACAATTGAAAACATCGATAAGAGGAAAGATGTTAAAATTGTTACTTCATGGAACAGTCAAGGACGTCATTTAGGTGCCAGAGTCTTGATTGCAAAACCTAATTTTCACAGTGTTGCCCATTTTACATCAAACATGATAGCAGTTCAATTGAATAGAGTTCGTACTTATTACGATAAACCGATTTACACAGGATTTTCCATTTTGGATATTTCTAAATGGAAAATGTATGATTTTTTTTACAATCACATGAAAGCCAAATATAATGAAAATGTTAGACTAAATTATATGGATACTGATTCATTCGTATTAACAATTAAAACCAATGATTTTTATCAAGATATTAAATCAGATATAAGTAGCTATTATGATACATCAGATTATAGTAAAAATAATGTTTAGGGTATACCTCTAGAAAATAAAAAGGTACTCGGAATGATTAAGGATGAATGTAGTGGTAATATTATTAAGGAATTTATAGGTTTAAGAGCAAAAATGTACTTTATTGATATAGCAAATAAGAAACAAATAAAAAGAGCTAAGGGTGTCAAAAAAACTGTTGTTAAAAATTTAAATATAGATAATTATAGAGACTGTTTGTATAAAAAAAAAATTTATGTACATAAAATGTTACTATTTAGAAGTCAGTTACATGTTCTGTATACACAATGCATTAATAAAATATCCCTTAGCTATAATGATGATAAAAGATATATTGAACCAAATGGTGTTAGCACACTACCTTGGAATCATTATTCTATAAGATATGTATAAATTAAAAATAAATATGTAAATAAATAAAGATATAATATTTTGGTTGTTTTTATTTTCATAAAAAACTAGAGGACAAAAAAAAAGGGAATATTACTAAAGAAATGCAATTATTGAAAATTGTATGCGTATCTATAGTGCGAAAGAAAAAACATATATATATGAATTCAATGCAAATTAGGGTTGTTCTATTTGAATGATTTCAGTTGCTTTGTAACCAATAAGTATGTTTATATTTCATTATTTATGAAGATCATACCGTTGACATTGGTATTATGTAAGGTAAAAGAAAAAAAAAAAAAAATTATATATTGCATAATATATGTAAATTTTTTTTTTTTTGTTAAAATTTGTTTGTTTTTAGTAAGTACATGTATATATTCAAACAGTTTCTAGCAGCACATCTAATTTTAGCATTCGTTGGGTTGTTATTACTGTTATGTACAGGAAACATTGATATGAAGTCTTCAACTTTATATAGTGATGTCATATCTTTGCTAAGATCTATTAAATCTGGTTTAGTTAGATATTTTTTTAAAAACTTTATTTTTTGCTCTCCTTTCACGAAAATTGTTTTAAAAGGTTCAAAATAGTGTTTTAGAACAACTGGTACTTGAGTATATTCAATCACACCATCGTTCCATTTTAAACCGTTGATATTTCTTTCACAATACTGATTTTGATATTTTGCATCATCATTAAGTTCTTCTTCTGAATAAGGTGGTTTGAAGTGAAATGTAAGAGGAACTAAACTTCCCTTTTTCACAGCTGCTAATTCTTTTAAAAAATATTGTTTTTCATTTCCTCGAGAAAATTGTAAATCCACAATTAGAAAATTATTTTCCCTTCCATAGCAAAGTGTAATAGCGAAATGACTAAATATTTTTGAATTATCATGATTTTATAATATATGGATTTTGCTATAAAGAGTACGTTTATCTTTTAGTTTATAATGGCTATGTTATATCATCCTTTATTATCACAATGATGGTAGCGGGGCCATCGTGTTGTGGTAAAACTACATTTATTCGTAATTTAATAGAAAATAGAAATACAGTTATTTCCCCGGAAATAAATAAAATTATTTGGTGTAATCCTGATAGAAATGCAGTTCCATTAAACATTAAAGAAGTTGAATATTCCAATGAAATACCAGACTTAAGTGAAAATTATCATCCTTTGTTAATAGTAATTGATGATATGATGTTGAATTCTCACGACTCAAAATTGTGTGAGTTGTTTTCTAGAGGTTCACATCATAGGAATTTGTCAGTAATATTTACAACACAAAATGTTTTTCATCAAGGAAAATTTTCAAGAGATATTTCTCTCAATTGTAAATATTTAGTACTTTTTAAAAATCCCAGAGACAAGTCGCAGATTTTACCATTATCACAACAAATTTATCCTAATAAAATGAAAGAATTCCAAAAAGTATATAATGAAGCAACGTTACGACCTCACGGTTATATATTTATAGATCTTAGTCAAGATATTAACGATCTATTTAGCTTGAGGAGTGATATATTGGGAGAGAATTTATGTCATTGTGGAAAAGAAGATTTAGATAATTTAAGTGGTGAATATGAAACGACTGAGGGCAAACCGACATATATTGCATCTATTAAAAAACTCTAAGCCGAAATTTCAAAAACTTATTATTAAGCATTGTGATCCTGAAGTAATTAAAACAATATGTGAAATAGCGTTGAATATATTGAAAGGTAATTGCAATTTAAGTAAAACAACAATAAACCAGTTGAAAATGTATAAAAAGGAGTTGAGAACATTAATTTGTCATAAAAAGTCTTTAACTAGTAAACGAAAAACCATTATTCAACGGGGAGGATTTTTACCCACACTAATTGGCGCAGTACTATCAGGAATAATTGGAAGATTTTTACAATGAGCAACATGTTTAATAAAATGATTTTAGTAAAGCCGGAGATTTATGATAAACTAAAACAAAATATAGATATTGAACTCAGTGATTTGAATAACAAAATAAGAAGAATTATCTTAAATAAAAATTTATCGGATGTTCAAAAATGGATTTTATTTTAATCGCAATTAATCGTAATATAATCTCTATAAATTAAGTAATAAAAATAGAAGGAGTACATCTCAAAATAAAACGAGGTAAAAATATAATACATCTCAAAATAAACAGAAAAATATAAAGTATTACGAGTCAAAAGATGTTCAAACTCGTCCAAAACCATTTTTACGCGATGCAGAAGCTCAGTCAGAACATATCAAAAACAAAAATTTTGGTATGCAATTTCCCATAGAGGAGATTTATGAACAAGAACCACTTCACGACGATGAAGTATTTATTGATGATGAAAAAGAAGAGGAAATATATTGAAAAGTAATCTCTGCTGCAAAATCAGGAGAACGTCTCAGAAAAAGGAAATCAATTAAAAATGTACAGCTATTTGAGACTGATACTGGAGATATTATAACCGTACCTTTAGACAGTCCAAGTCCACCACAAGAAAAAGAAAAAACTATAAATAGTAATAAAATGGATGAAAAAACAATTAAGTCGTGTTTTACGTTCAAATAGAGCTGCTGGTGAAACTCAAACCGAACTTAATTTTCCCATACGAAAAGTGAAGTCTGCAAGTAATACACAATGGACAACATACAAATAAAGGATGATTTTTACATTACTTTACTTAGCGATTCATCACTGAATTACTTTCCCGAAAATACATTGTCGTCTTTTACGAATAAAATGAATAAATACATGGGTGACTCTGGATGGAAAGTTGGTGTTTCTGAAATTTATATTAATGATTTTATTCCAAATATATATGGTGAAGATTGGGAAAAAAGTACTAAAATATATATTAAGGGAATGGAAGGTACAGATTTAATAGCAGTTGGAACATCATATATTCCATATGATGAGAAACAATCGTTATGTGATTGGAAAGTTTTTCTATTACCAACATTAATTGAAAATATGAGACCATTTCAAAGATTTTCAAGAAAAGAAGTTGAACGACAACTGATTTGGGAAATTTTTAATTTTATTAATGATGATGCCAATTATACAAAACCAAGACAATCTGAAAATTTTCCACAAAATATATCTTACACTACTATATGTGTGAATAAAGTGAAAATAAATATAAAATTAAGAGCAAATTTCTCTTATACTCTAGAAGGACTCTTAAAAACATGTTTCAATCAAGTATCATTGAAAGTGCCAGATTTTAAGAAATTTAAACCACGTATAATAGAAACTTTCAAAATGTTTATAGATAGTATACAATTAATTCCAATTATTAAACCAGATATGTTTTTTATATACACGGATATCATTGAACCACAAAATATAGCTGATAAAGATGTACGATGTTTAAGAACTATCAATGTTCAAAATACTTTAATGATGTTGTAAAAGAATTTAGAAACATTCAATATTGTGATGTCGAGAAATCATTTAATAGCATTTCAATACTTTTATGTGATAAATATGGTTATAAAGTAAATTTTTCCAATAGCTCAATTCCTACAAAAATTGTATTGCATTTTAAAAAAGTATAAATAAAGGATGTTACAGAAAAATACATTATTTCAAAATGGATGAATGGATGGAGTGTATTATAAGTATTATTTGATTCAGTCGGGGAGAGGTTTAGAAGATATTGGTCACTTGTTTTACTCAGGAGTACCGTATCAAAGAGGACGAGGATTAGGAAGTTTTTTCCGTGGATTAATTAGATATTTAAAACCAATATTTAGTTCAGGCGTAAATATATTAAAGAATGAATCTATAAGCTCAGGTATTAATGCTTTATCTAATATTGCATCAGGTGCAAATGTCAAGGAAGTGATGAAAGATCGTGGTAAAGAAATTCTTAAAAATGTCAGGCGTGGTGCTGTTCGAAAACTGAATGAAATATATGGATCTAGTAAAAAGCAGAGAAAAATAAAAACTAAAACTATAAAAAGACCTGACTTGAAACGTTTAAGCTATTTAGTAACAAAACGACGTCAAGGTAAGAACAAAAATAAAAAAAAGTGACATTTTTGATTAAAATGAGTGAATGTATGAAATCTGAATTGGATATTTTTAAAACACCACCCATTCAGTCTAGCATTTTACTATCTGAAGAAGTTTGTTACAATCCTATTGCTTCCTTAGATAATTCATCAACCATTGAATTTGTTTCTCTAGGACATGGTGATACATATAGAGATTTATCTTCAACATATTTGAGATTAAAGGTGCAAATAACTAAAAAAGATGGAATAAAACTCTTTGGAATAATGATAAAGGATCTGATTCCCAATTGATATCACAACCTAGTGTAGTTAATAATCTTTTGCATTCATTAATAAAACAATGCAATGTTCAATTAAATGGAAAAAATATTACTCCATCCTCTGGAAATTATCATTATAGAGCATATATTGAATCATTACTCAATTATGGCAGCGATGCAGCTACAACTCATTTAGAATGTGCTGGATGGATGTTAGATAAAGGAAATATAGCAAAATCAGATAATAATGGTTCAAAAGAACGACAGAAATTTTATAATAATAGCAATGTAGTAGAACTAATGGGTAAATTACATGTAGATATGTTTAATCAACCAACTCTTCTGATAAATGGTATTGATGTCCGAATTTTACTTACTTTAGAGAAACCGAAATTTTATATGTTTTCAGCGGATACTGATGAGTCCCAATTGAAAATCATAGAAGCAAATTTACTAATGAAACATGTTACAGTTAATCCAGGTATTTTACTCGCTCATAATTCAGTTTTGGAGAAACGTACAGCTAAATATTTTTACAAAAAGGTTGAAGTAAAATCATTCACTATCCCAATGAATAGTCAAAACATATTATTAGATAATGCTTTCATTGGACAATTACCAAACACATTAATATTTTGTATGACTGAAAACGCAGGATATTCAGGAAAACGATCTAAAAACCCTTTCAATTTTAAACACTTTGATATTAATCAATTTGCATTATCTGTTAACGGTGTACAAATTCCCAATTTCGCAATAGAAACTAATTTTTCTGACGAAAATAATTGTTTCACTAGAGCATATAATTCACTTTTTACTGGCACAGGAATACATCATAACGATAAAGGACATCAAATAACAAAAACAATGTTTAATAATGGATTCTATATGTTGGCTTTTGACTTAACACCAGATTCATCAAGTAATGAAGTATGCCAAGGTTTACTCAACCAAGGAACTGTAAGAATAGAAGCAAAATTGTCAAAACCACTTCCCTCTACCTTAACAGCTATTTTGTATGGAGAGTTTGACGCAAATATTCAAATAGATAAAAATCGTAACGTTTATACAAATCTATAAATAAAGTATATACAAACATAAAAAATCCATAAAACATTAAGAAATTATTGTGTTTTCAACGCAACAACATGAATTCCTTAGAAATTGCAGAAATTTTGAAATGTAATAAAAGTACTAATAAATTGTTTAATGGAGTTTGGGCACTAGATCGTATAACAAAAATTATCGAAAGACCATCTTTTTTCGTTGTTAATACACAGATATCTAAAGATTCTGGAGAACATTGGTTGGCAATTTTTATACCAGAAAAAGGATGTATAGAATATTTTGATTCATATGGAAGACAGCCACGTGAAAAACAAATTATTAATTTATTTAAAAATCACTGTATTGTATTTAATGGAATGCGTTTGCAAAGTGATTTTTCTGATTTTTGTGGTCAATATTGCTGCGTGTACTTATACTATCGATGTCAGAACAAAAGTATGAATAATTTTTTGAATTTATTTAACAATGTTGATAATATAAAAAACAAAATAGAAAATGATAAATATATAATGAAAGAATTTAAACGTATATTTGGAGAAAATAAAAATGTACAGTCATGTATTGCTAAGAAATATAAATATTAAATCAGTGATTGTAAATAGCTATTCAGTTTGATTGTAACAATGGAAGAATACACTAATAAAAACTTGTTGTTAGCTTACACATATTTTTTAAATAAGGGACATACATTAGTAGTCTCAATTGGTTTTGATCCAGAATCTTGTGAAACAAGAATTTCATTTCAATGTATTCGTAATAACCAAATAACATTTTATAATTACAACTATAATGAATGGATTGCTGAAGATTTCGTAAAAGCATACGTAACAAAATATCTAAAAATGTGCCAAGAAAAACAACAACTGAAGTTACAAGATGAAATATATATACCACAAGGTTACTATAATGTTCAATGTAATCACTCGAGATTATTTTTTGAAATACCTATCACGTTAAAAAAAAAAATTATAAATTTACTACAAACAAATACCGAAAATTATATAAGGAATTAGTTATATAATAAAATTGTATTATTAAAATTTATATGCGTTTTTTTTATTTTTTAAAAATTATATTTTTCAGTTAAAGATCAAAAGAGACTGCAAAGGTTTAACTATTTCTTTTATTACGAAGATATAGATTAAATATTGGGATTCGATTTAAAAAAAGTATATAAGCGAAGAAATTTATAATTTTATTTTATTTAATACTTCACAATGGATGTGGATGACTTCCTCAAAATTTATTCTTCTATATTATTAGATGAACATAAACAACGCATTCTATATTTACAACAATATTTAGGGAACTTTGGAAGCAAGGCAAAGTATAATTCAAACTGGGGTATACATTTTATTTCGTGTCCTTGGGCTTATAATAATTCAACTTCAGGACCAGATACCTGTGAATGTTATTCTATTCAAAAATATGAAGAAGAATTGGAAAATTTAATTGGTTGGTATACAAAGAATGTCAAAAAAACAAATTGTTGAAGAGATTCATAGACCAACTAAACGAAAATTTCCTTGAAGGAGATTTATACAAAGAGGTCTAAATGATATATGGCAAATTGATTTAGTTGAGATGATACCGTATTCTAAATTCAATAAAGGATATAAATATTTACTAACTGTAATAGATACATTTTCAAAATACGCATATGCAGAACCCGTTAAAAACAAAAATGCTGACAATGTTTTAGATGCAATCAAAAAAGTATTCAGAAAAGCTGATAGTCTACCTAAAAATATTCATTCAGATCAGGGAAAAGAATTTTTCAATACTAAATTTCAACAATATATGTATAGAAAAAATATTCATCACTATCATACATTTTCCGAATTAAAGGCGTCAATTGTTGAGAGATTCAATCGTACTTTAAAAAGCATTATGTGGAAAAAATTTAGTTTACAAGGAAGTTATAAGTAGCTTCACATTTTGGATTCTATTATAAATACGTATAATTCAACAAAACATCGTACAATCAAAATGAAACCTAATGAGGTTATAAAGAAAAGAAGCAATGAAAAATTGTTATTAAAAACAGTATACAATCATCCAAAAATATTACTTAAGGGTAAATATAGAGTGGGGAATTTTGTAAGAATAAGTAAATATAAAAAAACTTTTGAGAAAGGTTACCAACCAAACTGGTCAACGGAAATTTTCAAAATATTAAAAGTAAACATAACTAATCCTGTTACATATAATTTAACTGATTATAAAGGTAATTTGATAACTGGCGGATTTTATGATTCAGAACTAACACCTGTAAAGTATCCTAATGCATATTTAGTTGAAAAAGTATTGAAAAAAAAAGGAAATAAAGTATTTGTAAAATGCTTAGGGTTTGATAGTAGTCATAATTCGTGGATAAATAAAAAGAATATTGTTTAATTTTGAATCAAATTTTTTTATTGATATTTTTTTTTGTTACATGATTTATATTTTAGCTTCTGATAAATTTAAATTTCCGTTTTTGTCAACTGAAACGGAATACGTCCTTTTGTTAATTGTTTCAACATAGTCTGCTTTGTTATCAAAAAATAACTGATATTTCTTTGGGAAAAAAATTATATATTGTGGTGTGTCAAAAGCCCATTTTAGTCCATAAATAGTTTTAATTTATTTTATTCTTTCGATTATGTATGGCATTTCTACACCCATTTCTTTAACTTTTAAAAATTTCTTTTGATTGTTGATGTTGATCGCGTTAAATTCATTTAATAAATTCCTTTTTTTGTTAGCACTACCATCTCTTCCTCTTCGCCATGTTTAAGGTGTAATTGTTTTCGTTTTGTTTTACGTTTAATAGGTGTCTGACTTGGTGGTATAATTCCTGTTAAAGTACTCTCCATGTTCAAGAAAAGGTTTTCGCTTTCTATTACATTATTTAGAGCTGGTGTAAATAATTCCGCCAACTCTTGTGTAGAAAAAAAATTCTGCGCTTCACAATTCTCGTTTTGGAAATTCATTTTCTGTTGCAGTGGTTTCTCTTCTGTCTGATTTCTGACTAATAACTTTTTAGAAAAATATTCTACTATTTATAGTTATTACAGTTTAAATCATAATCATTAAAAAAAAATTTCCTTTGCCTATACGTTTAATTGAATGAAGTATGAGAAAAACCGTTAAAAAATAACTTTTATTTTTAAAACTATACTTTTTCTTTTAAAAACTATACATTAAAAAGTTGATATTTTGTAATTCAATATTAACTTTAACATTTTCACCCCTTTTAATTTGTTGCACATCTATTGTAAACCTTATGAAAAGTTTTAACCGCAAATTTGAATTCAAAAAAATTTGCTTAAACTATAATCCGTTGGAATATGTGAAAAATCGTTAAAATGTTTAGTAATAATCTTGAAATTTAATACCTACTCTTAGTCATACTAAAAGACATTACTGTGATCTTATAATATTTGCATTTTAACCGTTTTTTTTTTTTTGTTTTAAAAACTAGTAGGGGGGGATAATATTTTAAAATAGTTATATTTTATAACAACCAAAGACATTACTGTGATCTTATAATATTTGCATTTTAACTGTCTTTTTGTTTTAAAAACTAGTAGGGGGATCATAATATTTAATCTGTAAATGACAGACATTTAAAACCATTTTACTCAATGATTTACCAACCAACTTTCATTTTTTTCTTTTTAAATGATAAATATTCAGTATAGCCATCTTACAAAATTAATATTTTTCCAAAATTTTCTAATTTTCATTAATAATTTTCCATTTTTATAAAAAACCCATGTAAAGTATATACATATGTATCATATAATATGTATAATCTATACCTATAATATACATATTCAAAAACGACGCTCTTTTATTCCGTTGAATTTTAAATTTTGTTTTGTTGTTTTTGCTTTTTGTTTTTTTTTCTAAAAACATAAAAAAAATTTTAAAATATATTTTGCATGGTGGGAAATAGAAATTTCACAATAAAATTGAATATAAACGTTAAAACTTCAGTGGGGAGTTTGGTGCAGTGGTAGAGTGGCCGCTTCTTAAACTTGAGAAGTGTTTAGTTCACAAGTTCGATTCTATTCTATTTTTTTTTTTTTTTTTTTATTTCTAATATTTTATATGAAATAAATTCTTACATATCATAATATTTAATCTGTAAATGACAGACATTTAAAACCATTTTACTCAATGATTTACCAACCAACTTTCATTTTTTTCTTTTTAAATGATAAATATTCAGTATAGCCATCTTACAAAATTAATATTTTTCCAAAATTTTCTAATTTTCATTAATAATTTTCCATTTTTATAAAAAACCCATGTAAAGTATATACATATGTATCATATAATATGTATAATCTATACCTATAATATACATATTCAAAAACGACGCTCTTTTATTCCGTTGAATTTTAAATTTTGTTTTGTTGTTTTTGCTTTTTGTTTTTTTTTCTAAAAACATAAAAAAAATTTTAAAATATATTTTGCATGGTGGGAAATAGAAATTTCACAATAAAATTGAATATAAACGTTAAAACTTCAGTGGGGAGTTTGGTGCAGTGGTAGAGTGGCCGCTTCTTAAACTTGAGAAGTGTTTAGTTCACAAGTTCGATTCTATTTTATTTTTTTTTTTTTTTTTTTATTTCTAATATTTTATATGAAATAAATTCTTACATATCATAATATTTAATCTGTAAATGACAGACATTTAAAACCATTTTACTCAATGATTTACCAACCAACTTTCATTTTTTTCTTTTTAAATGATAAATATTCAGTATAGCCATCTTACAAAATTAATATTTTTCCAAAATTTTCTAATTTTCATTAATAATTTTCCATTTTTATAAAAAACCCATGTAAAGTATATACATATGTATCATATAATATGTATAATCTATACCTATAATATACATATTCAAAAACGACGCTCTTTTATTCCGTTGAATTTTAAATTTTGTTTTGTTGTTTTTGCTTTTTGTTTTTTTTTCTAAAAACATAAAAAAAATTTTAAAATATATTTTGCATGGTGGGAAATAGAAATTTCACAATAAAATTGAATATAAACGTTAAAACTTCAGTGGGGAGTTTGGTGCAGTGGTAGAGTGGCCGCTTCTTAAACTTGAGAAGTGTTTAGTTCACAAGTTCGATTCTATTCTATTTTTTTTTTTTTTTTTTATTTCTAATATTTTATATGAAATAAATTCTTACATATCATAATATTTAATCTGTAAATGACAGACATTTAAAACCATTTTACTCAATGATTTACCAACCAACTTTCATTTTTTTCTTTTTAAATGATAAATATTCAGTATAGCCATCTTACAAAATTAATATTTTTCCAAAATTTTCTAATTTTCATTAATAATTTTCCATTTTTATAAAAAACCCATGTAAAGTATATACATATGTATCATATAATATGTATAATCTATACCTATAATATACATATTCAAAAACGACGCTCTTTTATTCCGTTGAATTTTAAATTTTGTTTTGTTGTTTTTGCTTTTTGTTTTTTTTTCTAAAAACATAAAAAAAATTTTAAAATATATTTTGCATGGTGGGAAATAGAAATTTCACAATAAAATTGAATATAAACGTTAAAACTTCAGTGGGGAGTTTGGTGCAGTGGTAGAGTGGCCGCTTCTTAAACTTGAGAAGTGTTTAGTTCACAAGTTCGATTCTATTCTATTTTTTTTTTTTTTTTTTTATTTCTAATATTTTATATGAAATAAATTCTTACATATCATAATATTTAATCTGTAAATGACAGACATTTAAAACCATTTTACTCAATGATTTACCAACCAACTTTCATTTTTTTCTTTTTAAATGATAAATATTCAGTATAGCCATCTTACAAAATTAATATTTTTCCAAAATTTTCTAATTTTCATTAATAATTTTCCATTTTTATAAAAAACCCATGTAAAGTATATACATATGTATCATATAATATGTATAATCTATACCTATAATATACATATTCAAAAACGACGCTCTTTTATTCCGTTGAATTTTAAATTTTGTTTTGTTGTTTTTGCTTTTTGTTTTTTTTTCTAAAAACATAAAAAAAATTTTAAAATATATTTTGCATGGTGGGAAATAGAAATTTCACAATAAAATTGAATATAAACGTTAAAACTTCAGTGGGGAGTTTGGTGCAGTGGTAGAGTGGCCGCTTCTTAAACTTGAGAAGTGTTTAGTTCACAAGTTCGATTCTATTCTATTTTTTTTTTTTTTTTTTTATTTCTAATATTTTATATGAAATAAATTCTTACATATCATAATATTTAATCTGTAAATGACAGACATTTAAAACCATTTTACTCAATGATTTACCAACCAACTTTCATTTTTTTCTTTTTAAATGATAAATATTCAGTATAGCCATCTTACAAAATTAATATTTTTCCAAAATTTTCTAATTTTCATTAATAATTTTCCATTTTTATAAAAAACCCATGTAAAGTATATACATATGTATCATATAATATGTATAATCTATACCTATAATATACATATTCAAAAACGACGCTCTTTTATTCCGTTGAATTTTAAATTTTGTTTTGTTGTTTTTGCTTTTTGTTTTTTTTTCTAAAAACATAAAAAAAATTTTAAAATATATTTTGCATGGTGGGAAATAGAAATTTCACAATAAAATTGAATATAAACGTTAAAACTTCAGTGGGGAGTTTGCTGCAGTGGTAGAGTGGCCGCTTCTTAAACTTGAGAAGTGTTTAGTTCACAAGTTCGATTCTATTCTATTTTTTTTTTTTTTTTTTTATTTCTAATATTTTATATGAAATAAATTCTTACATATCATAATATTTAATCTGTAAATGACAGACATTTAAAACCATTTTACTCAATGATTTACCAACCAACTTTCATTTTTTTCTTTTTAAATGATAAATATTCAGTATAGCCATCTTACAAAATTAATATTTTTCCAAAATTTTCTAATTTTCATTAATAATTTTCCATTTTTATAAAAAACCCATGTAAAGTATATACATATGTATCATATAATATGTATAATCTATACCTATAATATACATATTCAAAAACGACGCTCTTTTATTCCGTTGAATTTTAAATTTTGTTTTGTTGTTTTTGCTTTTTGTTTTTTTTTCTAAAAACATAAAAAAAATTTTAAAATATATTTTGCATGGTGGGAAATAGAAATTTCACAATAAAATTGAATATAAACGTTAAAACTTCAGTGGGGAGTTTGGTGCAGTGGTAGAGTGGCCGCTTCTTAAACTTGAGAAGTGTTTAGTTCACAAGTTCGATTCTATTTTATTTTTTTTTTTTTTTTTTATTTCTAATATTTTATATGAAATAAATTCTTACATATCATAATATTTAATCTGTAAATGACAGACATTTAAAACCATTTTACTCAATGATTTACCAACCAACTTTCATTTTTTTCTTTTTAAATGATAAATATTCAGTATAGCCATCTTACAAAATTAATATTTTTCCAAAATTTTCTAATTTTCATTAATAATTTTCCATTTTTATAAAAAACCCATGTAAAGTATATACATATGTATCATATAATATGTATAATCTATACCTATAATATACATATACAAAAACGACGCTCTTTTATTCCGTTGAATTTTAAATTTTGTTTTGTTGTTTTTGCTTTTTGTTTTTTTTTCTAAAAACATAAAAAAAATTTTAAAATATATTTTGCATGGTGGGAAATAGAAATTTCACAATAAAATTGAATATAAACGTTAAAACTTCAGTGGGGAGTTTGGTGCAGTGGTAGAGTGGCCGCTTCTTAAACTTGAAAAGTGTTTAGTTCACAAGTTCGATTCTATTCTATTTTTTTTTTTTTTTTTTATTTCTAATATTTTATATGAAATAAATTCTTACATATCATAATATTTAATCTGTAAATGACAGACATTTAAAACCATTTTACTCAATGATTTACCAACCAACTTTCATTTTTTTCTTTTTAAATGATAAATATTCAGTATAGCCATCTTACAAAATTAATATTTTTCCAAAATTTTCTAATTTTCATTAATAATTTTCCATTTTTATAAAAAACCCATGTAAAGTATATACATATGTATCATATAATATGTATAATCTATACCTATATTATACATTTTTAAAAAAGACGGTCTTTGATTCCGTTAAATTTTTGTTTTATTTTTCTTTTCGATTAAAAATTTTAAAATATTGGTTGTATGGTAGGAGTAGGAATTTCACAATATAACTGATTATAAAGGTTAAAATTTTAGTTTAGTGTTTAGTACAGTGGTAGAGTGTGGAGTTATTAATAGTTGGTTTTTGATTTTGCAAGTTCGATTCAGTTCTGTTTTTTTTTTTTTTTTTTTTTATATTTTAAACGAAATAAATTCTTACATATCATAATATCATAATAATATTTAATCTGTATAAAATAGATATTTAAAACCCTTTTACTCAATGATTTATCATCTTAGGCTTTTTATAATATATACATATATAATAGGTATATATTGAGTTTCCAATACTCAATAAATCAAGGGCAACTTCTAAAAGATAATAATAATCGTGTTTTTACAAAAAATATTATTTACAAAGAAATTTTAAATTCATAAAGGCTTTAATTATTGAAAATTGTATTTTTACATTTTAAATAAAATCATAAAGAAACTATACTGTATATATTGTATTGTAATTGCTAATTAAAACACCTCGAATTTCGAGGGGCGGGCGAATACTAGTAATATTTTAAAATAGTTATATTTTATAACCACCAGTCTCTTTTTTCTTATTCTTTTTCATATAGAACTGATCTTTCTTTTTTATTTTCACCCCTTTTTTATTTATTTCCTAATAATTTCTAAAATTTCAGTATACATTATAGCTAATACAATACAATACTCACAAATAGTGATATCTACTAATTTCAATAAAAATTCCTTTTAACTACCCATTAAAAATCATTTCCATACTATTAAAAATCACTCCCAATACACAAACAACTCGTAAAATCCTATTAAAAATCTTTTTCCAAGACACAAAAACACTTTCAAAAACTACCCTTTGTCATATTAAACTGACTTTTTTATTCTTTTTCATATTAAACTGATCTTTTCACCCCTTTTTTTTTATTATTCTTACTACATTCTTGTTGGAATATGTGAAAAATCGTTAAAATGTTTAGTAATGATCTTGAAATTTAATACCTACTCTTAGTCATACTAAAAGACATTACTGTGATCTTATAATATTTGCATTTTAACTGTATTTTTGTTTTAAAAACTAGTAGGGGGATAATATTTTAAAATAGTTATATTTTATAACCACCAGTCTCTTTTTTCTTATTCTTTTTCATATAGAACTGATCTTTCTTTTTTATGTTCACCCCTTTTTTATTTATTTCCTAATAATTTCTAAAATTTCAGTATACATTGCTAATACAATACAATACTTACAAATAGTGATATCTACTAATTTCAATAAAAACTACTTTTAACTACCCATTAAAAATCATTTCCATACTATTAAAAATCACTCCCAATACACAAACAACTCGTAAAATCCTGTTAAAAATCTTTTTGCAAGACACAAAAACACTTTCAAAAACTACCCTTTGTCATATTAAACTGACTTTTTTATTCTTTTTTTAAAAATCTTTTTCCAAGACACAAAAAACTTTCAAAAACTACCCTTTGTCATATTAAACTGACTTTTTTATTCTTTTTCATATTAAACTGATCTTTTCACCCATTTTTTTTTATTATTCTTACTACATTCTTTTTATATTAAAGTTTGACCACTAGTCACTTTTTCATATTAACTGATCTTTTCTTTCTTTTTATTTTCAACCCTTTTTATTTTTTTTTTTTTCTTAAATCAAATAATGTTCATACACACCCTAATATTCACTCTATACTATAATAACTAACCCCCACACCTAATTAAATATTTACCCCTAATATTCTCTATACTATAATAAATAACCCCTTCACATAATTAATACGTATTCTACCATTATAATTATCTTTCTCTACTCTACATAAGATCACCAAACTAAGTAATATTCACCACCACATACAAACTACGAAGATCATAAACCCTCATAACTGCACCAACGACCACCACCTATACAAACACAATTACATGCACCCCTTCGCAAAATTGAAGTAATTAATTATGCACCCCCTCGCAAAAATGAAAATCCACCCCTACCTAATTAATTATGCACTCCTTTTAATTAATTATGCACCCCTATTAATTAAATATGCACCCTTTGCGGTTTTTGTCCCAGGACCCGCGTATTTATACTACTGAGGGTATAAGCGTAATTTGCTCTTATTTTATATGCTTTTATATTAACTCGTCGCTGTCGGTTTATTTATTTATTTATTTATTTATTTATTTATTTATTTATTTATTTATTTATTTATTTATTTATTTGTCATTCTGTCACGCTTTTTATTATCTTCGTAATCTGTTAGCAACATTTGTAAGTGTAGTATGGTGCGGAGGATAGTGTACAGGTTTCAAAAGTGGGGATCATATTGTTCGAATCCAGTTCACATGCAACATTTTTTTTTTTAACTATCTATTCATCAACATTTTTTGAATAAAATATGTATACATTTTTGTATATATCAATTTAAAACTTACATTTTTATCTCTTATTCATGCATACAAACATACACATTATATTTTTGATCTTTCTTGGTGTTTTGTATTAGCATAATTAGCAAAACACAATCCATACATACAATATTTTTATGTATGTTGCTAAGTTATTTTGTTTACAACATTTGTTTAGTATTTAAATCAAAATATTTGCTGTCAACATTCTTTAATTCATATTGAATTAATGC
Organism: Poecilobothrus nobilitatus; assembly: GCA_947095535.1. Taxonomy (NCBI): domain Eukaryota; kingdom Metazoa; phylum Arthropoda; class Insecta; order Diptera; family Dolichopodidae; genus Poecilobothrus; species Poecilobothrus nobilitatus. The sequence goes on along the minus strand of OX352774.1, from coordinate 134,647,457 downwards.
ATATATGGTGCAGAGGATAGTGTACAGGTCTTGAAAGTGAGTGTTAATGTGTGGACTGTGGTTCGAATCCAATTCGCATATGTATAATTTTTTTTTTTTTTTTTTTAACTCTATTCATCAATATTTTTTAAATAAAATTTTATGTATAATAGATTCAAAACTTTATTTTTCTTCTTATTCATAATTCATGCATACAATACACATGTATTTGATCTTTCCTGCTATAATAATTTAGTTCAATCAATCTTGATGTGCACATGGGTTTTGTATTAGGATTTAGCAAAACACAAAATATATAGGTACAATATTTTTATGTTGCTAAATTATTTTGTTTTAAAACATTTGTTTAGGATTTCAATCAGAATATTTGTTGTCAACATTCTTTATTGCATATTGAATATGTATGGCGTTGAAAATTAATGTTTTATGTGTTTTATTTAGGAACATTTATTATATATATTGTGTATATAGATATACAAATAAAATTTTATTCAAAATAATTCCTATTGCCAAATTCAAACTACATACATACATAATATTATTTTTGTACATAGAAAAGAATATAAAAAGTAAAGATCATTACAAAATTATGCTTTTGCGCATTACGCATTTTGATTTACAAACAAAATTTTGTCAACACAAAAAATTAAAACTACGTATGTAAATATGTACGTACGTATGTACATAATATTTATTTATATCCAGGTACCGTCGTACATAAATGTGCCAGGTAGCTATAACCCTTGTTTCCTGGTAGGAATGTGTACGTGATATAATGATATATTATAAAGTATTTACATATTGCGATATATGAATATTTTTTTTTTTATTTTATAATTATTGTACCCAGCCGGGAAACGAACCCGAGACCTCTTATTCCCTTATGAATGAGAAGCGGTGCGTCAACCACTGCACCAATGGCTGGATACACATAATATTATGTTAAACTAATTTCCTAAATTATTTTGTTCCGCTCCATTTGTTTATAATTTAAATCAAGATATTTGTCAACATTTTTTACTGCATGATCTTATTAAGCGATTAGGTAGGTAGGTGTTCAAGGTTAGATGTTTGTTTGGATTACTAATAGTACTAATAGTATACTATAGAAATATACAGTAAAGTACATTTATGTATATCATTTTCATTCGAGTTATGTTGTTGGATTGTAATATTTATATAATCACAGTATTTTGGTACATATTTTACCCTTCGAGGTACTTTCTTTATTTATTAATTACATACTGGAATAAAAAATTTTTACTCTTGCTGTAATGGAATCGATTTAACATCTCTTAATTTACTTAAACATTTGGTATAAAATTATAAAACGTATTTTATGTCAGAAATAATAATTAATGTATGTATGAATAAAAAATATCCCATATTTTTAAATTCAAATTATGTGTTTCATTTAAAACTAAAAAGTATAAAATAAAATAATATGTAAAAAAAATATTTTTTAAAATATGCTTTTATCGAAACCAAATTCGCCCCCTAAAAAGTAGAAAATAAAATTGATTGCAAAACTTTAGCTTTTTTGACTGTTATAATATAAAAGTGAATTGCTAGTGCAAGCATTTTGGACTGTTATAATATAAAAGTAAATTGCTGGAATAAAAAAGAAACACGAACCTCAAATTTCCTAGATTTTTATTTAACCTTATTCCAGCAATTTACTTTTATATTATAACAGTCCAAAATGCTTGCACTAGCAATTCACTTTTATATTATAACAGTCAAAAAAGCTAAAGTTTTGCAATCAATTTTATTTTCTACTTTTTAGGGGGCGAATTTGGTTTCGATAAAAGCATATTTTAAAAAATATTTTTTTTACATATTATTTTATTTATATCTATTTTAGGCTTAGTAACACATATTGTGGGGTAACTTAAATTTTTAGGCATCTCCTCAGCTTTTGTTGGTTGTGTATAATGAATTTCATCGTTTATAAAATTAAAAATTCCCTAAATCAACTGTCGTTCATTTTCTTTTCTTGTAAACCTATTAAGTGGGCGTATATTTTGAATTAGTGTTGGTAGTAGAAAAACTTTCCAGTCGCATATCATTTGTTTTTCTATGTATGGAATATATGATGTTCCAACTACTATCATATCTTTCTGCATACCTTTAATAAATATTTGAGTACTTTTTTTCCATTCTTCACCATACACATTTTGAACGAAATCATTAACATACATTTCTGAAATACCGACTTTCCACCTTGAATCACACATGTATTTATTCATTTTGTTTGTAAAAGATGATAATGAATTTTCTGGATAATAGTTCATAGATGAATCACTGAGTAAAGTGACATAAAATTCATCATTTACTTGTATGTTGTCCATGAGCTTGCGGAGTTATTCTTACGAATTGGAAAATTAAGTTCTGTTTGAGTATTACCTACTGGTGACCTTAAAACACGTCTTGGTGAATTATTCAACTCTTTGCTATTTATAGTTTTTTCTTTTTTCGTTGGTGGGCTTGGGCTATCTAAAGGAACAGTTATAATGTATCCTGTATCAGTTTCAAAAATTTGTACATTTTGATTTCTAATTGATTTTCTTTTTCTAAGACGTTCTCCAACTGAAGCAGCTGACAATGCTTTTATTAAAACATTTTCCTGAATTTCATCATCAAATACTTCGTCATCAGCTTCTTTTTCATATACTTCTTCTTCTTCAGGACCAACTTGTATTCCAACATTCTTATATTCAGGAAAATGCAATTGAGTATCCGGATCTATATACATTGGTTTTGCACGAGTTTGAGTACCTTTTGTTTCCGTAATTTTTATTTTCTCCTCTTTATTTCTAGGAAGTTGTCGTTTTTTGTTTCTTATTTTAAATAGATTTTGTCTGTATAAATACCATTTTTGAGTGTCCGTGAGATGTTTATTTAACAATATTTTTTTCATATTTTTATCCAACTCATTAAGTTCAACGTCCGCATTTTGCTTCATTTTCTCATAAATCTCAGGTTTTAAAATTATAATTTTATTAAATGTTGTATTATTCATTTTATAAAATTTCCGATCATCCCTGATAGTATTGCGAAAGTTTAGATAAAAATGTATAATAAGTGATCTTAATTAAAATATAATAATAAGTGATCCCGCAAATAAGTGATCTTAATTCTTTTTTATACTTTCGTAATTGGGTTGTTGCTTTTATTGGTACTCAGATTACAATTACCTTTTAAAATATTTAAAGAGATTTCGCAAAATGTTTTTATTACTTCAGGGTCACAGTGTTTTATAATTACTTTCTGAAATTTTGGTTTAGAGGTTTTTAATAGGTGCAATATATGTCGATTGGTCTTCGAACGTTTCATATTCCTCCCCAAATTGTTCTAATTGATCTCTCGTACAATAACACAAACCTTTTCCAAATATATTACTTCTTAATCGAAATATATCATTAACGTCTTGAGTAAGATCTATTAACATATAGCCATATGGGACTGACGTCACATCATTATATACTTTTTCAAATGCTTTGATTTGATTGGGATGTATTTGGTGTGCTAGAGGTAATATCTGCGATTTATCTCTTGGATTTTTGAAAAGTACTAAATATTTACAGTTAAGTGAAATATCTCTTGAAAATTTACCCTGGTGAAAAACATTTTGTGTTACAAATATTACAGATAAATTTCTATGATGTGATCCTCTAATAAATAAATCACATACATACTTATCATGAGAATTTAACATCATATCATCGATAATAATTAACAAAGGTTTTTGATTATCATTAAAATCTGGAATAGTGTTACTATATTCCATATCTTTGACATATTTTGGAACGGCATTTTTGTCTGGATTACACCAAATTATTCTATTAATATGTGGTTGTATATTTTCTTTTTTATATTTTATTAAATTATGAATAAAAGTGGTTTTACCACAGTATGATGGACCAGCCACCATCATAGTAAACGGGGGAAACAGCATAATTGTATTAGTTAAAAACTAACTCTGTAACCTATATTTATACGAAAAGCTCTTTTCCCGAAGTGAATATAAATGTAACTTAGTTATTCTGTGGAACATTCTTCCATAAACCTTCGACATGGTTAAACAAGTTCTCATAGTTGGCCTACAATTTTCACAAGGAAATGAAAAGCAATATTTCCTAAAAGAGTTAGCTAAACTTGAAAAAGGAAGTTTAATTCCAACTGTGTATCACGTCAAAGCACGGTACCCCGCAGAAGAACTTAGTCAGGATATGAAATATAATAACCAGTATTGCGAAAGTAAAATAAATGGACTTAAATGGAATAACGGGAAAAAAAAAAAATTCAATTTTAAGACAAATGATACTCAAAAACAAATCTATCAAAGGAAAAAAAGTGTCAAATGTAAAATTTTTCTTCTTTTTTTTGAAAAAATACAACTTGCAATATTGATTGTAATAAATACTTTATTTTGGTTTTTTTCTTTTTAATTTAATTTATTTTCTTACCTTTATTAATGAATCAAAAATAATTATAATAATTTTTTATCAAAATTCTGCAATAACTTGAGAGTTTCTTATTATACCCTACACATTAAGTATAGGGTATATTAACTTTGGTATGGTGTTTGTAACTACCAAAAGGAAGCGAGTTAGGTATAGACATGTATATATATTCTGAATCAGGATCACCGCCTGAGTCGATTTAGCGATGTCCGTCCGTCCGTACGCACGATAACTCAAAAAATAATGATGCTATATTGATGAAATTTATACTGTAGGTTAACAATGACTAAGGTAAGGCGGGGATTGTAAATGGGCGAAATCGGATCATGCGTTCGAGTACCTCCCATACAACTCCCAAAACCTAATACGCATATTTTCGAAATTAATAAAGATAGAAACTAAAATTTTGTACGAGGGTATGTTTTTCTGAATCCCTTATATCTCCAAAATTCGATATGAATTGGAGTGGTTGTTCGGGTACCTCCCATACAAATCCCAAAACCGAAACAGCATATATTCGAAATTAATGAAGATAGAAACTTCAAATTTGGTACTAGGGTGTGTTTTTTTGAATCCCTGATTTGTCCAAAATTTGAGATGAATTGGAGGAGCTCTTCGTGTACCTCCCATACAACTCCCAAAACCGAACATGCATATCTTCGAAATTAATAAAGATAGGAACTTAAAATTTGATACGAGGGTGCTGTTTTCTAAATCCCTGATTTGCCTAAAATTTGAGATGAATTGGAGTGGTCGTTCGGGTACCTCCCATACAACTCCCAAAACCGAACAAGCATATCTTCGAAATTAATAAAGATAGAAACTTCAAATTTGGTACTAGGGTGTTGTTTCCTGAATCCCTGATTTGTCTAAAATTTGAGATGAATTAGAGTGGTCGTTCGGGTACCTCCCATACAACTCCCAAAACCGAACAAGCATATCTTCGCAATTAATAAAGATAGAAACTTCAAATTTGGTACTAGGGTGTTGTTTCCTGAATATCTGATTTGTCTAAAATTTAAGATGAATTAGAATGGTTGTTCGGGTATCTGCCACACAACTCCTAAGACCAAACAAGCATATCTTCGAAATTAATAAACATATAAACTTGAAATTTGATATAAGAATGTTCTACCCTGTTGATGTTTCTAAAATTTGAGATGAATTGGGGTGGTGGTCCGCGTGCCTTCACACACTTCCCAAGACCTAACAAGCATATTTTCGAATTTAATAAAGATAGAAATCTGAAATTTTGTACAAAAGTTGTAAAAGCATTAATTTTTTTAGCTTAGTTATATTAAATACCTAACTAGAATAAGTTATGGATTTTTAATTTAATTTGAATTTTTTAGGTGTAGGGTATAAATAAGTCGGTTGCATCGACTTACTGTTACTTTTACTTGTTCTAATCTTAATTTTAATATACTTTTTTTAAATTATAAATATAATTTAATTTAATTACGAAAAATTTATATATTTTTTTAAAAATAATTTTTATTTATAATTAATCAAAACTGAATTTTCCTTTTGAATTTTTATATTTTTTATATAAAAAAATTTATATATTTTTTCTTTTAATTAATATTGTTAATTGTTAGTTATTTAGTAATATTTGAAAAATTAATAATTATCAGTGAAAAGATTGAGATTTTCACATTCTAAATTTTATTTTTATAGCGCTTTTTCCTTTCTTTTTTTTTTTTATGATTAAGGCCAATTTTTTTTTTTTTTAGATATCTTCTGCTTTTATTAGAAGTTTTTCGTTTTATTAAAGTCTTAACTTTCTCCGTATGCTTTCATTTAACTGAATTTAATTAGAGTCTCCTTTTCTCCGTACAGATGCGGATACTTATTAACGGAAGAACTCTAACAATTTAAATTTTATGTTTTCCAATTTTCATTATTTTTTTTTCATTTAACTGAATTTAATTAGAGTCTCCTTTTCTCCGTACAAATGCGGATACTTATTAACGGAAAAACTCTAACAATTTAAATTTTATGTTTTTCAATTTTTATTATTTTTTTTCATTTAACTAGATTTAATTACAGTCTCCTTTTCTCCGTACATATGCGGATACTTATTAACGGAAAAACTCTAACAATTTAGATTTTCAGTTTTTTTTATTCTGATTTTCAATAACTACGTAGGAGGCGGTAAAATCTTCAGTATCAAACATTACAATAAAGATATTACTTTATATTTTTTTTGCTTTTTTTTAATTATTAATAATTGACTTACATGAAAATTAAATATGCCAAATTCATATTGAACCCGCTCGTGATCTTTTTAGTCAACTTTAGTTACGTTTTGGAACTACAGGGGCACCTAACTCCTTGTTTCTTTTCCACTAACTTGGGTTGACCAGTCTGGATCGACACGTTGTTTAAAATTTTCTTTTGATTCTCAGGAAAAAATACTTTAGAAATTTTTTGTTTTAGCACTTTATAAAAAATTAATTTAAAAAAAAAAAAATGTTTTGTTTTTAGTTAATTAATTAATTTAGTTTAAATTTAAAGTTCACAATTTATTTATTATTTAATTACATTTATTTTTTTATTAATTAATTTTCTATTTTTTACTGATTTCTTTTATATTAAAATAAATTATTTATACCGTGCCTAGAGCAGCCTCACTCTGGGTTGCGAAGAAATAGGCTTAATCACGGTATGTTTATATTAAAGTGAAAAGGTTCACAAATCAATTTCATTGAAAAACTTCGACGATTTTATTGACAACTAAGCGGGTCCCTGGACCCTTGGATAAACCCTTCGGTAAATTCTTGGGTCAATCTTTGGGTCCCTGCTCGGGCGCCAGTTAAACGACTTTACCGTTTTTATTTAAAACTATAAAAAATAATAATTTTTTAAAAAAAAATAAAAAAATAGTTTTCTTTTATTAAATTAACTTTATTCTTCTACTTCTTAACTTAGAATACTGCAAATTCTTATAATTTTACCAATATTTATACTTCACAAATTAGTCCAAAAATTCAAAATTAATTTAATTTCCTTATCTTACAAAGTCATAACTTAATTTCGAAATATCTTTTTCTAGTTACTTAGTTTACATTAAGATTTTATATTTCCCTATTTCGAAATCTTAAAACAAAGAAAATGAAATTATTACAAAGAAATGTTTATTTTACAAAAATCAATAATTTAAAATAATTCAATTTAGTACAAATTATTACAAAGAAAAGTAATTGCAGAGAAATGCTTATTTTCATAAAAATCAATATAAAATAATTTATTACAAGAAATGCTTATTTTTTAAAAATTACTATTTGTAGTATTTTAACTGTTAAAATTTTAAGTTCATAATAACAATATTGATATTTAACCGTAATAAAAATTATGTCGTAAATTATAAAATTATGCTTACTAAGGGAAATACATTTAATTTATAAAATTATTTACATTATTTTTTCAATGAGCAACATCATAACATTTGTATTGTAAACATTGTTGAGAAACATTGGTGAAGTAAATTAGTTGATAACATTTTGTTGATGTAAATTAGTTACTAAAATTATAAACATCGTTAACTCTTCCCCTTCAACATTTTGTTGAAGTAAATTAGTTACTAAAATTATAAACATCGTTAACTTATACAAAAGAGAATTATGTAATTACAGACACACCCACAACATCATTTGGAACAATAACAATAGATACAGTTAAATCCATCCATTAAAACCATTAAAGATCCATTAAAACTATCAAATAATTATAGATATATTCTTACTTTACAATGTGAATTAACGAAATATGCCGAAGCTTATCCAATAGAAACTAAAAACGCAACAACAGTCGCAAAAACAATAGTAGAGAAATTTATACTGAAATACGGATGCTTCAAGAAATTAAAAACTGATAAAGGCACAAAATTTACAAATGAACTATTAAAAAACATTTGCAAATTTTTGAACATTGAAAAAATAACATCACCACCTTAACAACACCTTATCATCATGAAATATTAGGTTCTATTGAAAGGAATCACAGAGTATTGAATGACTATTTAATGAGTTTAGAAGTGAGAACACAGTTGGGACGAATACTTACCTTACTATACTTACTTTTACAACTCAACCCCACATAGTACTACACATTACTCACCTTTCGAATTACGGAAAAATAAGTACTCTTTCATGTGAAATATTAAAGAATAAAAATTGTATTTATAACCTAGATGATTATTTAAATGAACTAAAATTAAAATCAAAATATGCTAATGAAAAGGCAAGAAATTGTTTAATCAATGAAAAACAAAATAATAAATTAAAGCAAAATAATGTAAACAAATCAAATTTCGTAATAAATGATTATGTATATATAAAAGTGGGAAATAAGAAAAAATTTAATTTACCTTTTAAAGGACCATTTAAAATTAGCTCAAAAAAAGCTCAAAAAGATCCAAATAGTACAGTAATTATAAATAATAAAGAAGTAGATTTATTTTATTTATTATTTATTTATTTATTTATTATTATTTATGCAATCTGTAACTTATAAAGTTAGTATCGATTACAATAAGTGATATTACATTGTATCAGAACTTAAAAAATAAATTTATTTATTATTTATTTATTTTTTATTTATTTATGCATTGCAATTAAATTTCATTTTTACATTATTAAAGATTTTTTAAGAAAATCATTAGTTAACATATAATTTAAAAAGTTAACAATATGTGATTTTTATAAATTAAAATTTAAAAAATTAAATCAACTTAAATTAGTATTGAGGTCAGAATGTTTACAAATTATAAGAACATCAATCAATTAAACTATTATTCAATTCATTCAACAGTCAATTTCAAATTTCAAATATTCACTATTATACCATTTAAAATATCATTAATTTCAATATGATTAAAGTTAAAGAGCCGAGATTTAATTGCTTTAAGAAATACGTCCTTTCGAAGTATACACCTGAATTCATTCGGTAATTTATTGAATATTCTCGGTGCTACTGCCAAATAATACCTAAAGAAATGTTGGGTGTTATGTGAAGGTACTAAATCTAAATTCTGGTTGTTGATTCTAAGATTGTAAGATACCGAGTTCCTGTTTATTAAATAGCCAGATCTGTTAAAAAACATCTTCGAAACTTTATAAAAATACAAGTGTTTAAGGGGAAGGATATTAAGATGCTTGAACAAAGCAAAACTATGTTCCCGACGTGGTTTTTTACAGATTAACCTAATAATATGTTTTTGCGTAATTGATAAAGCGGAGACTCTTATATTGTAAGCATCACCGCAGCATGCCAAACCATAGTTTAACTTCGAATGAATTAATGCATAATAAATGCAAGTGAGGGATTCCTTATTTCAAAATTGTTTTAAGAAGTACATAAACCTAGTGGATATTAATAAATATTTTTTTAGATGTAAAGTGTGGTCGAGCCAATTTAGCTTATTATCTAGTAGCAATCCAAGATGATTGAAATTCGAGACGTTTTCAATTTGAAAACAATTTGAGGAGCAATTTGCATCGTACTTAAAAGTGTCAACAATAGTAGTACTATAACAAATGTCAGATGAAGTATATACCCTTTTACAATTTGCACTATGATAAATAATACTACCAAGTTCTCCCACATAACCACCTATACTAAAAATCATTAATTTAGTTTTGTTACTGAATGAAAATATGATCTAAACATGAATTACAATCCTCAGTTATTCTGGTCGGTTTATTTATGTACGATTCTAAACAATGAGACGAGAACATGAAAATATAATTATCAATAAATACAGATTCCACCAAAATGTTCAAATTAATATCTCCCAATAGTATTAAATTTTTTGACTTAACACTCAATAACAATGAATTTAATTCTTCGAAGAAAATTTCTTTAGAAACAGAATTATTATTAATAAATCTATAAATGCAGATAAAAACAAATTCTTGATTATTAATAAAGCAAGATAATTTAGACACATCAGCACTATTCATATTACAACACAGAAAATTACAATTTATATTATTTTTTACAAAAATAGCAACACCTCCAGATGCATAATATTATCATTACAATTAAGATAAAAAGAGTATACAGGAATATTATATAATTCAATTTCCATACTAAAAATCCATATTTCAGTTAAAACAATTAAATCAGGCTTCTTTGAAAATGTTTCTAAGTGAAGCACAAAATTATCAAAATTTTTTCGTAAACTACGAATATTTTATTGAATAATAAGAATATTAGAATTCGAATTGTGATTATTGAAGTTGTCAAATAAATAGTCAAAATCAAAATCATTTATATTTAATAATTTAGTAGAAGACAATTGATTAATATTGAAGTTATTCATAAATTAAAAAAGTAATATATAACAAAATGTAAATATATATATATGTAATATGTATGAAACTAAAATAATTTATAAAAAAAAAATCAAATTATGATTTATCAAAATCATTAAAACTAAATATTCTTACATACTTTTTGCCTTCTTCTTTTCTCATCAAAATCTTACCATTCTTGACCCATAAAAATTTATAATTCTTTTCTAATTTAATTTTTTTTGCTGCATTAAATAGTTGTCTTGTATAATTACTGAGCGAATCATTGATAAATATCCGTTTATTCTCTCTTTTACTTTCACTATTAGTCTCTCCTTCGTCATCAACATAATTGGAATTATTTGAAATGTTTTTTTTTGTATTTTTTTGCTTTTTTATAATATTTTGTTTTAAAAGCATTGATGAGAATTTCACACATACTATTGGGTTGGTGTGTAGAATATTTTTGTCTGCAACTTCAGATTTAGATTTTATTTTTTTTACATAGCAGTGAGCTATATCTGTGTTTTCAATGTTTACGTCTTATTTTTTGTTAAGAACTTCCATAACATTAGCCTTCAAGTTTTCTTTGCTTATATTTGGAATTTCAATAATATCCACACTAATATGTAAGCGTTCTTGTTCTAGTAAACTTTCTTTCACATTTAGAATACCCACTTCGTTTTGTAAAGATTTGATATAAAATATTTGATATTATGATATATATATTTTCTAAATCATATTAGATTTAGATTTTTTAGTACAGCTACTTCATCATGATAATTTTTCAACATTTTTTTAATATTATTTAATTCTTCTAATAATTTATCATGATTAGAAAGTTCACTGTTAGAATTAATCAAATGTGATTTATTTGTATAAGATTTATTTAAAGTAGATTTGTTTAAATTAGATTTATTTAAGATTGATTTATTTGAATTTTGTTTATTTTTCTTTTATAACTATTATTAACCATAATTACTCTAATTATGACCTCACTGTTGTAAGTCTGAATTATCACTGAAGTGATTCGAAAGTCCTTAATAAGATTGTGAATGCACCATGGTTCGTCAGAAATGATAGCATCAGAAAAGATTTAAACATCAAATCAGTCAAAGAAAGTGCTACTTCTAAAAGTTTGGTATATCAAAAAAGACTTGAAACATATCCAAATCAATATGCACAACAACTTCTAACATCAGTTTCAAATAGGCGGTTAAAAAGATTTCATCCACTCGATTTATCTAGCAGATTTAACAACACCTAAGTAAAAAAGGAAATGAACAATTTGTAAGAGATGTGTGAATGGGCACACTCACCACCTGTCAATTTAAAAAACTGTGATAAATATTAACTAATATGGTGTATAAGAATACTTGATAGTTGGTAAATAAAAAATTGTTCATATAAAAAAAAAACCTTTGCTTCCTTATTTTATAAAAGATTTATTAATATTTCTAAAATTTTCTTTTTATGCGTATAGTAATTATTATTTTCACTGAACCATGTAGAATATTTTGGGGTTTTTTTGTGGCTTCTAAACAACATTATCATGTAAATAAACGAGGAAGAATACAGTTGCCTTTGTCAACTCTTAGATACCCGTACGAACCGTTAGTATGTTCACAGCCTGTCACTCTGCTTACAATATTATTTTTTTAATATTTTAGTATTTTAAAATAATTTGAGTGAATTTTATAATTTCTAGAACTATAGCTTGTACATATATTCAAACTATATGTTTATATGTACATTCTTCAAAAGCAGATTCTAACCTTCCACATAATGATTATCAATCCAAAACTTTTTCAAATACTCTATAGTACCATTTAATACTAAGCGGTAAATGTATATTAAATTTACTCAGTACAAAATAGTAAATATAATTTTAAATATTATATTATATTATATTTAAATATTCCATTGACAGAATCATTTCTTATAAGTACAATAAAATCCATATATGTATGTAAATACGGTGCTATAAAATATACATCTATACTCTTATTATTCATTCACTAGTGACATATACGATATGTAAATAAACATGATATTATATAAGTATGTATATATATCAATATCATATAAGTAAATAAAAATTCTTCAAGCAACCGCTATGTTGTTTATTTATTTATATTTTTTTGTACTACGCATTATATCCTCAACAATTTCAAATTATCGAGTAAAACAAATGCAAAAAATTTGTTGAAGAAATTTGTTAGAAAATTTGAAAAAATCAAGTAACACTTTCGTCAATTATAAAGTAACGCTATATTATTAAAAAAAGTTGTTAACAGAAATAAGAGTATAATGTTGAAGCTTTAATTTTTGTGTATTACTTCAAAAAAATTTTAACAGGTGTTGAAGTTACAGGTGTTTAAAAATAGGAAATTTTCAGTTTTTGACCCCTTACAGCTCCTAAACGGGGAGTGATACAAAAAAAATTTCTGAAATGACTTATACTTATTTTCAAAGATCTAACTTCTGTCAATTTCAAGTTTCCAACTTAAAGCGTTTAGAAGATAGAAGGGTTAAAGGATTTTGCAAAATTTGAGTTTCGCATAACGGTAAATTAAGACACCGTATACCACAAATATATATTTATTGTATATACACTTTTAAAGCTAATACAAGTAGTAATCGTTTGGCGTCTTCAAAATGAAGATATAACTTATACAACTTGTGCTATAACAATTTAAATATAGAGCTTTTTTGAAACTTTGGGGAGCTGTAGCTCAGTAACGGGTGGGGCTACAAAAAAAAGTTTTTAAAAATAAAATTAATATTTTTGTGAGATCTATCAGCAGTTAAAATTTCATAGCTCTATTTCAAAAAAATGTGGGTATCTAAAAGTTAGGTGTTAGAGAGCTACCCTAAGTTTTAGTCCAAACTCAACCAAAAAAAATAGGGAACCTACAAATTACTCCCAAAATATTTTGTGTAAATTTCAAGACTCTAGCTTTCTTAGTTTTTGAGTTAGCGTGCTGACGGACGGACGGACGGACGGAGATGGCTCAAAAGTCTTAGAATTTTTTTCTGATCCGATCCATACCTTTGAAGGTATATCTAGCTCGCTTATTTCGACGTGTTACAAACGGAGTAGTAATTTTATTATACCCGATCCTATCGTACGGGTATAAAAATATTTTTTTCTAAGTTTCTTTCGTGATAATTTTGCGAAAAATTGTGATCAAATACGCGCATATGAAATTGAGTTATATCAAAAAAATTCAGTTGGAGCATTTATGTTAAGGATTTGTGAATAATTTTTGTAATTTTTTTGATAAATTAATTGCTCCGAATCTAGTAATAAAATATCATCAGATTTTTTAAAAAATTAATTAGTACATTGAAATCAAGAAATTTTTTTCATTAATTTAAAAATAATAGAGCCACAAATGTACCTTTCGGCATTTTCGACACAATATTTTCCCGTTCTGTTTTATTAATTTCTAAATTTTCTAACTGATTTTCTTCTAAATAATTATTAACTATATTGGTTATATTATCATCGGTTTCATCAAAATTTCCCTCATTGGATTCCAAATCATTTTGATCTGTTTCGTAATACTTTAAATTTTCTATATTAAGAAACTCTGCATCATTTTCTTCGCAGTTAGAGTGTTCAAAATTATAATTAGTTAATTTAACAGACATTAATTTTGCTAATATATTACTAAATTCCTGTACCGAAGGATTATTTCTACAACCATTTCTATACCTAATTAAAGAGAATAAATTTTCTAAAACATCCTGATTTAAAAGCGATAGTAATAAATATGAATACTCACCTGTGTTATAAAATGAAAAGATGTTGGAACTTAATTCCGTAAACCCTGTTAAGGTCTGGACCATACCGTCAATGCAATAAATTTTTTTAGATGTGATAGGCCTTATTTTTTGAAAATAATTTTGCATTTCTAACAGACTTTTTTAAAATATAGTTGTTTTGCTGCAATGCTTAACGAAATGGGTTCTTATCGTATAATTTTTTACTATTTGAACAGTTAAATAATTTACTAATTTTGAATACAAATTCTGCAGTAGATTCAGCGCAAGATTTCCTAGCAACAAATTTATTTGTTGCAACTAGAGTTTTTGTAGCAGTAGCAACAGAATTACTAAAAATTTGAGTGGTCAATCGTACATTCATTTTTTCAAATGAATTGGGAAAAATATGTTTTTTAGAAAGTTTGAGGCACATTTTTTTACTATTGTTTCTTTCATCAAAATAAAGAGACTGAATGATTTTGAATGAAACTTGGCCATCAACGTATTGGTATTAAAATCATATTTAAAAAGTGTGTTACGAAGAGATTTGATCAAATGCACTGGATGGAAAAGCGCGTTAAATTTTTTTTCACCTTCAGTCGAATTAAAAAAAAAAGGGCCTTTCTATTAAAACACCTAACATTTTAAAACATTTTTTATTACTAGCCCCCTGATCGCATATTACTTCCCTAACATTAATACATAAATTAAAAGATACATCTGAATTGTGATTTGAAATATTATAAAAATCCTCACTACCTATCCCCTTTTCTGTAGTGTAAAAACTGAGAATATATTTCCAATTATGTACTAAACCTCTTAGCAAAATTACACATACGTATTTTCCGACGTCTTTTGTTCTTTTAAAACTATCATCAGAAAAATCAATAATTTTATCCAGTGCACTGTTATAACTAAGATCCTTCCTAATAGCTATTTCATTGAAAACTAACACAGCTTCTTTTCCAAATTATTCCTTATTTGAAAATATATTACCTAATTCGCTAATATTTTTGTCGTTAAGACCTACATTTAAATATTTAATTGGAATCCACCTATTAAGAGAACTAAAATGCGGTAATTTTAGATTTATTGCATTCCTCAAAAAATTATAACCCTTAGGAGGACTAAAATTTATATTTAATGCTACTTTCTTTTCATCATCTGACCGTGTTCTTACCTTTTTAAAATTCATTTTTATAAAAGTTGTGGCTTCGTCTGCTAAATGAAATTGCTTATCAATTAAATTACATAATGAATTCTGCTTTTCTTTTTTTCTTTGTTGTTTTAGTTTTTTATTTTGAATTCTTAAAGCTAAAATTTTTTTTTTTAAATAAAAATTTTGTTTTTTAATGAAACCTAATGTTTTATAACTCCTGAGTATTTTTTGAAATAAAAATTTTTTTTTTTTTGAAATGTTCAATGCCTACAAAAATCAATTTTTTCTGAATTAAATTCATTAGGAGATACTGATACTGCTCAAAAATGTTCAAAAGGACGTACACTTAAATTTTCTACGTTTATATTTGAATAAATTTTACTTGTATACGAAGTTTTACTGTTTTCAGAATAATTACGGTTTTATTTACCAAAAGTTGAATGTTCTTTTGGCTGTGAGTTTATATGAAAAAAGGAGGCAAAGGATTAATGTTTTCATTAAACTCAAAAATATTATTAACGCGAGTTTCTGTTTCTTTAATATTTAGTTCACGTAAAAATAAAGAAGGAATAGCACCTTTTTTTAGCTTTTGTTCTAAATATTTTTTCTCAAAGTAGTCTTCGCATATAAATAATCTTTTATTTTTTACATTTTCAATATAATGAATTAAAAAATAAAATAATGAATTAGAAGGAGTTCGAGGGCGGTTGCCCAAACTTATTTAAAATAGTGGGACTACCACCCCCTAAACAAATTATTGGGACGTTGATTTTATAATCAACTATAAAATCCCATTTATTTTTTTTTTACATAATTCAATAACATTGTATTTCATAAAGTGGGGCTGCCGTCCATAAACTTACTAAAAATTACTAAATTTTACTTACTAAAATTAAATACAAATTGAAGGTAAAGGTTTAGAATAGCAACCTCACCCAATTGTTATAAAAAATTGAAATACAATCGGATGTGGTAGCTACTTACTCAATTTTACTAAAAATCAAAAATATCATTTATATAAATAGGTACCTACTTCAATAAAATCATTTTCTCAAATAATTAAGACTTTATGAAAACCAGATAAAAAATTTTCAAAAAGTTTTAAGCATTTAACATGATTTAATACCGTGACCAAATTTTTTAAACATCAATAAAAAGCTTGTTAAAATCAATCAAATCAAGTTTAAAGAAAATCTGGACAAGGAACTTCCAGAAGCTAACTATTTGTTAAAAAGTGATTTTATAGATGAAGTGTACTATATTTAATTATTTTTCTTATATGCATGGATCTTTGAAAATGATAATATGTATTAAAATAATTATTAATTTATTAAATAAAAATTAGGTTTATATTTAAAAATATTCTCAATAAACACTTGTTTCACTTGTAATTTAAATTTTAATATATTACAAAAATAGAAACCGCGCCTTTATTAGAAATCATACATAAAGTAAGACAAAAATAAAATATAGACATGCGTATATATGATGTATATTCCATCATCTATGTATCAAATGCACTATATACAAATACGCTCTAGCATTCAAAAAAAAAAACATACTAATAAATAATAATAAATATAATAATAATAATAATAATAAATAAAAACATGTAGCTGTATGTATATTGTAAGTATATAGTATACTTGTCCGCAAAACAAAGTAAAACAAATAAATATGTATGTATATTGGAATTATTTTATTTAGAAAACTTTTTTTTTTGAAAGCTAAATTGAAATATGGAATATTGACAAGGATATAATACTCAAAACATGAGTTAAAAAACTATTTTTTTTTCTATGAGCTTAAAAAGAATTTTGCTCAATTTATAAGCAATAACAAATTGAGAAATAATTTTTGAATGGATTCGAGATACAAAAAATTGATTAAAAAATTTGGTATAGATAAATACTCTATGTATATAGTTTTTTTATGATCTTACTTAAAACAAATTTGGAGAGGTGTTCTAGTTATAGGTCTTTAAATATGGCGAATTTTAAGATTTTGACCCCTTACAGGTTTTAAACGAGGAGCGAAAAACATCTTCTGAAATGACTCATACTTATTTTGAAAGATCTAACTAAATTTGCGAGTTTCTAATTTAAATCGTTTGGAAAATAGAAGAAGTCAACAATTTTGTAAAAATTGAGTTGATAACTGTAAATTAAAATACCGTATAACAAAACTACATATATATTTATTTAGGTTTTATATTTAATATATTCGAGTAAAACACTTCAAATTTAAATGTAATTTCAATTTAATTTATTATTCGTAAAGTCAAGTCTTTTACTCAAATCTGTTTCAAATTATTGATGCCTTTGTTCCTAAATTTCGCAAAAAGTATAAACAACAGAACCATGGTTAGATAGAGATCTTAGGAACTTGAGAAATCGGCGCAATAAAATATACAAAAAACTTAAAAACCATCAAGCACCATTCGACGACTTATTGAATATGTATAAGCAACTTTCTATCGAATTTAAACAAAAAGCCAATACCGCATATGAAAACTATGTCATGGATACTGGCAACAAACTTGTTACTGATCCTAAAAACTTTTTTGATTTTGTTAACACAAAACGGAAATTATTAGGGTATCCCAATTCAATGATGTCAAAAGACAATGTGGTTTCTGATTGCACAAAAGAAATTTGTAACTGCTTTTCTATAATTTTCAACAAGTTTATCGTCCGAGAGCACTAGTTACCACTTACTTCGACTAACTCCTTATCTAATTGCTCAAATTTACTATTTACAGACGTCTATTTTTCTGAAAATGATATTCTTGAAGCAATTTTGAGCATTGATATAAAAACGGGTGCTGGTTCGGACTTAAATCTTTCTACATAATTGCTCTCACAGTCTAATCTTTCCTCTTCGTTTTATTTTCAATAAGTCACTTTAAATTGGGATTTTCCCAGAAAAGTGGAAATCCTCCCACTTAACCGATATTTTAAAAAAAAGGGATAGAGCATCGGTGGAAAATTATCGATGTATAGCAATTCTTTCGGCTATATCTAAATTATTTGATAGAATTACTATAACTAAATATTATACCTAAACCTATACCTATACCTATATTATACTTATACTTAAATATTATACCTAAACCTATATTATACCTATGCTTAAAAATTGTCGTTGATAGAATTACTCCTATCATAAATGCAAAATTAAATGAACAACAACATGGTTTCAGAAAAGGTCGTTCAACTTCAACGAACCTTATGGTTTATACATCTAAAATCCTGAATCAAATAGAGAAAGGCTACCAAGTTGATGCAAATTACACTGATTTTACCAAAGCTTTCTATCGTGTAGATCACTTCACTTTGCTAAACAAACTATCAACTTTTGGCATTTTGGGTTCATTTCTTGAGTGACTTAATTCTTATCTTTCAGAGAACTCAGAAGAACTCAAAATGTTAAATTTCATGATGTATTATCCAACACCATCGGGGTCACCTCAGGTGTACCGCAAGGGATCCATTTAGGCTCGCTTGTGTTTAATGTTTTTATTTCAGATATTTCGGAATATCTAAGCAATACACCTCACATTTCGTTTGCTGATGACCTAAAAATATATCAAGTGGTTAAAGATAATTTTGATGCAGCTAAACTTCAATCAAGCTTATCAAGGTTACAAGCTTGGTGCATGTCAAATAAATTAGAACTCAACATACAGAAATGTAAGGTTACTAGCATTAACGTAAACGGTCTTCTTTAATATATGACTACAAAATAGATAATGTAACTCTTGAAAGGGCATGACTGATTTAGGAATTCTTCTCGATAATAAACTTAATTATAGTCTTCACTATGACCTAATAGTTTCAAAGGCTAATAAAATGTTAGGTTTCATTAAGAGAAGAGCTAAAGAATTTAGCGACTTAGCTGTGACAAAATCTCTTTATTGTTCCCTAGTTCGATCTATCTTAGAATACGGTAACATTGTTTGGGATCCAACCTTTGCAGTTCATATCAATAGAATCGAATCAGTTCAAAAGCAATTTCTTTTATTTGCATTAAGGAATCAATATAACCCTTTTGATTTTGCTAATCTACCTAGTTCTACTACAAGACTTAATTCATTAAACTTGCTTTCTTCATCTTTACGTAGACAATTATTGTCATGATGTTTTACTTTTGATATTTTGAATAATAGTATTTCTATCCAACCTCTTAATAACAAGTTTAGACTTAACGATAGTGTTAGGCAAACTAGAAATACTAAATTTGTAATGGATTACAAATATAATACAGAGTACGGTAGAAATTAACCCATCAATAGATGTTGTACTACTTTTAACAAAATTAGTCATCTCTATTCTAAATCTATCTCCAAAAATACTTTCAAATACATTGTACAACTACATTTTTCCAATTTATTGACTTTATTGACTTATGAACCCATCAATAGATGTTGTACTACTTTTAACAAAATTAGTCATCTCTATTCTACATCTATCTCCAAAAATACTTTCAAATACATTGTACAACTACATTTTTCCAATTTATTGACTTTAAACAATTAATTCTTTTTAAATAATTATTAACTATATTGGTTATATTATCATCTGTTTCATCAAAATTTCCATCATGGGATAACAAATCATTTAGTTCTGTTTCGTAATACTTTAAATTTTCTATATTAAGAAACTCTGCATCATCTTCTTCGCAGTTATTAATTATTAATAATTTAATTATTAATTTTGCATAATATATTACTAAATTCCTGTACCGAAGTATTATTGTTACAACCATTTCTATAAATTTTCTAAGACATCCTGATTTAAACGCGATAGCAATAAATATGAATACTCACCTGTGTTATAAAATGAAAAGATGTCGGAACTTAATTCCGTAATCCCTGTTAATGTCTGAACCATACCGTCAAAGCGATAAATTTTAGTAGATGTGATAGGCCTTATTTTTTGAAAATAATTTTGCATTTCTAACAGATTTTTGAAAATATAGTTGTTTTGCTGCAATGCTTAACGAAATGGGTTCTTATCGTATAATTCTTTACTATTTGAACAGTTAAATAATTTATTAATTTTGAATACAAATTCTGCAGTAGATTCAGCGCAAGATTTCCTAGCAACAAATTTATTTGTTGCAACTAGAGTTTTTATAGCAGTAGCAACAGAATTATTAAATATTTGAGTGGCCAATCGTACATTCATTTTTTCAAATGAATTGGGAAAAATATGTTTTTTAGAAAGTTTGAGGCACATTTTTTTACTATTGTTTCTTTCATGAAAATAAAGAGACTGAATGATTTTGAATGAAACTTGGCCATCAACGGTATTAAAATCATATTTAAAAAGTGTGTTACGAAGAGATTTGATCAAATGCACTGGTTGGAAAAGCGCAAAAAATTTGTTTCCACCTTCAGTCGAATTAAAAAAAAGGGCCTTTCTATTGAAACACCTAACATTTTGTAACATTTTCTATTACTAGCCTCCTGATCGCATATTACTGCCCTAACATTAATACCTAAATTGAAAGCTACATCTGAATTGTGATTTGAAATATTATAAAGATCCTCACTACCTATCCCCTTTTCCGTAGTATAAAAACTGAGAATATATTTCCAATTATGAACTAAACCTCTTAGCAAAATTACACATACGTATTTTCCGACGTCTTTTGTTCTTTTAAAACTAGCATCAGAAAAATCAATAATTTCATCCAGTGCACTATTATAACTAAGATCCTTCCTAATAGCTATTTCATTGAAAACTAACACAGCTTCTTTTCCAAATTATTCCTTATTTGAAAATATATTACCTAATTCGCTAATATTTTTGTCATTAAGACTTACATTTAAATATTTAATTGGAATACACCTATTAAGAGAACTAAAATGCGGTAATTTTAGATTTATTGCATTCTTCAAAAATTTATAACCCTTAGGAGGACTAAAATTTATATTTAATTCTACTTTCTTTTCATCATCTGACCATGTTCTTACATTTTTAAAATTCATTTTTATAAAAGTTTTGGCTTCGTCTGCTAAATGAGATTGCTTATCAATTAAATTACATAATGAATTCTGCTTTTCTTTTTTTCTTTGTTGTTTTAGTTTTTATTTTGAATTCTCAAAGCTACATTACTTTTTTTTAAATGAAGAATTTGTTTTTTAATGAATGTTTTATTACCTCCTGAGTACTTTTTGAAATAAATATGTAGTTTTCTTTTTTTGATATGTTCAATGCCTACAAAAATCATTTTTTTCTTAATTAAATTCATTCGGAGATACTGATACTGCACGAAAATGTTCAAAAGGACGTACACTTATATTTTCTATGTTTATTCAAAAATTGAATGTTCTTTTGGATGTGAGTTTATATGAGAAAATGGAAGCAAAGGATTAATGTTTTCATTAAACTCAAAAATATTATTATCTTGAGTTTGTGTTTCTTTAAAATTTAGTTCACGTAAAAATAAATAATGAATAGCGCCTCTTTTTAGCTTTCGTCCTAAAAATGTTTTCTCAAAGTAGTCTTCATATAAATAATTTTTTATTTTTTATATTTTCAATACTTACGCTACACTTTGTTGCCCAAATTTCAATTAAAGATTTTTCTTTAGGAAAACTGTAAAACCAGCCAACAAAGTCCCGTTTACTTCTTTTGCATACTACGCAAGGTATACCTGGCCGGCGTGAGTCTTTTCTTACATCCTTAGAGATTGTAATATTTACAAACATGCATAAACATGCAAATAGAAAGCATTAGAAATTGAAAGTATAGACAAGCAATTAAATAACTACAAAGATGTAGAATGGTAACCGCGCCTGATTGTTTTAAAATTTTGCAAAATTCAAAAAAATTTTGCACTTAATTAATTTTTGTCCTATTTTGTTTTGTACATTATCCTATTTCTTTATAATTTTGCACAATGAAAGTTCAGTTAAAATAATAAATTTCTTTTTAAAATAAAGAATTAGAAGACCTTCGGGGAATTCCACCGAATATAGTGGGACTACCACCAGCAAACAAGTTATTGGGACGCTGATTTTATAATCCCATTTATTTTTTTTTACCTATTTCAATAACATTGTATTTAATAAAGTGGGGTTGCCGTCCAGAAACCCCCGTTAAACGAACCCAAAAGAAATTTGTAACTTCTTTGCTGATCATTTTCAACAAGTTTATCGTCCAACAGCACCAGTTATCACTTCGACTAATTCCTTATCTAATAGTTCAGTTTTGCTATTTACAGATGTGTACCTTTCTGAAAATGATATTCTTGAAGCAATTTTGAACCTTGATATAAAAAGGAGTGCTGGTCTGGACTTAATGCCTCCAATCTTTTTACGTAATGGCTCTTACAGTCTAATCTCCCCTCTTCATTTTATTTTCAATAAATCACTTTCAATTGGGATTGTCCTACAAAAGTGGAAATTCTCCCACTTAACCGCTATTTTTAAAAAAGGGCATAGAGCATCGGTGGAAAATTATCGATGCATAGTAATTCTTTCGACTATACCTAAATTATTTGAAAAAATTGTCGTTGATAGAATTACTCCTATCATAAATGCAAAACTAAATGAACAACAATATGGTTTCAGAAAATGTCGTTCAACTACAACGAACCTTATGATTTATACATCCGAAATCCTGAATCAAATGGAGAAAGGGTAGCAAGGTGATGCAATTTACACAGATTTTAGCAAAGCTTTCGATCGTGTACATCACTTCACTTTGCTAAACAATCGGGGTCACTTCATGTGTACCGCAAGGGAGCCATTAAGACCCGCTTCTGTTTAATGTTTTTATTTCAGATTTTTCGGAATATCTAAGCAATATACCTCACATTTCGTTTGCTGATGACCTAAAAATATATCAAGTGGTTAAAGATAATTCTGATGCAGCTAAACTTCAATCAAGCTTATCAGTGTTACAAGCTTGGTGCACGTCAAATAAATTAAAACTCAACATACAGAAATGTAAGGGTATTAGCTTTACACGTAAACGGTCTTCTTTAATATATGACTACAAAATAGATAATGTAACTCTAAGGGCATTACCGATTTAGGAATTCTTCTCAATAATAAACTTAATTATAATCTTCACTTAGGTTTATATTTAGAAATTTTCTCAATAAACACTTGTTTCACTTGTAATTTAAATTTTAATATATTACAAAAATAGCAAACCGCGCCTTTATTAGAAATCATACATAAAGTAAGGCAAAAATAAAATATATACATATACATATATAATGTATATTCCATCATCTATGTATACAAATGCACTATATACAAATACGCCCTAGCATTAAAATAAAAACAAAGATCTTATTGATAAACATTCCCAATCTCTATATGAGTTGTATAATAATAAATAAAAACATGTAGCTGTGTGTATATTGTAAGTATATAGTATACTTATCCGCAACGCAAAACAAAGTAAAACAAATACGTAAGTATGTATATTGGAATTATTTTAATTTAATTATTTTAATTAACTTTTTTTTTTTTCAAAGCTAAATTGAAATATTGAATGTTAACAAGGATATAATACTCAAAAAATTAGTTAAAAAGACAATTTTTTTTTCTATGAGCTTAAAAAGAATTTTGCTTAATTTATAAGCAATAACAAATTGAGAAATAATTTTTGAGTGGATGCGAGATACAAAAAATTGACTAAAAAATTTTGTTATAGATAAATACTCTAGGTATATACATAGTTTCTTTATGATATTACTTAAAACAAATTTGGAGAGGTGTTAAATTTACAGGTCTTTAAAAATGGCGAGTTTTAAAATTTTGACCCCTTACAGATTTTAAACGGGGAGCGACAGAAAAACATCTTCTGAAATGACTCATACTAAGTTTGAAAGATCTAACTAAAATTGCGAGTTTCTAATTTAAACCGTTTGGAAAATAGAAGTAGTCAACAATTTTGCAAAAATTGAGTTGATAACTGTAAATTAAAATACCGTATAACAAAACTACATATATATTTATGTAGGTTTTATATTTCATATATTCGAGTAAAACACTTCAAATTTAAATGTAATTTCAATTTAATTTATTATTCGTAAAGTCAAGTCTTTTACTCAAATCTGTTTCAAATTATTGATGCCTTTGTTCCTAAATTCGCAAAAAGCATAAAACAACAGAACCCTGGTTAGATAGAGTTTTAGGGAACTTGATAAATCGGCGCAATAAAATATACAAAAACTTAAATACCATCAAGCACCATTCGACGACTTATTGAATATATATAAGCAACTTCCTATCGAATTTAAACAAAAAGCCAATGCAACATATGAAAACTATGTCACGGATATTGGCAACAAACTTGTTACTGATCCTAAATACTTTTTTGATTTTCTTAACATTGTAACACGGTAACTTAACACGGTAACATTGTTTGGGATCCAGCCATTCCAATAGAATCGAATCAGTTCAAAAGCAATTTCTTTTATTTGCATTAAGGAATCATTATAACCCTTTTGATTTTGCTAATCTACCTAGTTCCACTACAAGACTTAATTTATTAAACTTGCTTTCTTTATCTTTACGTAGACAATTATTGTCATCATGTTTTACTTTTGATATTTTGAATAATAGTATTCCTATCCAATCTCTTAATAACAAGTTTAGGCTTAACGATAGTGTTAGGCAAACTAGAAATACTAAATTTTTAATGTATTACATTATAATACAGAGTACGGTAGAAATGAACCCATCAATAGATGTTTTACTACTTTTAACAAAATTAGTCATTTCTATTCTACACCAATCTCTAGAAATACTTTCAAACACATTGTAGAACTACATTTTTCCAATTTAATGACCTTAGACAATTAATTTTACTTAAGCAAAACATTTTTTTTTGTTTTTTAGTTATGATATAATTTTAAACATAACACATTTATTGTATTGAATTATAATACACCTAATCGGTAAATGTTTTTTATTTAGATAATTTTTTTTTTGTATATTTTATAAATCGTAATTTAAAGCTTTTAAGAAGTGTTAATAAAAAACATTAATTTTTTTTTTAATTTTATTTTACTTCTACGTAATAATAAGATATTTATTTACGTTTAATTTGCTACAAAAGTTATTACATAAAATGTTAGATTGCTTGTCATATATGTAAGTACATATCTGTACAAGTATCATAATACATTTTTTTGTTAAAATAAAGTTGTAACTGTAGTTTAAAAAAAAAATTATGATAACAATAACAATAATAATAAATTAACTTTTTTTAAGATTTATGTTATTATAAATTTAGTTTTAAGTCATTGTTTTGTTCAATTTTAATTATAAGCATTAATTTAAGAATTTTTTTTGTAACGACCTTGTTTTGGTTTTGTTTAATAAAATAAAATAAAAATAAAATGTACAATATTATAAACTTTATCTGAATTATTTAAACATTATTAAATGTAAAAAAATAATAAATTATTAAAAAGGGAAAAATTAATAATCTCAACTTCAACAACTTTATTTTATAATCCTCTTTCTTCTATCTTCTTCTATCGACTGACTTAAAAAAAAAAAAAAACCATATACATACTTTCATAATTAATCTGATTATATTAATATATTTTAATTTTATGGTAACCGTATTTCATTTTGCAGGGAAATAGTTATATTTTGGCAAATAGTGAACTGCAATCCTACATTCGTCTTCTCTAAAACTGATCATCCACCTCGGATATTGAATATCGTTCCTCATACTAAGATTTCGTTTGTTTTCAAGGCTTCATATTGTCATAACTTGTTGTTGTATTTTTTGGACCTTCCCATTTTTTTTTACCGTATATCTTGCACCACGTCCTTCTGATATTATTTTATATGGGCCTAAAAAATTTGGGGTCAGTTTTTCATTAGTAAACTGGGTTTTTCTTATCGCCACCAAATCACGAGGGGCGTATTTTTTGACTGTTCTTTTTCGAATTATATATTTTCCAATTTTCTTCTTGAATTTTTTCTAATTGATTTTGTACTTCTTGCCTTATTTGTTGTTGTTATTGTTGTTAAACTCATTCAAGGTTTCTTCTGTAATTAACTCTGTTATTTTCAGATTATCTTTTTTCCTCATCATTTTGCCGAATAAAACATCGAACGGTGTCCTGAAGAATAGCTCTCGGGTACGTACTGTTGATATCTGTTTGAACTCGAGGTACAAATTTATACCATTTCTCAGGCGAGTCCGTTATGCGCCTTCTTAGTACTTCGAAAACTATCTTATTCGTTCGTTCGGCTTAACCATTTCTCCTTGGAACTTCTGCAATTATTAAAATATGTTAGATGTTTTTCTCTGCGAGGTATGATGTAAATTCTTCTGATGTGAAACAAGATCCTAGGTCCGTAATTAATCTCTTAGGATTTCCAAAATATTGTTGTTGTATCTGCAGTTTCTGGATAGCTTCTTGAGTTGTTAGAGTTTAGGTCGGATACAACCAAGTACCCAAAGCACTTGAAGTTGTCCCGAGTAGTTAGAAGACCTATACAATAGGTCCGATGTGATCTAAATGGTTTGCAATCAATGGTAAATCTTCTTTATCGATATTTAATAACATTCCCTCTGCTTTTCCAAGTTTTCTATTCGCTAAAATGCATGTAATGCAATTATCTACACAACTTTTAACCTTCATTTAATTTCTGAAGGTAAACTTCTTAATTTCTTAATTTATCAATTTTATATTTGTTTTTGGGCCTCGGTGGCCTAGCGGGTGAGAGCGTATAAAATACGCCGTAAACACCGAGGGAGTGTGGGTTCGAATCCCACATATGTCGTAAGAGTTATTCCAGTCACGCCTGAATAGGAAAGGCTGTGTAATTTCCTGTCCACATTTATGTTTGTATACCAAAATGACTTTCTTTATGCTTTTTCCGATATAATATAATCATCAGACTCTGCTTTCCGATTTCGAGCAGGTATTTGAATATCAATAATGTGAATTTTTGAGTTTCTACTTAGCATGTCTACGTGAATCATCTTTTTCCAGGTCTGCGTTCAAGCTCGAAATCATACTTCTGAATATACAAATTCCATCTATGTATTGATGATGGTAATTTTTTTTGTGAATGGTTTGCTTAAATGCAGCGCAATCCGCCACCTTTTAAAACTATCTATCCCAATCTCCCAATAAGATCCCAATAAGTTTACCCTAAATTTTTGTAACGCCCTAAATACCGCATAAGTTTCTAAAGCAAAACGGTGTAACTTTTTTTCAGCCCGGTTATTTTTTTGCTATGATAGTTTACTGGGTGTAATTGATTATCTTCGACTTCAAAATAGCGGCTACGCCGCTTTTGCAAGCGTCTGTATAAACTTCAACTTTTTCATCTTGATTGTATAGTGCTAAAACTGGCTTGCTTATTAGAGCTTGTTTTAGAACAAGAAAGGTCTGGATGTCCTTTACATATTTTAATCAGGAAAGTTTTCAACTTTTTTAATTTTGTAATTTTAATATGAATTCTTTTTATTATTTTTACTAGATTTTTAACTGATTTTTTTGTTACTGTATTATTGTTTTTTATTTCATTTTTTTATTCCTACTTTTTATATTGTTAAATTTTTTTATTTTTTTTGTTATTTGTGTGATTTTTAATTAATGTTTTTTTTTTAACTATTTTTCTTATATTTAAAAATTACTTATAAGATTTTTCTTTTTTCTGTTTTTTGGTTTTAAGTGTAACCAGGTAGTGTATATTTTTATATTATATTAGTGTAATATTTTTTTTTATTTTTTATTTATTTGAAATTATTCAGTTTTCATATTATATTATATTTGTACAAAAATAATGTGTAACAAACGCATCCGTTTTAAAGTGTTGTGTTGAATGTGTTCTATCACAAAAAAAAAATATACATAGCAAGAATGTATACAGTATAGATATAATTTCTAATTGGAAGTATGTTTATTTTTTCTAACTATGATACATTATGTACGAGCGACGGTATAAGGAAAAAAAATATCAGAAAAAAACAAAAAAAAAAAATTATTTTTCTTTCATTAATTTTTTTCGAATTGATTTTTTTTTTAAATTAATTTTATTTAATTTTATATAATTAATTTAATTTTATATACAAATAAAATGTTATTAGAAATTTACAATTATATAAATTATAGAAACTACAATTACATGAAATCACAAAACTATATAATGTTAATTACTATTCTCTCAATACATTTTTGTAATCTTTTACTTTGTTAATTCTTCGAAAAATATTCGAAACTATTTTTAAGCCTCTTTACAATATAATTACTCTTAATTAGTTCTAATAAAGCATCTGATGAATTAGAAATAAATTTGTTCTATTTCAACAAAGGTTAGGGGCCCAAGTGCATGATAATAAAATAATAAAAAATAAAATATAAAATTTTTTTTAGATAATAAAATAAATTTAATTAATTTAATTTGAATTTGATATCAACTGAACCAAGTTATAAATTTATTTATTGTAATTAATTAAATTAAATTAAATTAAATTAAAAAAAAAAAAAGTAAAAAAAAAAAAAATTTTTTTTGGCACGTACGGATTTTATTATTTTTAAGTTTATAAAAATAATATTTGTTAATAAAGGTTGAGTTCACTTTATCAAATCGATAAACTTAATGAACAAAACTACGAAAGTTAGAAAATCCAAATGAAATCTGTTCTCATCCATAGTAATTTTTGGACAAATATAAAATCTATAGCACCAACTGATAAAGAAGAAAAAGAAAAATAAGATGATCAAGATGAAAATACTTTGGAAATGAATAATCTAAGTATACAACCGGCGCAGTTATTACATATTAAAAACTGTAAAACTTCAAAAGAAGCATGGAAAAAGTTTGCAGAAACCTATCAACCATGTTCAAACAGTTAGTACATTTGAAAATGGCGGAAAATTCTAGTAGTTATATAAAGGCTTTCTGTAGTGTAGTGGAAAAAATAAAAGAATTGGAAAACGAGGTAGCCGATGAGTTCATGGCAATTTTACTTTTAACAAGTTTGCCCAAGAGCTATGAAAACTCTTCACCATTACAATTGAGTCTAGAGATCAACTACCATCAACACATGTTCTCAAGACAAAATTATTAAAAGAAGATCAAAGACGTGAATGTGAAACGGTAAATAAAAATTCAACAACGTTCTATATTAAAAATCAGCCGGCTCAACAAAAGTATCGAGCGACGACGGCTATAACTGTGGTAGAAGAGGTCCATATGCAACTGACTGTAATTGAAATAAAAATCCAAAAAACTAAAACTTTAATACAAACACACATTTATTTGCTATGTTAAATGCTATGTCACTAATTTAAGCAGTCGTAAAATCTATAAAGGTAGTGATGTGAAATTCCTATAAATTAAAGGTTTCTAGGAATAAAAAAAATTGCAACAATAATGATAGTTTTAGGTTAACCCAAGAATTCATGAATGTTGAGTCGAATGTAAATAACGATTTCAATAGTGGTAACTTTGATAATGATAGTTCATATAAAACTGATGATGATGACGTGTTTGTAGATACTAATAATAAAAATTTTTCAGATCTTACAAAAACTGCTGATACGTTTGATACAAATGTTGCTGTTAAAAATATTATTGATATAAAAAATGATGATGTTGCTGAGGATGTTAATGTTGTTGGGGAAGAAAATGTTGATGATGAAAATGTTGCTGATAAAAATGTCGTTGATCTAAAAAATTATGCTATTACTGTGCATGTTAACGCTGTTTAAGAAGATGTTGTTGTTGATAAGAATGTTGCTGATAAAAAACGAAATATTGGAAGATCAAAAATGCAACGCACAGATTTGCGAGGTAGACCACAAAAAATTCATAGTTCAATTAATATGATAAATTTCGAAGGTAAAAAATTTGACAACCCAAAAACAGTAAAATAAGCATTAAAAGGAAAAGATTCTGGTAAATGGTTGAACTCAATGAATGTAGAATACAACTCACTCGTGAAAAAGAATACATGGAAATAATCAATTAATTAAATCGAAATGGGGTTTTAATATAAAAACAAACAAAAAAGGCGAAGTAAATAAGCGCTATAAATCCAGATTGGTGGCTAAAAGCTGTAGCCAAGTATTTGGAATAAATTAGAACGATACTTTTTCCCCCGTCTGTAAATATTCGACAATTCGATTAATCTAAGCACTGACAGTAAAGTATGATTTAATTCTATATCAAATGGGTGTAACATCTGCATATTTAAATATGGTTTTAAAAGACAAAGTTTATATGGAACAACAAGAGTATTTTGTGGATGAAAATCTCCCAAATATGGTATGCAAATTGATGAAAGGACTCTACGGCCTTAAACAATCTGGACGTGAATGAAACAAAATATTGGACACAGTTTTAAAATGTATTGGATTGAAGCGTTGTGTCAATTATTATTGTGTATTATCTTTGAAGGATAGTACGAATATAACTATCACAGTTGTTTACGTTGAAGATATTACAATCGCTAACTCCAGTTATGAGCAATTAAATAGAATTAAATATAAGTTAAGTTTGGAATTCGACATTGTCGATATAGGACCATGAATAATTGTTCAATAACTTTATCTATTATAAAATTCGTTAAGATTTTTATTTATGTAATTACACTTACGTTAATTATTTTACATCAAAAATCATATGTTTTGTTATAACTTTTAATGCATTTTATGTTGCACATTGGCTAAAACATTTTGTTTTTGTAATAAGCAACTTCTTATATACATATTTTTATACCCTACACCTAAAGTATAGGGTATATTAACTTTGGTATGGTGTTTTTAACCACCAAAAGGAAGCGAGTTAGATATGGACATATATATTCTGAATCAGGATCACCTCCTGGGTTGATTTAACGATGTCCGTCCGTCCGTCCGTCCGTTCGCGTAGCAAACGAGCTAATCTCCAAAATCAACAAAGATAGAACCTTTAAATTTTGTACAATGATGTTCCTTCCCGTTCGATTTAAGTCTCCGAAATTTAAGAGGATTTGGTCAATGGGTTTCGATTTTGGAAGCTTCCGAAAGAGCACCAGAGCAAATGAGATTATCTTCAAAACCAACTAAGATATAACCTTTAAATTTGGCAGGGTGGTGTTCTTTCATGTTTTATTTAAGTCTCTGAAATTTGAGAGGATTTCGTTAATGGGTTCTTATCTTGGAAGCTTCCGAACGAGCCCAAGAGCAAACGAGTATATCTCCACAACCAACAAAGATAGAACCTTAATTTTTTTTTTCCTATGGGAGGTGGGAATCTTCCAAAGACACCAAGAATTTCCCCTTGGTAGTGTCAGATTCCTAC
The DNA here is from genome assembly GCA_947095535.1 of Poecilobothrus nobilitatus. Classification (NCBI taxonomy): domain Eukaryota; kingdom Metazoa; phylum Arthropoda; class Insecta; order Diptera; family Dolichopodidae; genus Poecilobothrus; species Poecilobothrus nobilitatus. The sequence goes on along the minus strand of OX352774.1, from coordinate 134,615,474 downwards.
TGACTAAACCCACCTCCCCCTTTAGCCAATATAGTGCGATGAAACCCTTACCTGCGAACGCAGTAGATTGGCTAGAGAGTAGGGATAGGAAAGGATAGGAAAATGGATACGGATACATTGAATTGGGAGTGGGACTGTAAGGAAACAATGAATCCGCCTATTATTATTATTTTGCTAACAGTGACTAAAGCCGTCACAACAGTTACAACATGTAGTAGTAGTATATATTACTACATGAGGTAACTATTGACGGCAACCCAAACTGTCACTGTAGCGGCTGTTATTATTGGTATTAATATTCTTATTAATATTATTATTATTTTACTACAGAGTCAGCGCCATCAGTGGATTACAACGTGCAGCAGTATATAACACCTTACTTGCATGATATAACCAAAGATGGCTCTACTGTAGCAGCTATTATTATTAATATTATTATTATTTTTATTATTATTATACTTATTATTATTATTATTATAATTATTATTATTAATTATTATTATTATTATTATTATTACTATTATTATTATATTACTATTATTATTATTATCATTATTTTACCACATAGTCAGCTTCATCAGTGGATTACAACGTGCAGCAGTATATAACACCTTACTTGCATGATATAACCAAAGATGGCTCTTACTGTAGCAGCTATTATTATTACTATTATTATTATTATAGTTATTGTTTTATTACTATTACTATTATTATTATTATTATAATCATTATTACTATTATTATTATTATTATTATTATTATTATTAATATTATTATTGTTATTATTGCTAATATTAATTATACGATATACATTATTACGATATAAAAGTACAACATATTTTTTATTGTTGCCATGCGCCATGATATTTTTAGTACAAGAGTGTGCTGTTATGTTTCCTTTTCTATAAAATTGGAAACTCACATTTGAAAGAATTTGAACCATTGATTCATATTTTGGAAGCTTCCGAACGAGTCCCAGAGCAAAAGAGATTTTCTCCAAAACCAACAAAGATAGAACCTTTAAATTAGGCAGAATGGTGTTCATTTGTGTTTGATTTAGGTCTCTGAGAGGATTTGGTCCACGAGTTCAAATCTTGAAAGCTTCCGGACGAGCCCCAGAGCAAACGAGTATATCTCCACAACCAACAAAGATAGAACTTTTATTTTTAGTACAAAGGTGTTCTGTTATGTTTTCTTTTCTGTAAAATTGGAAACTGACATTTGAAAGAATTTGAACCATGGGTTCGTATTTTGGAAACTTCCGGACGATCACAAGAGCAACGAGCATATCTCCAAAACCAACAAAAGTACAACCTTTAAATTTAGTACAATGGTGTTCTGGCATGTTTTCTTTATGTTCCTGAGATGGATTCGATGAATTGGAGTGGCAATTCGGGTACCTGACACACACCTCACAAGGACTAACAATCTTCGAAATTAATAAAGATAGAAACTTAAAACTTTTTACAAAGGTATCAAGCATATCCCAAGAGGATGCCTCTTTTACGTTCCTGAAATTCGAGTTGAAAAAAGACAGAAAAGGGAAGAAGTTCAAGCAGCTGCCAAAAAAACTTATTGATTATTAATTTAATTCGAATTCTTCAGGTGTAGGGTATTAATAAGTCGGTTGCATCGATTTACTGTTACATTTACTTGTTTTTCTACCTCTTTTTGTACCTTAATTGGTGTACATTTTAATTTTTTTTTATAATTAATGTAAATTACAATAACAATTCAATCATATAATTCATATTAATAAATAATAATGTAAATTAAATAATAATGTAAATTAAAATTAAAAGGAAAATAATTTGAATTTAAGAAGGAAATCATAGTACAGTCGCTTTTAGAAATTGAAAAGAATCGTGTTGTTGTAACAATATTAAAAAATTTGTAAGATAAATAAAAAAAATTTGAATAATGACAATATCTTTATATAATGCCGGAAACTTCGACAGATGCAGCATCAAAGGACATAACACAATTAAAGACTCTGCGTGGGATCGTTAAAGGGCAAGTAACGAAATTAAAAACATATGTCCACAGCAAAGGTAAGGAAGCTAATATTTTTGAGCTAGAAACAAAATTAAGTCTATTAGAAAATTATTTAAATAATTTCAATGTGCATCAAACGAAACTTGAGCGCTTAGATGAATAAGAAGAAAAATCAGAAGAAATCATCAACCTCAAATTTAAAAGTTAATCGTTTATTAAAATCTCCCATAAATAATTTCCCGGAAACAATAGAAGCATATGTTATAGAAAGGATAACAAACTTACAGCCAAGTCATAGGTTTGACTTAAAGAATATTAAAATTCCGGTGAATATCAATTTGGAGGATCTGTTCTTTAACAATCCTCGTAAAATTGATTTATGGCTGAATAGCTTCTGGCACAGTTACCAGCGGGTCTACATTCGCATTTTGTTCCTCAGTAAAGAATGAAAATCTTGAAGAAATTGTTCGTAAATTTTGGGAAGTTGAAAATTTAGATGACGTTCCAAAGATACTTTCACAAGAACATAATTCTTGCGAACGACATTTTAATACTACATTTCAACGAAATGAATCAGGTCGTTATATTGTAAAACTTCCTCTAAAGGCAGATCCATCCTGCATAGGCGACACTTATAATATTGCTTTACAAAGATCATTTGTGTCACCATCATTGTGTCACTAAACTTGAATCATCATCCACGAAGTACAGAGTAGTTTTTGACGGATCCTGTAAAGGAACAGACCAAAGATCGCTTAACGATATATTGATGAATGGACCTACAATACAAGAGGACTTATTTACAATTCTACTTCGATTTGGTACCTATATATTTGTAATTGCCGCAGACATTGTTAAAATATATCGTCAAGTTTTGATACATGAGGCTGATTGCAATCTTCAGTGCATATTATGGCGAGACAATCCTGAAGATGATATTAAAATTTATCGTTTAAACACTGTCAGTTATGGTACCAAATCAGCTAGTTTTCTCGCAATTCGATGTTAAAATAAAATAGCAAAGTCTTATAAAGACAAGTTCCCATTAGGCCCTTCCGTTATTCTTAAGGATTTTTAAGGAGATAACTTGTTAACCGGAAGCAATTCACTATAAGAGTTACAACAAACCAAATCAGAAGTTACTGAAATTTGAAATCAAGGACAATTTCCCCTAAAAAAATTGGTCTCAAATTCATTAGAAGTGTTAAAGGAAATACCTAATGATGACCAAGAACCAATTTTTTGACCAAGAACAAATTCAATTTTAAAATCGATGATGTAGTTAAAACACTCGGCTTAAATTGGAATCATCTTAAAGATGAGCTGATCTTATTCTTTCAGAAATAGCAAGGTTCTTTGATCCTTTGAGATTAATTAACCCTATAATAACCGCAGTTAAGATATTTCAGCAACACTTATGGAAAATAAAGCTTAACTGGGATGAAAGCTTACCATTTAAGCTTCACACGAAATGGGAAGAGTATGGAGATCAATTAAAGTTAGTCAACAACATCCAAATGCGGGGACTCGTTGCATCACCTGATTCTATCAATGTATTGCACTGTTTTAGTGGTGCCAGTGAAAAGGCATACGGCACCTGCAGCTATTTAAAAAGTATCACGAAAGATCGTAACATTAAGGTTAACCTGCTATGTCGAAACTCTAGAGTGGCTCCACTAAAGAAAATATCTCTCGCTCGTTTAGAGCTCTGTTCCGCCAATATCGGGTTGCTATAAAATTTACTACAAAAAACTCGAGACTCGATCAAAGTAATAATAGCAAACACTTACTGCTGGACTGATTCAATGATAGCTTTATCACGGACTAATTCTAATTTGCACGAATGGTCCACTTTCGTTAGAAATAGAATTTCAAAAATTCGAGACCTTACAACTAGGTGCATCTGGAAACACATAGCACCAGAACTTAATCCAGCTGATATTATAAGTCGAGGTGCTTCTCCCAAGAAGCTTACCAGATCAAATTTATGGTTTCACGAGCCCGAATTTTTATACTCAAATGAAGTATATTGGGCCAAAGAGCCTAACCTTCAAAACTTTCCCGAAAAATTCCCGAAAGAAAACAACTAAAATTCATTTTTGCTGCTACAATTACAAATGACGAAATTGGAAACCATAAATATGTAAATAACTATTTTCTATTATTAAGAATTTTCGGCTACATAGCTCGTTTTATTGAAAACACCAAACGCAAGACTAAAAACAAAATTAAGTTAGAATATGCGACGCTTGCAGAAATTAAATATGGGAAACAATTAATTATTCGGAATTTGCAAATGGTTTATTTTGCTTCTGGTTATAAGCGGCTTAAAGAGGGAGATTTAAAGGGAGAAAATCGTATTCGTTGTTTAAATCCCTTCGACGCTAAACATCAAATTTTGTTACCAAATTTTCATCCATTTGTAAATTCACTAATAAATTTTTTACATATCTCATATTGTCACACAGGTTGCCAGAATCTTTTGAACATAATCAGAGAGCAATATTGGATAATAAACGGGAAGGCAGTGGTCAGAAATGTTATTCACCGATGCGTCATTTATTTTCGAACTTCAGCAAAACCTCTTCAGCAGTTTCTGTCAGATCTTCCCAAAGACAGAGTTTCCATTCATCGCCCATTTTTGATAACTGGTGTTGACTTTTGTGGACCCTTTTACATTACACAACGCATACGTGGGCGATCTCCACTTAAGGCATATATAGCTATTTTCGTTTGGTTGTCAACTAAGGCACGCACATGGAGCTCTTCAGTAATTTAACCACCAACAGTTTCCTTGGAGCCGTAAAAAGATTTTTTGCTCGTCATGGAACGTGTGGAAGGATATATTCAGCCAATGCTACAAACTTTGTCGGAGCTCATCGGCATTTTAAGGAACTGACTTCATTACATCATTCTAAAACTTATAAAGATTCAGTTCAATCATTTTGTCTACAGAACGGATTAGAATGGAAATTTATACCTCCTCGAAGTCCTAATTTCGGAGAATTATGGGAAAGTGCTGTTAAAATCGCTAAAAATTATCTCTTGAAAATTTGTCTGAATCAACTATTCACCTTCGAGAAACTATATACATTAATATGCCAAGTTGAAATGGTTATGAATTCCAGGCTGCTTACTTCTATTTCTAATGACTCAAGTGACTCAATTCAAAACATATACAAACAATTTTGGTTCCAATGGGGCAAGGCCTACTTAAATACACTACAAGTTCGTCAAAAATGAACACACAAAACGAGTTAAAACTTAGAGATCTGGTCTTATTGGAAGAAGGCAATTTGCCATCCTTCAAATGGTCTTTAGGTCGTATTACTCACATTCATTCCTGCGCTCATAAGAAGATCCGTGCTGTCAGCGTACAAAAATTATCAAGAGAATATGTAAGAAGTGTCCAAAGGTTATGTCGTCTTCCTGTTGAAAGTGAAACCATCCAAGGTGGGCAGAATGTATAATTGTTCAACAACTTTATCTATTATAAAATTGTTAAGATTTTTATTTATTACATTACATTACATTAATTATTTAATGTAATGTATGTAATGTAATGTATTACATTAATTATTTAATGTAATTACTTACATTAATTATTTTACATCAAAAATCATATGTTTTGTTATATACTTTTAATGCATTTTATGTTGCGCATTTGCTAATACATTTTGTTTCTGTAATAAACAACTTCTTATATACATATTTTTTTTCTACCTCTTTTTGTACCTTTATTGGTGTACATTTTTATTTTTTCTATAATTAATGTAAATTACGATAACAATTCAACCATATAATTCATATAAATAAATATATTTGTAAATTTGGTTGTTAATGTAAATTAAAATTAAAAGGTAAATAATTTGAATTTAAGAAAGAAATTTTACAACTGTAAGATGTATTTCATCTTAGCAACTGTACTATTGCTTTTAGAAATTGAAAAGAATTGTGTCGTTGTAACAATTTTAAAAAAATTTGTAGGATAAATAAAAAAAATTTGAATTATATTTTAATTATAATTATATTAGTGTTTTATTTAATATAATCGGTTAAATAAATATCATTGAAAAATACAAAAAAAAAAGAAAAAAATCTTTGAAAACCTCAAGAATTAACAGACCAATTGATTATTTTTTGAGAATTGAAATACAACGAGATTCTAAAACTATTAGCATTTCACCAAAGCAACTAATTAAAAATTTATTGGATATAAAATAACGACAATATAACTTTTTACAATTACCTTTTTATATCCGTACGATAAGTATCGGGTATAATAAAATTACTCCTCAGTTTGTAACACCTCGAAATAAGCGAGCTAGATATACCTTCAAAGGTATGGATTGGATCAGAATCAAATTCTGAGTCGATTAAGCGATGTCCGTCCGTCCATCTGTCCGTCAGCACGCTAACTCAAAAACAAAAAAAGCTAGAATCTTGAAATTTACACAAAATATTCTGGGAGCAATTTGTAGATTCCCTATTTTTTTTGTTTGAGTTCCGACCAAAACTTCGGGTAGCTCCCGAACAATTAACTTTTAGATCTCCACAATTTTTTTGAAATAGAGCCATGAAATTTGAACTGCTGATAGATATCATAAAAATATTAATTTTATGAATATATTAATTTCTCTGTAGCCCCACCTGTTAAGGAGCTACAGCCCCACCAATTCGAAAAATTTCTATATTTAAATTGTTATAACACAAGCTCTATAAGGTATATCTTCAATCTGAATTCCAAACGGTAGGTGCTATTATGAGCTTTACAAACATGTATATAATAAATATATACTTGTGCTATACGGTGTCTTAATTTATAGCTATGCGAAACTGAATTATTGCAAAATCCTTTAACCCTTCTATCTTCTAAACTGTTTAAGTTGGAGTCTTGAAATTAGAACAGAAGTTAGTTGACAGAAATTAGATCTTTAAAAATAAGTATGAGTCAATTCAGAAATTTTTTTCTGTCCCCCCCCGTTCAGGAGTTGTAAGGGGTCAAAAACTGAAAATTTCCTATTTTTAAACACCTATAACTTGAACATCTGTTAAAATTTTTTTGAAGTAATACACAAAAGTTAAAGCTTCAACATTATACTCTTTCTGTTAACAACTTTTTTTTTTAATAATGTAGAGTTACTTTATAATTGACGAAAGTGTTACTTGATTTTTTCAAATTTTCTAACAAATTTCTTTAACGAACTTTTTTCATTTTGTTTTACTCGATAATTTGAAATTGTTGAGGATATAATGCGTAGTACAAAAAAATGTAAATAAATTAACAACATAACGCTTGCTTGAAGAATTTTTATTTATATGATTTTGATATACATACATACTTATATAAGATCATGTTTATTTACATATCGCATATGTCACTGATGAATGAATGATAAGAGTATAGATGTCTATTATATAGCGCCGTATTTACATACATATATGTATTTTATTGTACTTATAAAAAATTACTATATGAATGAGATATTTTTAAAGAAATATTGCAATGTATGGCGATATACTTATAACAATATAAATATACTATGTGCGCATTAATATAATATAATATTTAAAATTATATTTACTATTTTGTACTAAGTAAATTTAATATACATTTACCGCTTAGTATTAAATGAATATTTGTAAAAGTTTTGGATTGATAACCTTTTTGTGGAAGGTTAGAATCTGCTTTTGAAGAATGTATAAACATATAGTTTGGATATACGTACAACCCATAGTTCTAGAATTATAAAATTCACCCAAATTATTTTAAAATACTAAAATATTAAAAAAATACTATAAAACATAATATTTCTACTATAAAACATAATATTAATAAAAATATTTAAAAATTTAAAAATATTTAAAAACAATCAAAGTAACATTTTTTGTTCTCTTTTTTTTCTATTCGTTTTTATTTTTCTTCCAGTATTACATTTTACTTTTTTTTTCTGTTATTTAGGTACGCTAAGAACTTATTTTTTTTTTTTAATATTAAATTTATGCATACAGTCTATTTAAAAAATAGAAATTATTAGCTATGGAACATTCTGAATTTTTTTTTTGTTCGTTTATGTTAACCGTCCATTCATATGCATACATAAAATTTTTTTTGTTCGTTTATATTAACCGTCCATTCATATAAATATAACTGTTGCCTACATATTATCGCTAAATCAACTAAATAATAATAGTTGGGAATTTGGGAATTTGGTGTGACTGTGTTAGCAGATTTTTAATAGTACAGCACACATAAAAATATGCATACCATTTTTGTACATGTTTTTGTACATATGTAGTAAAAAACTTTGGTTTTAAAAGTATGTAATTGAGAATATATTAAACTGCTTACTTCTAAATGCTAATGTTTTTGAATTAAAAAAAAATTATTTTGCTTTTTCTAGACGATGTAGATATATATGCATGTATGTACATAACATGTATTTTATGATTAATTCATAATTATTGTTATTGAAAAGAAAAATATTGTTGTTATTTACTATTTTTAAAAAGGACTGGATTTCTTATTTTTAATATATTCTTTTTGTTGTTTAATGTTTTTACATAATTGGAAATATATTCTTAGTTTTTATACTTCAGAAAAAGGCAGTAGTGGTGCAGATCATCATTCCCTAATAGATCTTAATTTAAAGGCAGCTCCCAATTTAGATATCAATGTTAGGGCCATAATATGCGATTTTAATATGTTAAGAGTTTCGAAAGAAAAGCCCTATTTTAATTATAATTAAGAAAGGAAAAACACATATCTATAGAAATATTATAAATAAACACATTGTTTTTTATAAATAAAAATGTATACTAAAAATCAATTGATTTGATGAAAAAAAACTTAAATTTTACACTGTATTCTCAAGTGCGGCACATTAATTTGTTTACACATTCATATCTTTCAAATTCATCGCTTTCAAACCAAATATTTTTCTCTAATATTTTTCGATATTATTTCTCTAATATTTTTCGATATTATTATTTTAAAATCATGTATTGTCATCGGGATCTGATCTAATGAAGAAAATTTCAAGTCTCTAGCTCAACGGGATGTGTGTTTAAAATGGCTTCTAAGATTTCATCCTTTGCCCAACCAAGTTAATAAAAAGCTGTTAAAAAAACAATATAATAATTTTTGTTTTAACACTTTTATTTTTCTTTTATACTTAACTTACGAGTATATCACAAATTAACTATTTACAGACACAAATTAACTATGTACAGTACAAATTTTATGATCGTTTTATTTTGCTTAAAATAAAAACCCCACTTGACGAAAAATTAACAAAATAATTTTATTATCTATAATTTTTAAGAAAAAAAATGTAAATTTTACAAAATAAAAAATCGTTTCACCACACCAATTTCTTAAACAAAATAAAAAAAAACAGTTCTCTTCATTCTTATTTCTCATTTTCACTATAGTTTATAACGATCGGCTCTAATCGTAATTGTTGTTGTTTATTTTCTATACTTACATAATATTAGCACGTAATCGGTATATACACATTTATTTTTATATATGTATATGCCGTGTCTGGGGTATAAATATATTTCCAAGTTTTTTAATAAAATCTATTCTATTAGTGTCATGTGATCTATAAATTGCTATTATGTTTATGTTCTCTCTCAATAAGTTTACAACTAGAAATTAGAATGTTAGATTTATGATATTTTTTTTTAAAAGCTAGAAAAACTATTGAATTCGTTATGAATGTATATTGCAACACCACCGAGTCTTCTTCGCCTAAGTTGAAAACAAAGAAAAGGAAACGAAAAACAAACAATTGAAAAAAAAAATCAAGTTAAATCAGCAAGAACGCGAGGGCTTAGGTACATTTCGAATATAACAGAAAAAATTATCCTAAACGAAAAAAATAGAGAGAAGAGAATTAGTGAATCCGACAGTCAGGGAAATTTCTCCAAATTTTATATTTTCAATAAGAATATGTTGGAAATATTCATGTAGAAAAGAGTGGAAAGAAAATAACAAAAGTTGTTTCCGGGAAAAGTCCTAGATTTTGTACTTATACGAGTATGTACCTATTTTTATCATTTTTCGATAGTAACAATAAAATTAAAGTATGTGCCAAATTATTGCTAACTACATTAAGTATAAGCTTTTCAAAACTAGTGCCGGTAATTGAAAACTTAAAGGAAATAAAAGAGGAAAATATATTAGAACAGTCTGTGAAATAAATAAAAGAAGAAAAGAATTAATCAAAGAACAAATAAACTGCTTTGCGTTTATTGATTTCCATTATTTAAGAGAACAAACAACACGAAAGTATATCGATGGAAACTTAACAGTGGTTCAAATGTACAGACAAACAAAATAATATGAAAACCTTGAACTCACGTAATCTTTAGGTTGCACTTGTGTCACACTTCATAAGAACTATATTATTATTTCATAAAGAATTCTCGGAATTGTTTACCTTTTATTTTTGTCTAAATGATTTCCGCCATAAACTAAAGCTACATTACATTCATAAGACGATTAACATATTAAGTCAAGGCGTCTCGGTGGCCTATTGGGTAAGATCGTATAAAATACGCTGTAAACACCGAGGGAGTGTGGTTTCGAATCCCACACACGTTGTAAGAGTTGTTCCTCCTTACGATACAGTCGCGCCTGAATAGGAAAGGCTGTGTAATTTCCTGTCTATATTTATGTGGCAGAGATTTGCATTAAAAAAAAATATTAAGTTAGCAACATTTTCAAGGTAAATTGGTACAAACATGATTGAACATTAATTTAAGCCTATTAATTGGTGCCCGGTAATAATACCCTTTCCGATGCGGAAATAAAGCCGAAATCGCGAATTTTGAGAATTCGGCCTTATTACCATTTAGAAAAGGAAATAATGCCGAAATTGAAAAAGAAATAAAATCGAATACCGATTCGACTTTATTTTTTGGGGCATTATTTCCGGTCATCGTAAAATAACAGATGTAAGACAATAGATGTTAATAACAAATTTTTTAAATATTTTCTAACTATATATTAATAACAAATTTTTTGAATATTTATAGCTACATATTCTGGAAAAAGCGGATAACATTGATTTTGTAGTCGATTATAAAATCCGAGTATTTTCAACAATTACTTTTATTTTCCATATTATGGCCAGACCTCGCGAACGCGACCGCAAGGCTTGCCTGTAACCAGCGGGCGAGACAGCTACATCAAGTAGCGGGTGGGCTGTTCAGAACTCCCAGGCGGGTGCTTCCCTACGCTGTTGGTATACACGTTCACTGATGCTAATATCAAAAAAATATTTAAGTTCCTAGAAATGACATTAGAAATAAATAAAATAATAAATAAAACAAAAATAAATAATATATTTTTAATATGGTACAGTGACAGAACGCCTGAGGAAATAAAGCCCGCCCATAATTAAAAGGAATTAAAGCCCGCGGGCTTCCTTTTGAATTGGAATTAAGACCCACACTATTTTTTGTTGTTAAAAGAAGAGTGTAATATGTAGAACTAACGTTTTAGGAGAGATTTTAGAGTTTTGGATAAAAATTGGATACCCCTTTTTTCAAAATATTTACTAATGTGTGCGAGATTCTGATTTGGGAGAGATTTTAGAGTTGGTTATGGAATCAAGGTTATATCCTTTTTCGAAAATATGTGTATAAGTAATACTCCGATTGTCAGGGATTCTGTGAGGGATTTTAGAATTGAATTCAAAATCAGGATTATACGCCTTTTAAAGAATATTTAAAAATATGCATATGCGAGTTTTGAATTAGGAGGATTATATACATATTCTGGAAAAAGCGTATAAACCTTATTTTGTAACCATCTCTAAAATCTATCCTAATTCAGAAACTAGTATATGCATATATCTAAATATTCTGTAATAAGCGTATCCTTATTTATTTCCAGCGTGATCTATTTCCGCGGGTGTTCTGTCACTGCACCTTTTAATATAACTGAAAAAAAAATAAGAGGGTGTCTAGAGTTGGTTACAAAATCAAGTTTGCCCCCCTTTTGCAGAGTAAATTTGTTCTGGAAAAATAGAACACTCTGATTTCATATTCAAGTCTAAAATCCCTATTAATTATTTTTTATGCATATTTCAACAGAAATTCCTCATGTATCACTGATGTCAAAATCAAAAGAAATAAAATAAATAAAAAAAATTTTTTATAAAACAGCTTTTTTGAACTAAAAAGTAGAAAATAAATTTTTAATAGCAAATTTTTCTGTAATTTTCTAAACTATATTGTTACAATCGAGATTTCTTTGAAAAAGTTTATTTCAATATGTCAAATATACATATACATAAATATAAGTATATATAAGTTTTAAAGTCTGTGAAATTTAAAACTATAAGTTTATAGTTATGCGTTTGTTGCCTCCAGCTTTTATTTTAATTTCACAGACTTTAAAACTTATATATACTTATATTTATATTTATATATGCCTTGTTTTTTCAAATATCAGATGTGCAGAATATACACATAAGAAATAGACTTTAAAAATATTTAAAAACAATCAAAGTAACATTTTTTGTTCTCGTTTTTTTCTATTCGTTTCTATTTTTCTTCCAGTATTACACTTTCCTTTTTTTTGTTTTCTGTTATTTAGGTACGCTAAGTATTTCCTTTTTTTTTTAAATGTTTAATTTTTACATGCATTCTATTTAAAAAATATAAATTATAGCCTATAGAACATTCTGAATTTTTTTTGTTCGCTTATATTTACCGTCCATTCATATGCATACATAAAATTTTTTTTGTTCGTTTATGTTTACCGTCCATTCATATAAATATAACTGTTGCCTACATATTAAAAAATAATAAATTGATAAATCAACTAAATAATAATAGTTGGGAATTTGGGAATTTTGTGTGACTGTGTTAGCAGATTTTAAATAGTACAGCACACATAAAAATATGCATACCATTTTTGTGCATGTTTGTACCTACATATGTAGTAAAAAAATTTGGTTTTAAAAGTATGTAATTGAGAATATATTAAATTGCTTACTTCTAAATGCTAATGTTTTTGAATTAAAAAAAAATTATTTTGCTTTTTCTATGATGTTTTTCTATACGATGTAGATATATATGTATGTATGTACATAACATATATTTTATGATTAATTCATAATTATTGTTATTGAAAAGAAAAATATTGTTGTTATTTACTATTTTTAAAAAAGACTGGATTTCTTATTTTTAATATATTCTTTTTGTTGTTTAATGTTTTTACATAATTGGAAATATATTCTTAGTTTTTAAACTTCAGAAAAAGGTACTAGTGGTGCAGATCATCATTCCCTAATAGATCTTAATTTAAAGGCAGCTCCCAATTTAGATATCAATGTTAGGGCCATAATATGCGATTTTAATATGTTAAGAGTTTCGAAAGAAAAGCCCTATTTTAATTATGATTAAGAAAGGAAAAACACATATCTCTATAAATATTATAAATAAACACATTGCTTTTATAAATAAAAATGTATACTAAAAATCAATTGATTTGATGAAAAAAAACTTAAATTTAACACTTGCTTACTAAATTTTAAGTAAATGCATATTAAATTTTACACCGTGTTCTCAAGTGCGGCAAATTAATTTGTTTACACATTCATATCTTTCAAATTGATCGCTTTCAAACCAAAAATATTTTCGAAGCACATATTATTACATATTTTGAAGTATGTACCTATGAATATGTACGCATACAATGCAATGCGAGCTACATAAAAATGAGGAAGAATACAGTTGCCTTTGTCAACTCTTAGATACCCGTACGAACCGTTAGTATGTTCACAGCCTGTCACTTTGCTTACAATATTATTATACCCTACACCTAAAGTATAGGGTATATTAACTTTGGTATGGTGTTTGTAACCACCAAAAGGAAGCGAGTTAGGTATAGACATGTATATATATTCTGAATCAGGATCACCGCCGGAGTCGATTTAGCGATGTCCGTCCGTCCGTACGCACGATAACTCAAAAATAATGATGCTATCTTGATGAAATTTATATAGTAGGTTACTAATTACGAAAGAAAGGCTAAGTTCGAATCTGGACAAAATCCGTCCATGGGTTCGGATTCTGGAAGCTTCCGAATGATTCCGGAGCAAACGAGATTATCTTCAAAAGCAACAAAGATAGAACCTTCAAATTTTGTACAATGATGTTTCTTCCCGGTCGATTAATGTCTCTGAAATTTAAGAGGATTTGGTCAATGGGTTTGGGTTTTGGAAGCTTCCGAACGAGCACCAGAGCAAATGAGATTATTCCAAAACCAACAAAGATAGAACCTTTAAATTTTGTACAATGATGTTCCTTCCCGTTCGATTTATGTCTCTGAAATTTAAGAGGATTTGGTCCATGGGTTTGGATTTGGAAGCTTCCGAACGAGCACCAGAGCAAATGAGATTATCTCCAAAACCAACAAAGATATAACCTTTAAATTTGGCAGGGTGGTGTTCTTTCATGTTTTATTTAAGTCTCTGAAATGTGAGAAGATTTGGTCCATGGGTTCGGGTTTTGGAAGCTTCCGAACGAGCCCCAGAGCAAACGAGATTATCTCCAAAACCAATAAAGATAGAACCTTTAAATTTTTTATAATGATGTTTCTTCCAGTTTGATTTATGTCTCTAAAATTTAAGAGGATGTGGTTCATGGGTTTGGATTTTGGAAGCTTCCGAACGAGCCCCAGAGCAAATGAGATTATCTCCAAAAACAACAAATATATAACCTTTAAATTTGGCCGAATGGTGTTTTTTCATGTTTGATTTAGGTCTCTGAAATTTGAGAGGATTTGGCCATGGGTTTAAATTTGAAAGAATTTGAACCGTGGATTCGAATTTTGGAGGCTTCCGAACGAGCCGCAGAGTAAATGAGATTATATCCAATACGAACAAAGGTACAACCTTTGAATTTGGTACAATGGTGTTCTTTCGTGTTTGATTTATGTCTCTGAAATTTAAGAGGATTTGGTCCATGGGTTTGGTTTTGGAAGCTTTCGAACGAGCCCCAGAGCAAATGAGATTATCTCCAAAACCAATAAAGATATGTATAACCTTTACTTTTGGCAGAATGGTGTTCTTTCATGTATGATTTAGGCCTCTGAAATTTGAGAGGATTTGGTCCTTGAGTTCGGATTTTGAAAGCTTCCGAACGAGCCTCAGAGCAAATGATATTATCTCCAAATGCAACAAAGATATAACCTTTAAATTAGGCAGAATGGTGTTCCTTCATGTTTGATTTATGTTTCTGAAATTTGTGACGATTTGGTCCATGGGTTCAAATCTTGGAAGCTTCCGGACGAGCCCCAGAGCAAACGAGTATATCTCCACAACCAGCAAAGATAGAACTTTTATTTTTAGTACAAAGGTGTTCTGTTATGTTTCCTTTTCTGTAAAATTGGAAACTGACATTTGAAAGAATTTGAACCATGGGTTCGTATTTTGGAAACTTCCGTACAAGCACAAGAGCAACGAGCATATCTCCAAAACCAACAAAAGTAGAACCTTTAAATTTAATAGAATGGTGTTCGGGCAAGTTTTCTTTATGTTCCTGAGATGGATTCGATGAATTGGAGTGGCAATTCGGGTAGCTGACACAAACCTCCCAAGGACTACCAATCTTCGAAAATAATTAAGATAGAAACTTAAAATTTTATGCAAGGGTGTCAAGCATATCCCAAGCGGATGCCTCTTTTACGTTCTTGAAATTCGAGTTGAATAAGACAGAAAAGGGAAGAAGTTCAAGCAGCTGCCAAAAACACTTATGGATTTTTAATTTAATTCGAATTATTCAGGTGTAGGGTATTAATAAGTCGGTTGCATCGACTTACTGTTACATTTACTTGTTTTTTTAATATTTTAGTATTTTAAAATAATTTGGGTGAATTTTATAATTTCTAGAATTATGGGTTTTACATATATTCAAATTATATGTTTATATGTACATTGTTCAAAACAGATTCTAACCTTCCACATAACGATTATCAATCCAAAACTTTTTCAAATATTCTATAGTACCATTTAATACTAAGCGGTAAATGTATATTAAATTTACTTAGTTCAAAATAATAAATATAATTTTAAATATTATATTATATTATATTTAAATATTCCATTGACAGAATAATTTCTTATAAGTACAATAAAATACATATATGTATGTAAATACGGCGCTATATAATATACATCTATACTCTTATCATTCATTCATCAGTGACATATACGATATGTAAATTAACATGATATTATATAAGTATGTATATATATCAATATCATATAAATAAAAATTCTTCAAGCAACCGTTATGTTGTTTATTTATTAACATTTTTTTGTACTACGCATCATCCTCAACAATTTCAAATTATCGAGTAAAACAAATGCAAAAAATTTGTTGAAGAAATTTGTTAGAAAATTTGAAAAAATCAAGTAACACATTCGTCAATTATAAAGTAACCCTATATTATTAAAAAAAGTTGTTAACAGAAATAAGAGTAAAATTTAAAAAAAATAAAAAAATTTTAACAGGTGTTCAAGTTACAGGTGTTTAAAAATAGGAAATTTTCAGTTTTTGACCCCTTACAGCTCCTAAACGGGGAGTGATACAAAAAAAAATTCTGAAATGACTCATACTTATTTTCTAACTGCTGTCAAAATTTCAAGTTGCCAACTTTAACCGTTTAGAAGATAGAAGGGTTAAAGGATTTTGCAAAATTTGAGTTTCGCATAACGGTAAATTAAGACACCGTGTGCCAGAAATATATATTTATTGTATATATACTTTTAAAGCTAATGAAAGTAGTAATCGTTTGTCGTTTTCGAAATGAAGATATACCTTATACAACTTGTGCTATAACAGTTTAAATATAGAGCTTTTTTGAACCTTTGGGGAGCTGTAGCTCCGTAACGGGTAGGGCTACAAAAAAAAGTTCTTAAATATAAAATTAATATTTTTGTGAGGTCTATCAGCAGTTAAAATTTCATAGCTCTATTTCACAAAAACTGTCGGGATCTAAAAGTTAGGTGTTCGAGAGCTACCCTAAGTTTTGGTCCAAACTCAACCAAAAAAAATAGGGAACCTACAAATTACTCCCAGAATATTTTGTGTAAATTTGAAGATTCTAGCTTTCTTAGTTTTTGAGTTAGCGTGCTGACGGACGGACGGACGGACATGGCTCAAAAGTCTTAGAATTTTTTTCTGATCCGATCCATACTTTTGAAGGTATATCTAGCTCGCTTATTTCGAGGTGCTACAAACGGAGGAGTAATTTTATTATACCCGATCCTATCGTACGGGTATAAACAATAGTCTTTTATAGAAAAAAAAACATTTATGTATTACGTATACGTATTGGTATTGGTGAGTTTAGTAAATTTAGATAAAATGTTTTATTTTGGTTGTGTAATAATTATGTTAAAAATTCTGTTATATCTTTGTATGAAAATTTAAATTTGAAATTAAGCTAATTTCTCTAATATTTTTCGATATTATTATTTTAAAATCATGTATTGTCATCGGAATCTGATCTAATGAAGAATATTTCAAGTCTCTAGCTCAACTGGAAGTGTGTTTAAAATGGATTCTAAGATTCCATCCTTTACCCAACCAAGTTAATAAAAAGCTGTTAATAAAAACAAACAAAATTATAAGAGACATTCTCACTTACTCTCTTTAAAATTGTGTATTCTTTTTTACCTCTCGAGTCACGAATCTCGCCTCGACTCGACTTCAACGGCTCAACTATTCTTTGGCTATATGTATGGAATATACTTTAACTTATGCATGTATAAAGAAAAAAATTTAAAAATTGATAAAAATCGTCATTTATCACAATATTTATTGAATTTTTGAATAATAATGAATTATATTGATCTGATATTAATAATCAATATGTATTTATGTATGTAAAGTAAAATTCTATTAAATTGTTGCATTTATGTATGAATGTTTGTATATTATTTGAAGAGATTAGAAAACTTTTCTAATTGTATTCTTTTTTGAATTCAATTTCTTCTCATATACTTAAATTTGAGTATACAGCAGTTCTTACAACCAAAATTAAATTTGAATAATTTTTTATTTTTAAATATTTTGTATGTCAATTTTATGCAGGGTTACCATTTGTACAATTGTGGTAATATTTGTACGGTTTTCTCGCCCTCTGTACCATGTTACATGTACAATGTTAATCAAAGATGGTACGTCAAATATAGGGTCTTTTTAGATTTTTAATTTTTTACATTAGGGCAAGGTAAAACGAACAACGGCAATATTTTTACAGACAACGTTGCTCATTAAAACAATTTAACTGTATTTTGCTTCAAACTTTGTTTGTGCATTTTACGAATGTTTTACGGATACCTATTCTGTTTTCCCCATGTACCTTTAAAACATTTATTTCGAACTCGATAAATAAAGAGACAAATAAAAGACAAACACTCACAATACCAAATAATATTAATATACGTACACCAACTACAGGCACTTCATACAATTTAATTCTGTTTTGGCGTTATTTTAAAAATAATTACAGTTAGTGTTTTGACGAATTTGGTTTTGCTTTCTGAATTGGGATTCAACATAGAATTTGACTACACATTAACAGGGGCCCCTGGTACTACTATAATTACATTTTTATAATCTTTTACTTTGTTAATTCTTCGAAAAATATTCGAAACTATTTTTAAGACTCTTTACAATATTTACTCTTTACAATTACTCTTAGTTAGTTCAAATAAAGCATCTGATGAATTAGGAATAATTTTGTTTTATTTCAACAAATATTTTTAAATAATTTTAAAATGTCATTTTATAGATTTTACTAAAGAAAGCCAAACAAATATTTTATTATAGGAAGCAGGTCAACAAATATTTTATTATGATTGTTTATGAATTGTAAATTATAATGGGTAATCTATTTGTTTAAAAAGACATTTTTTTCTAAATTTTTTTTCTAAATTTTATTATTAAATTTTACATATCCCATGGACTTAATAATGTAATAATATATAATTATATAATGATAATAATTAATAATGTAATAATATCGTTTAGACTAAACTTTCTAGACTAAACTTCAATTTATGCCCCAGCAAACTATAAAATCAGATACAGTTATTTCAAAATTCCGGCCAGTCGGGATATATACATATATATGTATATACATTAATTGGGAGAAATTTTATAGTCGGTTGCGAAATCAGATTTTCCTCTTTTTCCAGAATATGTATATAATTTATATGTATGTCTGAGAATCTGAATTAGGAGGGAATTTGAAGTGATTCAGAAGTACCAATGGAACGTCTGACTATGCACCATCAAAGTATAGTTCTAGGAAGTAGTTTTACTTTTTACTAAACCTAATGCATTTATCATACAACAAAAGAGTCTATTTTCAAGTGTAGAAAGTGTAGTTTCCGCTGTGCCTGTGGAAACATATCATATCCACAGTGCAAACATATAAAAAAAAATATAACACTATATATTTTTAGATGGCAATTTTATTACGGGTACCCAAATTAACTTTTTGGTTTGCCAGTATATTGCATTAGCACGGGGATAACTTAATTTTGTATTGTGTGTATATATAGACGGGTAGGGGATACCCAAATAAGTATTTCATTCCTTTTGGTTTCAATTACAAATCGTTTTTTTTTAATCTGTCTTTTTCGTGCATGATAATTTTTATTACTATCCACGTTTAACATTAAGTTGGCTAATTTATTTACAAAATATTTTTATAGTGTTTTTTCATTTATTCTTATGAAATATTATTCTTATTACTAATAAGTACATATTTATGTATTTTTTACTAATAAATCTTATGAAATATTATTCTTATTACTAATAAATACATATTTAGCGTGTCTGTTATTTCCAAATTGCAAAATCAGAGGTATTTGATTGTATGTATATAAAAATAAAATTTACCATAATTAACTCCATCATTCTATGACGGGCCAACAGCTAGTATAATACAATGTAACATAAAAGAGTAGAGGCAAAACTCAACGTCACTTTTTGGAGAAATTGTGAAAATTGAATTAAAATTTTCAAAGACTTGCGCGGAAAAACAAATGTTCTAAAAGTGTGTGTCAGCAAATTTTATAAATAACGTTTATCTTATTCATACACCATAAGAAAATTAAAAAAATTAAATATTTTCTTATTTTACAAAAAAAAAAAACAATTTTAAAAAAGTTCAGTTTTGTACGAAAAAACCTTCAAATATCAAAAATTTAGGAAAAAACAATAAATTGACTTAATTGAAGTGTCCTACTGTGCTCCTTTGTTATGAAAATTTCAGAAATTGGTCTTGTTGCAAATGGAGATTTTTATAATCGATTTATTCCAAGTAACGGCCCCATTTTTGAAAATATCTTGTTTACCTTTAATAATAACAAAGAGCGAGGATTTCATATTTTAACGCTTTGTTTTATTAATCCCATATTTTTGTCACATTCCATGTAACTATGGCCTCGAACAGAATATGATATTCTAACTGAATCGAATAGATTGAAAACATTAACAAGATATGATTGAAAATATTAACAAGGGATATGATATTCTAACCGAATCGAATCGATTGAAAACATCTTACAACGGTAAAATTTTTGTTTTGCTCTGTACAAGAGTCAAAGAAAAGATACGAAGAGAAAAGGTATGGTTCGAACTTTGGAGGAAATATTATTTTTGAAATAATAGTCTAGCTTTGATGTTACTTCATCAGATTCTTTCTTTGCAATAGTTTCGTCATATGTAAAAAAAAATATTTCACCTTAAAAATAATAACAAATAAAACGTTATACAGCTTTCTTCACATTTTAGTTATGTTAAGATAACTAACCACTGGAAAGGACATGAATATTAAGCATACAAAAAATTGATTGTCTGCGATAATACACGTCATTTGTTGAAATGTTAGGAACTTGTAAATCCTTCATGAAGTCAAAGCATTAGCTTCAGGTTCTTCGTTTTCTCATGCTAGCTTTTCGGCACCCCTCTTCCGTTTATATATATAATGTATTTACCTTTAATAAATGTAGTCTATTTTGGATTTTTAAGCAAAAATAATCAAAAATTTCACATATCAAAAAGCAACTGACATTGATTGTTTTTTGCATTAAAACTGTGACTTTGATTATTTTTTCCCTATACAGGAAATTTTCGAAAGGCTAAAACTTTGTTCTTGATTGTTTTTTCATTATTTTTATTATCATTAAAATTAAAATTAATATCAAAATTAAAATTTTAATTTAATATTTTACTTTTTTATTTAATCTTAAATTTTAATTTGTTGATTTTAACTTTTATTCATTTAAAAATTTTACAAGCTTACCAATTTTAATGCAGGATTCTGCAACTTACGCTGTTTACAGGCGAATTTCAATGCCGTCGCTTGCCATTTAAATTCCAGCAAACCAGCAATTCTTGCCCTATGTGAAACTCAAGTTAATCACCAGAATGATAATTTTAATATTACTGTCTACACTCGTTTCACATTTCGTATCTAAAAGAGGTATCGCCACCTATATTGAAAATGACATAGCTTTCAACACTCTTAATAAATTCAAATGTTCTAGCCCAACATTCCACCATGCCTGGGTAAAAATCCTTGTTGGAAAGCAGGTTATTCATTTCTGTTTCTTATACAGATCACCCAACTCAAGTGAAGAGGAAATTGTTGTGGAAATTGAAAATCTCTCAAACCAGATCAACGAAATTTTGAATTCAACCCCAGAAACGGAAATGTGATTTCAATATTCATAATAGGGACTGGCTTCACTTTTCTAGCAACATTTCTCTGAGTAAAAATTCAATTGGGAAACAAGTTGAACTATTCTCATCTCTGTTCCATCTTTCGAAACTTGTCCAAAATCCAATTAGGTCCCGGACCGTGCTGATCAAGAAAGCCACCTCTTGGATCTATTCCTGACTAGACACCCTGAAAAATATGTCGTTACAGTTGGTTGCCTCTGGGTGGCTCTGACTATTGTTTGGTTTAAACAAGTTTCCGGTTAGGCCCAATTACCAGTCAAAGGACCCAGAAAATTAGTATGGCGCTACAGCCATGCGAACTGGGATGGTCTTAACAGCTTTTCAGATCCTTTGATTCGTCATTGTGCTTTCGCAATAAGAATGTCGACTTTGCTGCAAATACGTTTTGTGAAACAATTTTACTTGGAATGAGGTTATTTATTCCTATCTCCATTAGAACTAATAAACGGAAGTTCAAATCTTGGTTTAATCGCATCTGCGGTGAAGCCATTCTTAAAAAGGTAGAAGCTTTTAAACTGTACCAAAGCAATAGGGGGAGGCTCTCAGGGCAAACTATATAGGGGTTCGGAACAGATGCAAGAGTGTTATCAACAGGCAAAAATTCTTATTCAACCTAAAGTTGAAACGCAAACTTATCCACATGACTAAGAATAGCAAATCCTTTTGGACATTTGGAAAAAATTTAAAGGGGGACGTTAGCGGAATTCCTTTTCCTCTGATATTAAAAACAGAATTGTATCAGATTCCAAAGAGAAAGCGAACTTGTTTGGTAAACAGTTTTCTTTCAACTCGACACTGCCTTTCAACTTTAAAGCCACCATTTGTTCCTGAAGTTGGCTACTCCTTTGATAAAATTTACTTTAAGACGAGAGCAGTGATGAAAATTTTGAAGAATCTTGATACAAAAAAATCAGAAGGTCCAGATGGTATCACTACCATTGTTCTTAAAAATACCTTTTCAAGTATTTCAAAACCTCTGCGCAACCTTTTCTATCTCTCCTTTATTCCCTGGATGAATACCCCTACCCTTTCCTAATTCCAAAAAACGGGAATAAAAGCGATCCCTTTAACTACCGTCTTATTGCTATAATCTCGGTTCTTTCCAAAGTAATAGAGAAAATAGTAAACCAGATGCTTTTGAAATATCTGGATCGTAGACGTTTGTTTCATGATCGACAATATGGGTTCATAGCTCATCATTCAACCGGTGATCTCATGACTTACCTTTGCGAAAAGTTGAATATCAGCCTTCATCATTCTGGTGAGTCTGATGTAGTTGCTCTGGATATTTTTAAAGCTTTCGACCGATTATAATGTGATGCTTTATTAGCAAAATGCAAAGCATTAGGATTAGGTAGAGTATTTTTAAAATGGATTGGAGATTTCCTTTCAAATCGCATGATTCATGATTCATGATGGGTACCTTGTCGATTGTTATTCATCTGAAAATTTTATAACTAATGCTGGTGTCCCTCAGGGATCGGTTTTGTCTCCCACTCTCTTCTTGATATTTATCAATGACCTACTTTCAATAACCTCCAATCCAATCCATAGTTTCGTAGATGGCAGCACCCTTGTAGCTTTCTATGAATTTCATAGCCGCTGTGGTATTTAGTCGCCATATTAATAGGACAGCAATAAATTTCACTATCAGTGAGTTAAATAAAGATTTAGCGAAAATCCAAAAATGGGGTTAAGTCAACAGAGTTGATTTCAACACCAAAAAAACACAATGCTGCCTAATATCTCGTAAAATAGCTGATACTACACCCAACCTGACATTTCAAGGGTGAAGCTTTGCAGGACTCAACAGATTTAAATATTCTGGGCATCGAGTTAAATCAAAGATTGACTTGGTCAAATTATATTTTTGGTATAGCTAAAGATGCTGCTGAATGTCTGGGTTTCTTGTACCGCTGTAAAGCTTACTTTACTCCTTCCCATCTTCTCAATAGCTATAAAATGTACATTAGGCCAAAAATGTAGTATAATGCACATATTTGGGGTTTAGTTCTCCAAACAGCACTGGGTTATCTCGACAAAGTGTAAAACAGAGCTATCCGCCTTATTGGCAACCCCAGTGTTACCATAACGCTCACTCCCCTTTGCCATCGCTGTACTGTTGGGTCATTGATCCTTTTTTATAGATACCTTATAGGGGTGAACACCTGTTCCAAAGAAATAAAACCATTGATGCCTCCACTCAAATTTTTACAACGTGAAATGTGTTGAGTATTAATAGTTTTGTACATTACAGAAAATTTTGCAAAATAAAAATTTATATTATGAATAAAGAATTTAATGATTAATTTTAAAATAAAAAAATTTAAGTAAAAAATTTATAAATAAAAAACTGTTAAAGTACAAAATGAAAAAAAAAATATTTACTTTAAATAAAAAATAACATTTTAAAAAAATTTTTAATAATAAGTCATAAATAAGAAAACATTCTATTATTTCATATTATATATACCAAAACTATTGTTAAAATATTGAAAAATACTATTAACTTTTTTGCATATTCTATTTGAAGCTATTGTTAAAAAAAATAATATTTCTTTTTTTATTTAATTTAATTTATTTAATTTAATTTTTATTTATTTATTTTTTTTGTTTGATATATTTGTGACCTGAACTAAATTCAAGGAGAATGAAAAGAAAGCAAGAAACGTGCCGCAAATTTCGATTTTGTCCAGGGAAAGTATCAGAAAATACAGAAAGCTCTTTAATATGTTCAGGCAATTGCTCAATATACTTGAAAATGCAAAATCCTATTTCTCAAACTTCCGGCTTTACCATTTATTTCGCTCCAAGCATAATTATTTACCATTATTGGCTCCTAAAATATATTGTAAAGCTCGTTCATATATAAAAAGCTCCTTCATATATTGCAAAGTTATGGAACACTTGCATTCTTTTATAGTATGTTAAACCAATATCATTTGATGGGATTTGTAAAACAGTTTGCAGGTACATTGAAATAATTTTAAATTCTTGTTCTAAGTTAATTCTTTCTTTATTTCTCTCTTCAGTCCCTTTTTCAACAAAAACCTCTTCTTTTCGTTTCAAATGATTGTCATAGTCAGTTTAAAGTACAATTTTTCCTTCATAAGAAGCTATTTTGTATTTGTTGAAAAATAAACATTGATCTTTCTTTGGTACAATATTAATATTTTGATCAATATTATTTTCTGTGCAGTAGGTCTTATATAAAGATGGTACTATATCTTTCTCATAGAAAGTTCACTGTCTAAATATTTTCTATTGCTTTTTTGCCATATAATGACTTTCCATGCATGGGGGACTTTCTATATGTTTCTTAACATTAGCAATAGTCTCCGGTTTGGTTTTATTTTTGGGTTCATGTTTTCCCTTTTTATCTATTGTAGAACAGCTTCCACCAATTGGATCTTGCTCAAAAAAGCCTTCATAACAGAAGTTTGAGAAATACTTAGTGTATCTAGGAAAAATTGCTGACAAACTCTTATTTTCTTTGAATTCTTGGTGAAAAAGTATAGCTTCGAATTTGTACGCTCTTTTCTTGCTTTATTTCTCAGTCACTGTTGTTTATGACTAACACTTTGAATATTGTGTAGGATAAAATTTTCTCTTTCAACATATGGTAAAATCCAAAAGTTCTTGCATACGTGTGATTGAAATTATTCACTCAAAGTGTCACAATTAAATCGATATTTGTGATTTGCTGAATTTTTTTGATCTTTTGGCTTCTCTTTAGTTTCCTTTAGAATCCCTACAAGGTAGATATTTGGATTTTAATTATTTATTTTGATTTCTCTTCCATTCTTCTGGGCATAATTTCCTCCAACGGCTTCTTGTGCTATTTTTTAATTCCAAAGTAATGGGCTTATTATCTGTGATATTTTTTTGTTTCAAAGTAAGAATTTGATTTTCTTGAACTAAATTATCTTCATTGCACTATAATTATCCATTGCTGGTTGAAATGTTTTATTTTTTGTAACGTCATCATCGGCAAAGTCTTCTCAAACAAGGTCCATATTTGTAAAAGTTTTAATAATTAGTTTGTTATAAATGTTACTGTTATGTTCAACTGTATAACATAATTAATATTTCCATTTTCCATAAGTAGATCTGGGTTTTCTAAAATCCTTGATGTGCCTTCACCTGGATCATAATCTAAGTGTAAATGTTAATATATATTTTAAATTATTATTTATTTTTTAAGGTTAGTATTAATAAATGTTACAATGGTAAATTGTATACCATAATTAATATTCTCATTTGGCATAAACAGTTGTGCGTGTTTAAAAAACTGGATAATTGATCTACTATATGATGTAAATCTTAATGTTAATGAACATGATTTAAAAAATAAAAGCACATTTTATAAAAAAACATTTACCACAAATACTAAAATTTTTTATAGCACAATATATTTTTTTATAAAATACTTACTCACATAATCTTCTAATATATAAGGAAGAAATTCTGTTTGTTTGTTTGCTTGGGCCAGATTCACGTGAAAACCGTAAGTCCGATTGCAACCAAATTTTGCAGGAACATTTGTACTACCCCGGAAGGAGTTATATGCTACATCGCGTTTCATTTCATTAACCCTTTGCGCAGAGCCTTTTAAAGCTTTTTGGTTTTTTCGTTGTCCTGTCTAAACGGTTTGACCGATTGAAATGAAGATTTCTGCAAATGTACTTCTTAATGGTCTGACAAAAAGCCTGATGCTAATTTTTACAAAGTTCCGGTAACCTGTTTGGGCAGAGAGTCGAACGAAGTTCATTAAAATTTTTTGTTGTCCTGCTTAAACGGTTCAATCAATTGATTTGAAAACTAGCAAAATTGTTGCTCTTTAGCAGAAAAGCTCACTCGGTTAATTTGATTACTGTCCCTTAACCTGTTTCGGCACCAGTGAAGTTTTTTAATTTTTTGTTGTTGCGCTTAAACGTTTTGTGCAATTGAGTTGAAAATATACAAAATTGTAGTTCTTCACCACAGAAGCTCACTGAGTTGACTTGCTTAGGATACATTGACACATTTCAGCGTAAGACCGCAATGAAATTTTTCATTTTTTTATTGTTGTGCTTAAACGGTTTGACCAATTGAAAATTGTCACAAGTATTGCAGTTTAAGACAGAAGCTCATTTAATTAATTCTGCCGTGATACATTAGCCCATTTCGCCACGATAGACTGCCAAAAATAATTTTTGTTTCTAATTTTTGTCTAATTCGGCAGGATGAATTTACGGTTCTAAATAAAGCCTGTAACAATTTTTTGTTAATGATCGTTAGCTCATTTCCGCACGAGTACCTATTAAAAAATTAATATAAAATCCGCACGAGTAATAAAAATAATCTGTCCAATTTTTTTGTATTGTTATTACATAAATATTATTAAAAAGATATTTCCAACACCCTTTACTTTTGTCAATACTGTTTTAAATATTCCATAAAAAGCTTTCAATACAAATTTCAAAAATATAATAGTAATTTAAATAACCTTATTAAGTTATTTAACCTTATTAATAAAAACCTTATTAACCTTATTAATAAACAAGGTAGAATGTAAACCAACTTTTTTTAAAAGCGCACATTTCCAAAACTCAATACAAATTGTTTAGAAGTGTGACTTACACAAAAATTTGAAAATTTCATGTAATAAAAAAAAACTTGAAAATAGGAAATTTTTGAGATTTTGAGGGGCCGTAAGTCCGGAATCCTATATAACTAAGAAAAGCTGTTAACACACGTAAAAATATATTATTGAAGCTTTAATTTTTATGTCTTGCCGAAGAAAAGTTTTTACAGGTGCCTAAGTTACAGGTGTCTAAAAATAGCAAATTTTCAATTTTTGAGGCGTAATAACTCTTAAAGAGGGGGCGTTACCAAAAAATTTTCTGAGGAAACTTATACTAATTCTAAAAGTTCTTTCTTGTCTCAAAATTTCAGGTTCCTATCTAAAGGGGTGCCGGAGTTATGAAAAAAGAAATTTCATGCAAAATGTGGTTTTCACATAACGGTAAATTTAAATCGTAAATTACAAAATATTACATAATTTTGATATTGTTTTATATAGATAATAAAATTTTCGATCTTCTACCGGTTTTAGATTGCAAAACTATTACGCAAAGCCCGAGATATATACATCTGAAAATGGAGCTTTTTTACAATTTTGAAGAGCTGCAGCTTTGGAACCCTTTACAACTAAAATAAACCTTTCACACACGTAAAAATATATTATTGTAGCTTTCATTTTCATGTCTTGCCGAAGAAAAATTTTTACAGGTGCCTAAGTTACAGGTGTCTAAAAATAGCAAATTTTCAATTTTTGAGGCGTAATAACTCTTAAAGAGGGGGCGTTACCAAAAAATTTTCTGAGGAAACTTATACTAATTCTAAAAGTTCTTTCTTGTCTCAAAATTTCAGGTTCCTATCTAAAGGGGTGCCGGAGTTATGAAAAAAGAAATTTCATGCAAAATGTGGTTTTCACATAACGGTAAATTTAAATCGTAAATTACATAATATTACATAATTTTGATATTGTTTTATATAGATAATAAAATTTTCGATCTTCTGCCGGTTTTAGATTGCAAAACTATTACGCAGAGCCCGAGATATATACATCTGAAAATGGGGCTTTTTTACAATTTTGAAGAGCTGCAACTTTGGAACCCTTTACAATTAAAATAAACCTTTCACACACGTAAAAATATATTATTATAGCTTTAATTTTTACATCTTGTAGAAGTAAAATGTGTGCAGGTTCCTAAGTTACAGGTGTTTAAAAATAGCAAATTTTCAATTTTTAAGCCCTAATAGCTCATAAACAGGGGGTGGTCCGAAAAAATTTTCTGAGCAAACTTATACTAATTCTAAAAGTCTTTCTTGCCTCAAAATTTCAAGCTTGTATCTAGAAGCGTGCCGGAGTTATGAAAGTAGAAAAATCATGCAAAATTTGGTTTTCACATAACGGTAAATTTAAATACTAAATTTAAAAAAAATTGTATAATTTTGATATTAATTTACAAAGATAAAAGAAATACCTGTCGAATGACGTTTTCAGATTGAAAAAATCTTAAGCAGAACATAAGATATATGCATTTAAAAATAGGGCTTTTTCAAAGTTTGAGGGGGTGTAGCTCCGTAATGGGGGGGGCTACATGAAAAAGTTGTTCCACAAAATTATTTTTTTTATGAGACCTACCTATGGTTAAAATTTTTTTTCTCTATCTTTAACGGTGTAGAAGTTTTGTAAACAGACGGACGGACGGACAGAGTGAAACTAATAAGCACATTTTTTCAAAATTTTTTTGGAAATGTGCTAAAAATACTGTGTTTAAATTTTAACAACATATCATTTTCGGCCATTATCAAAGAACAGAAATAATCTGCTCCATACGACAATCATCATGTCATCATTCAGGAATGCCCACACAAGATGCATATTTATAATATATTTCTCTAAAAATATGATTGAAATATGTACATACTAAATGTATAATGTACGAATGTTTAAAAATACTATAAACACAATCAATTAAGTTAGAAAACATATTCACATTTCTGTACAGTATTTAATCAAAAATGAGTACATAGATATTTAAAGAACAGAAACCTTACATTCTTATACAATTCCATATACAATTTTTACACATATTTTTAGCTTTATTCAATATCAATTTGAAAACGTAATTTTTATTTTTTATTTTATTGCTTTTCTCAGGAAATTACACAGCCTTTCCTGTTCAGGCGTGGCTGTACATGTCGTAAGAGGGAATTACTCTTACGACGTGTGTGGGATTCGAAACCACACTCCCTCAGTGTTTACAGCGTATTTTATACGCTCTTAGGCAGTAGGCCACCGAGGCCGCATCTAACTTAATTACTTATTAGAAAAAGTTAAGGAAAAAATTTCTGGTTGATTTATAAAGGTAAAAAAACAATTCTGTCCTTTTTATATTAAAAACATGTTAAACAGAATCTGAGATGTATACCTTTAAAAAGAAGCTTTTTCAAAATTTGAAGAGCTATAGGTGTACATAAAAAAGTTGTTGTAGAACATCACTCTTATCTTAGAGACCTATGCATGGTTAGTATTTCAATGATCTTTATTAAACAGTATATAAGTTTTGTAAATAGACATAGTTCGGACATAGTGAAACTTTTCGGAGTGAAATTTTTCAAAATGTGCTTAAAACGATAATTCATAAAAACAGGAAATGACATTACTTACGAAAAAAAATGTAGATATTAAATTATGGCTTTTTATAATTGAAAAATTTTATGTTTCGGTATTAGCGAATATATTGTGAAAACTCACTTCGTCCTAACAATATACTCAATAGATTACTGATATCTTTAAATATTTTTTGTAAACGAATTGTCTCTAATTCTTCGCTCTGTTTATTCAAACTGCTAAAACAAATTGAATGAAATGTAATTAAATGTAATAAAAATTAAAATATTAACTACCAACATCTGTAAATGCACAGTATTACGTGAACTATATTAATTAATTTCTGGTATTGGACTTTATTTAAACAATAAAAATTAAAGCATAACACCAATTTTACTTTTTACCAACGTTTAGTGTATAATTGTATACTTCATGAGGGCTCAGGCATATTGGTCCAGTAAAAATAACATGTGCACAATTATATTTAAATTAAATAAAAACTTTATCAAAAAATTTTTTAAAAATGATCAGTAAATAAATATGTACATATATAATAAATTAGAAATTTTTAAAAAACAATTACATAAAAGTTATTTTAACAATTACATAAAAGATTAAAATTTAGAAAGATTTAAAAATTGCAAATTAAAGAATTTTTTATAACACCATTTTATCAAGGACAATTACAAATTAAAAATAAAAAAATTACAAAAATTTATAAAATATATTGATTGTTTGTATATATATGCATATATGCGCACATACATGTATTCCAAACTTAACAAAATGATATTTTATAAAATGATTATTTATATTTTGTTAAGTTGGGAATATATGTATGTGAATACATATATATATACTTTGATTTTTATATAATATATTTTAATTTCATTATTATTTTTTAATTATTAATATTGATTGTTTATCTTTTAATATTAATTAATTGGTAATTAAGTGCTAGTTATTGATTATTTGTTGATCATTGTACTTAATATTAAAATTCAATTGACTTTGGTTAATTTTTTAATTTACTCTTTTTTTGTCAAATTCTTTAAATACTTGAATCTTTTGGTTTTCGTGTTTTTTTTAATTTTTTCTGATTATATTATTTATACAGTTTCAAACCCTTTGTTGCTATTAATCATTGCCAATGTTAGCGTAAATTTTGGCAATATTCGTAGTCTCGAATTTTCTTGCCTTCTTGTCCAAGCCCATCTTCATTCCGTAAAACCAGCAATATTAGCATTATGTGAGACCCAGGTGGTTAGCCAAGACGACAACTTTGTCGTTAACAATTACTCGTTTGTGTCTCATTTTGTGCCTCGAAGGGGCTCGCTCTTTATGTTGGAAATGTCGCTTACAGCGTTCTTCACAAATATAAGGCTTCCAACCAAATGTTCCACTATTTTGGATAAAAATCATTGTTGCTAGGCTCATTCATTTATGTTACTTATACAGGTCTCCAAACTCTAGTGAACTGGAGTCTATTTCGGAGATTGAAAATCTCACCAACCAGATTAATTGAAATTTTTGAATTAAATCCAGAATCTGAAATTGTTGTGGCTGCTGATTTCAAAATCCATAAGAGAAACTGGTTCCACTACTCCAATGACAATTTCCTCAGTCAAAACTTAATGGGGAAACAAGTTGAGCTTTTCACTTCATTATTCCATCTTACTCAACTAGTTAAAAATCCCACTAGAATTCCCGACCGTGTGGATCAGGTTGGTCATCTCCTGGGCCTGTTTCTGACTATACATCCTGAGAAATATAAGCTCTCCTCTGGGTTGTTCCGACCACTGCTTGATCAATACCAGCTTCGAGCTTAGCACTCAGACCAGTCAAAGGCCTGTCCCAAAACAAAATGTATGGCGTTATAGCCATGCTAACTGGGAAGGTTTAAATGAATATTTTTAAGCTTTTGATTGGACTTTGGGCTTTAGCAATAGAAATATTGACTTTGCAACCAATGCGATTAGTGAAATAATTCTTCTAGGGATAAGAGCCTACATACCTCACTTGATTTGGCCACCCAAATCTTGGCTTAATCGGATTTGTGCAAATGCAATATCTAAAAAGGAAGAAGCTTTTCAAATCTACAAGAGTGATAGGGCTGAAGCTAATAAGGCGAGCTGTTTTAAAAAATACTCTTTCTACTACTGCGAAACCATTGCGCAATCTATTCCTTTTATCCCTCTCTTCGGATAGATATCTTACCC
Organism: Poecilobothrus nobilitatus; assembly: GCA_947095535.1. Taxonomy (NCBI): domain Eukaryota; kingdom Metazoa; phylum Arthropoda; class Insecta; order Diptera; family Dolichopodidae; genus Poecilobothrus; species Poecilobothrus nobilitatus. The sequence continues at coordinate 134,583,308 of OX352774.1, read as the reverse complement.
AGTGGTAGACAGCGCACATACATCTCATCCCCAAAAAGGGAGAAAGAAACGATCCCTCAAACTACCGTCCTATTGCCATCACTTCAGTCCTTTCCAAAATAATGAAAAATTTAATAAATAGAAAGCTTCTGAAATATCTACATAACAAAGGATTAATTCATGATCGTCAATATGAGTTTCCAACCAATCGGTCTATAGGTGATCTCATGATATGCTTCTGCGAAAGGCTCAACATCAGCCTGCACCATTTGGAGGAGTCCGATGTTGCGCCTTGGATATTTCTAAAGCTTTTGACCGAATTTGGCATGAGGCTTTAATTTCTAAATGCAAAGAAATGGACCTCGGTGGTGTATTTGTAAAATGTAGGGGAGATGTTCTTTCGAATCGTTCGATTCGTGTCCTGGTCGATGGTTATTCTTCAGACCAATTCAAAATTAATGCTGGTGTCTCAATCATATTATTGGTATTGCTAAAGAACCAGCTAAGTGGATTGGTTTCCTGTATCGTTGTAAAGCCTTCTTTTCATCTTCTGATCTCCTTAATATCTATAAATCATATAAAGATCAAATATGAAGTACAATGCACATATTTGGGCAGGAGCCTCCAAAACGGCATTTGGATTTCTCGATAAAGGGCAAAATAGAGCAATTCGTCTAATAAACGATCCCAATGTCACCTCTACGCTCTCTCCACTCTGTCTCCGACGCTAAACAGGAACACTTACCCTGTTTTAAAGATACCTTATAGGGCTGAGTTCTTGATCTAACGAGATTAAAAGTTTGATGTTTCACATCCCGAATGTTGAAACTTCTTCCACCTAATGTGTTCCCCAGAATTGGTGATGATTACATTTACAGCGTGCAAAGATTCAAGGTGAATATTAACAACTTTGTTCACAATATGCCTGCCAATTCAAAATTTGTTTGCATTCCCTAACTCAACTTCCTCTGACCAGGCAGTACATTAGTACTAAAGGTCGTATAGCCTAATGTTTGGTCAAAAAAGGGAGGTGGTGTTTAGTGGGTTAAAGTTCCACACACGGTTCCTAGAGGTAACATTGGGATCGTTTATTAGACGAATTGCTCTATTTTGCACTTTATCGAGAAATCCGAGAAGAAAAATTAAATGAGATACAAACGAGTAATTATCAACGACAAAGTTGTCGTCTTGGCCAACCATCTGGGTCTCACATAATGCTAATGTTGCTGGTTTTACTGAATGAAGGTGGGCTTGAACAAGAAGGCAAGAAAATTCGAGACCACGAATATTGCAAAAATTTATGCTAACATTGGCAATTATTAATAGCAACAAAGGGTTTGAAACTGTATAAATAATATAATCAGAAAAAATAAAAAAAAACACGAAAAGCAAAAGATTCAAGTATTTAAAGAATTTGACAAAAAAAGAGTAAATTAAAAAATTAACCAAAGTTAATAGAATTTTAATATTGAGTACAATGATCAATAAATAATCAATAACTAGCACTTAATTACCAATTAATTAATATTAAAAGATAAACAATCAATATTAATAATTATTAAATCATTGAAATTAAAATATTTTGTATAAAAGAAATGGTTAATTCAATATTATATATATATTAGATTTAAACTAATAATTAAGTATTTATTGAGAAAACTTTATGTTTCGATTAAATATTAATCTGAAAAGTTGAGATTATTAATTTAAGCTAAATTTTAATGAAAAATTTAAATTGTTAATTTAAGTTAAATATTAATGAAAAGTTTAAGTTTGATATGTTTTATGTCTTTCCACGGCCACTGTTCTTTAAAGAAGCAAGTATGTTGTCCATTTCCTGTTACATGTCTTACGCTGTCGTTATCATGTGTGTGTTTTACGCTAAGAACGTGTGGGATTCATTGGATTTAGCACTCCATCTCACATTTTTAATATTCTCATAGACGAATAAGTTCCCTTTTAATTGACATATATTTTTGCGCCGAATAAGACCATTTTATTGGTATTTTATTGGTATTATCTTGATTACTCGTATGTGTATTGCTAATATGAGTTCGTCCGAAATCAAATAGTGAGTCACTTTTCTGCAAAGTTCGACCTTTTCTTCCACTCATTTTGAAATTTTATTTTAATTTAAAAATTACTTTAAGCTGGATAAAGTACGATCGTAAAAAATTTTAAAAATTATTAGCCTTAATAAAAGTACTAAAATACAAATAAAACCTTGTGTTTTTTTTTTGTTTATTAATTTCAGTTTATAATATTATATATTAGTTTTTCTTTTTTCTTCTTTTTTGTGTTAATTCTTTGATGATTTGCTAATGTTAGTTTTTAATATTAAAATGTTTGATAATAAAAATTAATCGAGTAAAATAATAGTTTTTTTTTTATAATGCTATTAAAACCGGTTTTATGAAATTTAAATTAAATAAAATATAATTTTTCTTATACTTTTATTTTTATTTAACAATAGTCACTAATCACCAATATGATCTTTTAGCAAGTAAAATGCACTTTCATGCACTTACAGCAAATAAAATAAATTGCAACTTTTCTTATAATTTTAAACAAGGTAGAATGTAAACCAACGGTTTTTAAAAGCGCACATTTCCAAAACTCAATACAAATTGTTTAGAAGTGTGACTTACACAAAAATTTGAAAATTTCATGTAATAAGAAAAAACTTGAAAATAGGACATTTTTGAAATTTTGAGGGGCCGTAAGTCCGGAATCCTATATAACTAAGAAAAGCTGTTAACACACGTAAAAATATATTATTGAAGCTTTAATTTTTATGTCTTGCCGAAGAAAAGTTTTTACAGGTGCCTAAGTTACAGGTGTCTAAAAATAGCAAATTTTCAATTTTTGAGGCGTAATAACTCTTAAAGAGGGGGCGTTACCAAAAAATTTTCTGAGGAAACTTATACTAATTCTAAAAGTTCTTTCTTGTCTCAAAATTTCAGGTTCCTATCTAAAGGGGTGCCGGAGTTATGAAAAAAGAAATTTCATGCAAAATGTGGTTTTCACATAACGGTAAATTTAAATCGTAAATTACATAATATTACATAATTTTGATATTGTTTCATATAGATAATAAAATTTTCGATCTTCTGCCGGTTTTAGATTGCAAAACTATTACGCAGAGCCCAAGATATATACATCTGAAAATGGGGCTTTTTTACAATTTTGAAGAGCTGCAACTTTGGAACCCTTTACAATTAAAATAAACCTTTCACACACCTAAAAATATATTATTGTAGCTTTAATTTTTACATCTTGCAGAAGTAAAATGTGTGCAGGTTCCTAAGTTACAGGTGTTTAAAAATAGCAAATTTTCAATTTTTAAGCCCTAATAGCTCATAAACAGGGGGTGGTCCGAAAAAATTTTCTGAGGAAACTTATACTAATTCTAGAAGTTCTTTCTTGCCTCAAAATTTCAAGCTTGTATCTAGAAGCGTGCCGGAGTTATGAAAGTAGAAAAATCATGCAAAATTTGGTTTTCACATAACGGTAAATTTAAATACTAAATTTAAAAAAAATTGTATAATTTTGATATTAATTTACAAAGATAAAAGAAATACCTGTCGAATGACGTTTTCAGATTGAAAAAATCTTAAGCAGAACATAAGATATATGCATTTAAAAATCGGGCTTTTTCAAAGTTTGAAGGGGTGTAGCTCCGTAATGGGGGGGGCTACATGAAAAAGTTGTTCCACAAAATTATTTTTTTTATAAGACCTACCTATGGTTAAAATTTTTTTTCTCTACCTTTAACGGTGTAGAAGTTTTGTAAACAGACGGACGGACGGACGGACGGACGGACGGACGGACAGAGTGAAACTAATAAGCACATTTTTTCAAAATTTTTTTGGAAATGTGCTAAAAAAATCTTTTTTGAACTATAGTCACTCGGTTTTACCTTTTTTTATCAGTTAAACTTCGTATGCACGTGCTTGTTAATATAATAATAACAGATTGGCTTATTGCGTCAATCCCGGTTGAGCTGCCCAGTAAAAATGATAAGAATTAGTTTTATTTTAAATCATAAATTTTATTATTCAGTTAACAAAGTTCAAATTATATTAATGAAATTTAAATGCATTATATTAAAGAAATGGTTAATTCAATATTATATATATATATAGTGCTCTACATAAGAACTAAAATTTCATATTTTTAATTTTTATGAAATTTTATATTTCTAATTTTCATTAAATTTCATATTCTAAAATTTACTTCTATTTAAATTAAAAATGTAGCAAAAATGTAATTATATGTAGCACCATCCTAATAATACTTTTCTTAATTTTTTTATTCCTTCACAAAAATATACAGTTCATAATAATAATTACTTCTTCTAATTGTTACAAATAAAAAACCAGTCTTTGTATTTATATATTGTATAAATATATTGTATTTATTTGCAAAGTTTAGTTTTAGCAAAGTTAATGTCATTAAAATTTTCAATTCTAAATACCTTTGTGTTTTCATTTTGTCGTAAATAAATTTTATTATTCTTGATCCAGAGATATTGACATTTTCCAGCGATTTTAAGCTGCCTAGCCTCATAATGTAATTTAGATTGAAGAGACGTAAGATGTGGACGAAAAAAAATTTGCTTGTTGCCATATTTTTCAAGGCCTACTTCAACTGTGAAAAGGTTTCGGTAGTTAGATTTCTTCGCCATAGCTTCTTCTTTATCTTTATCGGTTTTCATTTTTACCAAGTATAAAGTATTTTTATTTTCCTTATTATTGTTATGCTTATTTAAACAAGTAACACTTAAAATGTTTTCCTTAGGAATTTTGGCTTGAATTTTATCAAATATGGTACATACAGTATTTTTTGTATTGTCTAAGTTAGAAGGTAGCCCGGAAATTATAATATTGGACTGGTTTTTATGGTGTTCAATCCCATCTATTTCCCCTTGCAATTTGTTTACCAAAGTTTCTACTTTATATGTCCTATCCTCGTTAAGTTTAATTTGTTTTTTGAGAGTGCTATTCTCTTCCAATATCAGCTTATTTTGTTGGAAAATTTCCTCTATTTTAAAGTTAACAAAAGTTAATGTGTTGTGAATGCCATTAACAGCGGACGCTAATTGTTGCAAGCAATTATATAGATTTTCTCCTACACAATCGGATGGCTTGGGTACGGTTAAATCTCTTTCGTTATTACTAATAGTGGAGAATTCATTGTTCCACTCGTCTTCACTTTCTTTGTCACCCAGCACAACGAACGATTCATTACTTTTACTAGGACAGTCATTGCATTTCCAAGTCGTACTTCCTGCCTGGACAGCATTAAACAGTTCATCAGCAACCGATGCACATTTTAGGTGGAAAACATTTCGGCAAATAATACTGTACTGTATTCCTTTTGTTTTACGATGGAATTGTTTTTTGCAAATTTTACATAGGTAGTTTGCTCATAATAGAAAATTATTGATTTCTTCTTCAGATATTGAAAAATTTTTATTTTTATAATATTTATATATGTAAGTTAAGATCAATAATTTTTGTAAACTTATAAACTCTATTTTGGCGCGTTCAGTTGGACTTTGAAATTTTTCCTTTTCCTTTATTCCTTTTTTTTATTTTTTTTACTTCTATAATTATTATATAGTATTAAAATTTCTTAATTTCTTAATTTTAATTTAATGTTAAGACTTTATATTGTCCAAATTTGAGATGAATTTGGACAATTCCAAATTTGTCTAAAATTTGAGATGAATTGGAGGAGCTGTTCGGGTACCTCCCATACAACTCCCAAAACCGAACAAGCATATCTTCGAAATTAATAAAGATAACAACTTCAAATTTGATACGAGGGTGCTGTTTCCTAAATCCCTGATTTGCCTAAAATTTGAGATGAATTGGAATGGTCGTTCGGGTACCTCCCATACAACTCCCAAAACCGAACAAGCATATCTTCGAAATTAATAAAGATAGAAACTTCAAGTTTGGTACTAGGGTGTTTTTTCCCGAATCCCTGATTTGTCCAAAATTTAAGATGAATTAGAATGGTTGTTGGGGTATCTGCTACACAACTCCTAAGACCAAACAAGCATATCTTCGAAATTAATAAATATATAAACTTGAAATTTGATATAAGAATGTTCTACTCTGTTGATGTCTCTAAAATTTGAGATGAATTGGGGTGGTGGTCCGCGTGCCTCCACACACTTCCCAAGATCTAACAAGCATATTTTCGAATTTAATAAAGAGAGAAATCTGAAATTTTATACAAAGGTTGTAAAAGCATTTATTTTTTTTGCTTAGTTATATTAAATACCTAACTAAAATAACTTATGGATTTTTAATTTAATTTAAATTTTTTAGGTGTAGGGTATAAATAAGTCGGTTGCATCGACTTACTATTACTTTTACTTGTTTTTTAAACATTCCGTCACATGTGCGCGTTAAAATTTTACCAATGCCTTTTTCAAAAATTATAAACTTTAAAGATTATAAATTAAAAAAAAATAACATTATTTTAGATCAAAAAAAAAAACAAAAATAAAAATAAAACGAGAAAGAATACAGTTGCCTTTGTAAACTCTTAGATATCCGTACGAACCGTTAGTATATGCACAGCCTGTCACTCTGCTTACAATATTATATTTTTAATATTTTAGTATTTTAAAATAATTTGAATGAATTTTATAATTTCTAGAACTATGGGTTGTACATATATTCAAACTATATGTTTCTACATTCTTCAAAAGCAGATTCTAACCTTCCACATAACGATTATCAATCCAAATTTTTTCAAATATTCTATAGTACCATTTAATACTAAGCGGTATATGTATATTAAATTACAAAATAGTAAATAATTTTAAATATTATATTATATTAATGCGCACATAGTATATTTATATTGTTATAAGCATATCGCCATACATTGCAATATTTCTTTAAAAATATTTCCATTCATAGAATAATTTCTTATAAATACAATAAAATATATAAATGTATGTAAATACGGCGCTATATAATATACATCTATACTCTTATTATTCATTCATCAGTGACATATACGATATGTAAATCAACATGTTATTATATAAGTATGTATGTATATCAATATAATATAAATAAAAATTCTTCAAGCAACCGTTATGTTGTTTATTTATTTACATTGTTTTGTACTACACATTATATCCTCAACAATTTCAAATTATCGAGTAAAACAAAATTGAAAAAATTCGTTAACGAAATTTGTTAGAAAATTTGAAAAAATCAAGTAACACTTTCGTCAATTATAAAGTAACCTTTATTATTCAAAAAAGTTGTTAACAGAAATAAGAGTATAATGTTGAAGCTTTAACTTTTGTGTATTACTTCAAAAAAATTTTAACAGGTGTTCAAGTTACAGGTGTTTAAAAATAGGAAATTTTCAGTTTTTGACCCCTTACAGCTCCTAAACGGGGAGTGATGCAAAAAAAATTTAAAATTTCCAACTTAAACCGTTTAGAAGATAGAAGGGTTAGAGATTTTGCAAAATTGGAGTTTCGCATAACGGAAAATTAAGACACCGTATGCCATAAGTATATATTTATGGTATATATACTTTTAAAGCTAATAAAAGCAGTAATCGTTTGACATTTTCAAAATGAAAATATAACTTATAGAACTTGTGCTATAACAATTTAAATATAGAGCTTTTTTGAACCTTTGGGGAACTGTAGCTTCGTAACGGATGGGGCTACAAAAAATGTTATTAAAAATAAAATTAATAGTTTTATAAGATCTATCAGCAGTTAATTTCATAGCTCTATTTCAAAAAAAATGTGGGGATCTAAAATTTTGGTGTTCGAGAGCTACCCGAAGTTTTGGTCAGAACCCAACCAAAAAAAATAGGGAACCTACAAATTGCTTCCAGAATATTTTATGTAAATTTCAAGATTCTAGCTTTCTTAGTTTTTCAGTTAGCGTGCTGACGGACGGACATGGATCAATCGACTTAGAATTTTTTTCTGATCCGATCCATACCTTTGAAGGTATATCTAGCTCGCTTATTAATTTGGATTATCCGTTTGTAACACCTCGTAACACCTATTATACATTTATATTATGCTCTTATATTTTTTCATAATAAATAATATACAAATAAAATTTAAATAAAACTTTTTTCATAAAATTTTAACAATTTTAGCATTTTAATTACAATATTACAAAAACAAAAATCATTAAAATGTCACATAATTTTAAGAAAGCGAATCCAACTCTTATCGAATTAGGCGACACTTAGAACTCGAATAGACCTGGGACAGAGCAAATTCTTCAACCTGAACAAATTTTTCGACTGCAACAATTTAATCTCTTGCATACTCAACAACTTCTACAATAACGCTTGAATGCTGTGACAGAACTTCAAAATCAATTAACAACTCAGGTGATTCAACATCAAAATACTTTACAACAGCCATCACAAAATGTGCCTGAACAACCTCAACAGCTTCATCCAAGATCGCAAAGAGCACATGCAAAAATTCAGATGCCTGCAGTTACGTCTAATGGTTTTCAGCATCTGGCATCACCGAAGATGAACAAAAATTTAATTCTGTTCTTGCAAGTCTAGGTCCTTCAATCATTTCTCAGGTTCCTGAAATTCTAAATAAAAGACTAACAAACAACTTATATGAATATATAAAAAAAAGAGGAAGAATACAGTTGCCTTCGTTAACTCTTAGATACCCCTACGAACCGTTAGCATGTTCACAGCTAACACAGCTAACAGCTAACTCTGCTTACAATATTATTTTTTTAATATTTTAGTATTTTAAAATAATTCGCGTGAATTTTATAATTTCTAGAACTATGGGTTGTACATATATTCAAACTATATGTTTATATGTACATTCTTCAAAAGCAGATTCTAACCTTCCATATAACGATTATCAATCCAAAACTTTTTCAAATATTCTATAGTACATTTAATACTAAGCGGTAAATGTATATTAAATTTACTTAGTACAAAATAGAAAATATAATTTTAAATATTATATTATATTATATTTAAATATTCCATTGACAGAATAATTTCTTATAAGTACAATAAAATACATATATGTATGTAAATACGGTGCTATATAATATACATCTATATACTCTTATCATTCATTCACTAGTGACATATACGATATGTAAATAAACATGATATTATATAAGTATGTATATATATCAATATCATATAAATAAAAATTCTTCAAGCAACCGTTATGTTGTTTATTTATTTACATTTTTATGTACTACGCATTATATCCTCAACAATTTCAAATTATCGAGTAAAACAAAATGGAAAAAATTCGTTAAAGAAATTTGTTAGAAAATTTCAAAAAATCAAGTAACACTTTCGTCAATTATAAAGTAACCCTATATTATTAAAAAAAGTTTTTAACAGAAATAAGAGTATAATGTTGAAGCTTTAATTTTTGGTATAAAAATTTTAACAGGTGTTCAAGTTACAGGTGTTTAAAAATAGGAAATTTTCAGTTTTTGACCCCTTACAGCTCCTAAACGGGGAGTGATACAAAAAAAATTTCTGAAATGACTCATACCTATTTTTAAAGATCTAACTTCTGTCAAAATTTCAAGTTTCCAACTTTAACCGTTTAGAAGATAGAAGGGTTAAAGGATTTTGCAAAATTTGAGTTTCCAAAAGATTGCCAGATCACGCTAGATCAGCTGTTGTTGCATCTCAAGCTGGTGAGGCTGATTTAATTCGCATGGCTGATGCTATTGTCGACGCATTGCAGGTCAACACTATAAATGAAGCCGGAAGTGAGGAAAATAATAATGCACTTGACGAGCTTCGTAAAGAAATCAATGAGCTAAACAGAAAATGTTCAAATAACAATCCATTCAAAGCCCATTCAAGAAGTCGTTGTAGAGATAAATTTAACCAACATTTGCATTTGAGGCAACATTGTAAAACTCCAACAGATTCCGTAAACACCGCTTGCTGGTATCATCGTAAATTTGGATTATATGCAACCAAATGTAAATCACCATGTAGACATAAAAGAAACTTAAAAAATAATTGGTCTAGAGTGGTAAATTCCACTTCCGACTGACTATCTGTAGACACAACTTCACAAGGAACTACACCACCGTCAACATTAGTTGCTATATCTCGCCTCTCTATACCCGATCGCATCACCTCCACAAGATTTTTGGTTGACACTGAGGCTGACGTTTCCGTTCTTCCACTCAGTCATCAGAAATCAACTACTGCACGTCCTTCAAAAATAACATTATATGCGGCAAATGGTTCACCAATTAAAACGTACGGCCGACAATCTCGAGTTCTAAACCTTGGAGCTTTTTCTTGGAATTTCGTCGTAGCTGTAGTTCAAAACCCGATCATAGGTGCAGATTTTTTTAGCAACTATGATTTATTGGTCGACTTAAAAAGAAGCAAATTAGTGGATAATCAAACTAAACTATCAATTCCTTGTGAATGACTCAATACATCAATCATGTCAATCAAAACCTTCGATTCATCTACCGATTTCCATCATATTCTAACTGAATTTGCTGACATCACCAAATTACCTAATATTGGATCTAAATTTCAATCTTCAGTAGTTCATCGAATTGAAACTACAGGTCGCCCTGTATTTGCTCGTCCAAGACGAACTAGCAATACTACAATCAATGATTCCGGGAAACAAGAAAAATTACAATACTCTTCTTACTTGGTCTTCAGAAAAGAAGGAAGCATTTCAACAATGCAAATCCGCTATTTCAAATGCAGCTTTGCTAGTTCATCCTGATCCAAAAGCTAAATTATCACTTTGAATTAACGCTTCTGATTTCGCTATCGGTGCCGTGGTTCACCAAATCTCTTCTAACGATGAAATTCAACCACTTGGTTTGTTTTGGAAGAAATTATCATCAGCTCAACAGAAATATAGCGCGTATGATCGTGAGCTACTCGCAATGTACCACGGTGTTCGACACTTTTGTTAGAAGAACGTGAGTTTCACATAAACACTGACCACAAACCATTAATTTAAGCAAAAATTAGATAAAGCTTCTCCAAGACAAGTCAGCCATTTAGATTTCGTAGCTCAGTTCACATCGGACATTCGTCATGTGCACGGAAAAACCAACATCACAGCCGATCCTTTATCACGTATAGATTCTATAACAAAAATTAACTATGAAGAAATGGCGATCCAGCAAGCATATGATGAAGAACTTAAAGATTTTCTATCTGGCAAAACTAAAACTAATTTATTATTTAAGAAGTTCGATATTCCTGGATGTAATAACCCAATTTATTGTTATATCAGTACGTTAGTCATTGGTCCATATGTTCCACAAGCATTTCGCGTTTCAATTGTAAAAAATTTACACGAATTATCTCATGGAGGTGAAAAGTACCACTAAATCAGTCATATCAAGGTTTGTCTGGCCATGTATTCGGAAAAATTGTGCAATGTTAGTAACCTGTCAAGTTTGCTAAAAAATTAAAATACAAATACAGACATTACAACCGATTCAGTCATAAAAGCTTTTCTAGATGGTTGGATTTCTCGATCTGGCGTACCTCAAAGAATTTACACCGATCAAGGATGTATATTCGAATCTTCTTCATCTTCAAAATTATTATCAGATCTTGGCATTCAACAAGTACGACCATCTCCATACCATCCTCAAACAAATGGCTTAATGTAAAAATGGCATCGTGCACTTAACAGCAATTCTAGCTACTGGAAAAGAAACATCGGTAACCAATCTACCTTGCATTATGTTTGATTTACCTAACGCTTTTAAAGTCGATTTACAAACATTTCCAGCTGAACTCACGTATGGTACATCTTTGCTACTACCTTCACAATTTTTTGATTGTAAGGCTCGACCAGTAACATATAAAGAGACTTTACACGAACTTCAAAAACTAATGTCATCATTAACACCAACAGAGACAACTTGGCATACTAACAGACATGTATTTGAACACAAATTATTATCAAATGGCAGTCACGTATTTGTTCGAAACGACTCCGTCAAACCATCCTTATCACCAATTTATGATGGCCCGTATAAAGTACTTCAACGTAAACCCAACTGCTACAAATTAAGCATTAAGGGAAAACCAACTATAATCAACATAGAACGCTTAAAACCAGCATATCAAGAACTTAATGATGAACTTTCTTCAGGGAACAGTTTCCTACATCAACAACAAGATATACCACAGTCAAAAACAACAACGACTAAGACACGTCGGAAGCTGGTCATCAATACTTGAAAATAACGTGTCCCAGTCTGAAGGGGGAGTGATGTAGTGTACATAAGAACTAAAATTTTATATTTCTAATTTTTATTAAATTTTATATTTCTAATTTTCATTAAATTTCATATTCTAAAATTTACTTCTATTTCAATTAAAAATGTAGCAAAAATATAATCATATGTAGCATCATCCTGATAATACCTTTCTTAATTTTTTTATTCTTTCATAAAAATGTACAGTTCATAATAATCATTACTTTTTCTAATTGTTGCAAATAAAAAACCACTCTTTCTTTGACCTTGCTACAAAACGTTCAAAATTTATAAAATACAATTAATTCATTTTTGTTTAAACACTAATTATAAAATTTAAAGTAAAATGTAAGGTTTCTGTTCTTTGAAGTACATACAGTACATATATAACTCATTTTTGATTAAATACTGTACAAAAATGTAAATATGTGTTCTAATTTAATTAATTGTTTTTATAGTATTTTTCAACATAAGCACATTATGCATTATATATTGAGAAATATATTATAAACATGCATCTTATGTATATAGCTGGACCACATGTTAGTTATGCATTCCTGAACGATGACATGACGATTGTCGTATGGAGGAAATTATTTCTGTTCTTTAATAACGACCGAAAATGTTATGTTGTTAAAACTTAAAAATAGTATTCTTAAGATACTTAATAAGGTTATTTTACTATTATATATTAAAAATTTGTATTGAAAGCTTTTTATGGAATATCAAAAACAATATAGACAAAAGTAAAGAGTGTTGGAAATATATTTTTAATAATATAATAATAATACAAAAAATTGGGCAGAATATTTTTAATAGCTACTCGTGCGGAAATCGGTTAACGAACGTTAACAAAAATTTATCAGAGGCGTTATTTAGAATCGTAAATTCACCCAGCTTAATTAGACAAAAATTAGGAACAAAAAATTTTTTTGCCAGTCTATCGTGTCCAAATGGGTTAATGCATCACGGCACAATTAATTGAATGAGCTTCTGTTTTAAAAGTGTAATACTTATGTCAATTTTCAATTAGTCAAACCGTTTAAGCACGACAACAAAAAAATGAAAAACTTCATAGAGACCTGATGCTGAAATGGACTAATCGTAATCAAATCTCATTAAGTTTCTCTGGTAAAGAGCTAGTACACTTTTGCAAATTTTTAACTCAATTGTTAAACCATTTAAGTGCAAGAACAAAAAAATTATAAAATTTTATTGGGCTCTGGTGCAAAAACGAGTTAATAGACCGTAACCAAATCAACTGTGTGAGATTCTGCGGTGAAGCGCTACACTTTTGTAAATTTTCAACTCAATTAGTCAAACAGTCTAAACGCAACAACATAGCAATTAAAAAACTTCATTGAGCCCTGGTGCCGAAATGTGTTTTTGTATAGTAACCAAATCAACTCAGTAAGCTTCTGTGGTAAAGAGCTACACTTTCGCAAATTTTCAACTCGATTGGTCAAACCGTTTGAGCGCGACAACGAATAAATTAAAAAAATACATTGAGCCCTGGTGCCGAAACCGGTTAATGGATCGTAACTAAATCAATTGAGTGACCTTCCACAGTGAAGACCTACACTTTTGTGAATTTTCAACTCCATTGGTCAAAACGTTTAAGCTCGACAACCAAGTAAATTAAACTTCACTGAGCCCTGATCGTAACCAAATTAACCTAGTGAGCTTTTCTGCTAAAGTCCATCACTTTTGCTAATTTTCAAATCAATTTATTGAACCGTTTAAGCAGGACAACAAAAAAATTTAGTGAACTTCGTTCGGCTCTCGTGTACAAACAGGTTACCAGAACGTCATAAAAATTTGTCACAGACTTGGTTTCAGACCATAAAAGCATCATACAAAATTGGACATAAATTGGAAAAAAAAATATTTTGGAAGCCCGCCGGGTCGAATCCGGGTAACATATCGCCTAAGGCTAAAAAGAACATTTGTGCAAATTTGCATTTTAATCGGTCGAACCGTTTAGAATGGACAACGAAAAAGCCAAAAAGCTTTAAAAGGCTCTCGGACTGCAATGGGTTAATGAACCGAAACGCGATATAGCCTATATTTCTTTCCATGGTCATAAAAATATTGCTGCAAAATTTGGTTGCAATCGGACCGGTGGTTTTACATGAATCCGGCCCAAACAAACATACAAACAAACAAACAGAATTTGTTCGTTATATATTAGACTAGCAGAGCACCCGGCGTTGCCCGAAATATTTTGTTGGCTTTACGAAATAAAAATTATTAGCTTTTGTTTTTGCGTTGATATAATTTAATTAGGGTCCTCGGTGGACTATTGGTTAAACACGTGGCTTATTAAGCGAGGTATTGCGGGTTCAAATCCAGCACAGGTAGCAAGTTTTATCAATTGAAAACAAATTCATTTTGCTACCAAATATAACGTAAATATGAAATATATAATATAAACGAAATAAATAATATTAGTATATAATTTAATAATAGAATTCGACCTATAGCGGCTTAGAAGCCGACGGTTTTGTAATATTGCAATATCCTATGTGATTTGAAATATTAATATAAATAAATAAATAAATAAAATAATTTAATTAATATAGTTAAGTTATTGCTATACATGATAGTTAATATTTTAATTTTTATTATTTTAATTACATTTCATTCAATTTTTTTTAGCAAATTGAATAAACAGAGCGAAGAATTAGAGCCAATTCGTTTACAAAAAATCTTTAAAGGAATCAATAATCTATTATATAGTTAGTATATATATATATAGTATATGAGTATATTATTAGGGCGTATATTATAGAGTTTCCACAATATAATCGGTAATACCGAAACATAAAATCGCATTACAATTAAAAAAGACCATAAGGTAATACATTTTTTTTTCGTAAGTAATGTCACTTCATGTTTTTATGAATTATTCTTTTAAGAACATTTTGAAAAAATTGCTATTGGTTTCACTCTGTCCATCTGTCTGTTTACAAAACTTATACACTGTTTAATAAAGAATAATGAAATATTAACCATGTACCTCTTTTTTCATGCAAGTTGTTCTACAACATAGGTCTCTTAAAAAAGCAATGTTATAGAACAACTTTTTTATGTTGCCTCACCATTACAGCTCCTACAGCAACTACAGCTCTTGAAATTTTGAAAAAGGTTCTTTTTAAATGCATACATCTCTGGTTCTGTTTAACATATTTTTAATTTAAAAAAGACAGAATTGGTTTTTACTTTATAAATCAACCATATTTTTTTACGTTCACTTTTTTAAAAAAGTAATTAGATACGTTTTAAAATTGATATATGCCAAAAATATGGGTAAAAAACTGTATATGGATAAGAATGTTTTTGTTCTTTAAATATGTATGTACTCATTTTTTATTAAATAGGTACTGTACAAAAATCTGAATATGTTTTCTAATTTAATTCATTGTGTTTATAGTATTTTTAGTGATATTTTTTTGGGAAATATGTTATAAACATACATCTTTTGTAGGTATACCGCATGATGGTAATGATGGCCTGATGATTGTCGTATGGAGAAGATTATTTCTGTTTTTTAATAACTGCCGAAAATGTTATGTTGTTAAAACTTAAACACAGTATTCTTAATATACTTAATTAGGTTATTTTAATTACTATTATGTATTCGAAATTTGCATTGAAAGCTTTTTATGGAATATCAAAAACAATAAAGATAAAAGTAAAGAGTGTTGGAAATATCTTTTTAATAATAATAACAACACAAAAAATTAGGCAGAATATTTTTAATAGCTTCCGTAAATGGGTTAACGAACGTTAAAAAAAATTTTGACACTGGGGTTATTTAGAACCATAAATTCATCCTGCGAAATTAGACACAAATTATAAACAAAACTTATTTTTGACAGTCTATCGTGCTGAAATGGGTTAATGTATTACGACACAATTAATTGAATGAGCTCCTGTGCGAAAGTGCAATACTTGTGCCATCTTTCAATTGGCCAAATTGTTTAAGCACGACACCAAAAAAATGATAAACTTCATGGCATGAGGCCTAATACTCAAACAGATTAATGTGTCGCAACCAAATCAACTCATCAAGCTTTTGTGATAAAGAGCTACACTTTTGTAAATTTTCAACTCAATTGGTCAAACCGTATAAGCGCGACAACAAAGAAATTAAAAAATATCATTGAGTCCTGGTGCCGAAACACCTAAACGGATCAGAACCAAATCAACTAAGTGAGGTTCTGGTTGGTAGAGCTACATTTTTGTAAATTTTCAACTCAATTGATCAAACCGTTTAAGCGCGATAACAAAGAAATTAAAAAAATTCATTGAGCTTTGGTGCTGAAACGAGTTAATGAATCGTAACCAAATCAACTCAGTTAACTTCTGTGGTAAAGAGCTACACTTTTGTAAATTTTCAACTCAATTGGTCAAACCGTTTAAGCGCGAGAACAAAGTAAATTAAAAAACTTCACTGAGTCCTGGTGCTGAAACGGGTTGATGGATCGTAACCAAATTACCCTAGTTAGCTTTTCTGCCAAAGAGCAACAGTTTTGCGAATTTTCAAGTCTATTGATTAAACCTTTTAAGCAGCGCAACAAAGAAATTTGATGAACTTCGTTTGGCACTAGTGCCCAAACGGGTTACCGGAACTTTATAAAAATTTGTAGCAGGCTTTTTTTCAGACCATAAAAACCACCATGCAAAATTGAACATAAAAAATTTTTTGGAAGCCCGTCGGGACGAATCCGAAATATATTGCAACCTTATTTCTTCGGCACACCCGGAAGGCTAAGAATAACATTTGTGCAAATTTTCAATTCAATCGGTCAAACCATTTAGGCAGGACAACGAAGAAAGCAAAAAGGTTTGAAAGGCTCCCGGCTCCATTTATTGTCATTGTTTTTCTCTTAGTTTTGTTGGGTTTGGCTTTACTTATTTTACACCAGTTATTTAATTTCTCCAAACCAGAATTCCGAGCACGGATCCTTGTGGTACACCGATTGGAACATTTTGTGCTGATGAAATTTTGCTATTAACTTAGTTCGCTGAGTTCTATTTTCCAGATAAGAACTAAACCACCTATACTACATGCCATGTATTCCGTATTTTTGAATTTTTTTCAAAAGCTCCTCACGATCTACTGTTTCAAATGCATGTTGGAAATCTAGAAAAACCGCTATTATTATTTTTTTTTTATTGTAGCTGGTTATTTTCCAGTTATTTAAGGTTAAATTTAGCTGCGTTTCGCAATCGTGTTTTTCTCTAAAACCTGATTAATTTTCCTTTATTAAACCATTTATTTCTAAAATTTTTTTAAGCTGAATGTTATCTTTTTTTTCTAGAACTTTAGCTTCTGTTGGAATCATATTTATTGGCCTGAATTCGTTGCATAGCTTTGTGTTATTAACTTTTGGGATCGGTATTACAATAGATTCTTTCCACGATTCGGGATATATACCACTTGACAATGATTATTTCCAGCAACTTATTTGCAATTAAGTCTAAATTATCTAGTAATAACTGCACACTGATCAACTTTATATCTCTTTTTTTATTCATACTTTTTAGTATAGCTGTCAGTTCGCATGTTCATGTTAATGTTTTCAAATTTAAAATGTTGTTCATTGCTATAATACTACATATGTATTTAGTTGGTTAGTTTCAGGAATACTTTCACGTATTTCAATAATAGCTACTTTTTATGAAATAATGTTAAACTTGTTTGCAATCTGTAATTTCATCTTTTACCTCTACATTATTGAAAATAATTTCTTTTATTTCATTCGTATTATTTATTATATTTATTTATTTTTATTTTTAATACTTTGTATTTGATTATACACAACATAGACGAAAATCCTTTGCGTGTTGGATTTGATTTTTAATTTTTTTTTGCGTGTTGAATTTATTTTTAGTTTTATTAATTTGGTTTTTATACAAATTTCTTACTTACCTGTATTTTTCCCATTATTCAATACTATTGATCCAGACTGCAGCTCTATATTGATTTTCTTTACTTATTTTCATTAAGCGTAATTCATTCGAAAATTATTGATTTTGATTTTCGGTAATTTTTCTTGGAACCGTAAATTAGTTAACTATATATTTTAGATTGTTATTAAAATTTGATGCTTTTTCATTGATAATTTGATTTGTTTTTCAATTATTTATATCATTTACATCATCTTAGTTTACAGTACTACCACATATTCAAATATAATAAATCATTATTTTGTTTTGTTTCAAAAAAAAATCAAAAACAATCATAATATTAGCCATTAACCATACTCTTTAGATGCTAATTCTATTTACATATATGTTAAATGCAATATTTTAGAATGTTAAAATCAAAGTATATCTATTACAATAAGTAGTTGCACTAACCACGTGACTACAAAATTTTCTTGCTAGCCCACATATACATTTAAAAAAATTTACTCAAATTGTAAAAAATACACAGTAATAAAAATTTATCATTCACGAAAAAGACAAAAAATTAAAAAAAAACGATTTGAAATTGAATACTAAAATTTAAGTAAATTGAATATTCATTTGGGTACCAGTATATATTCACACAATTTCAGTTATCCGTATACCCAATACATTATGCTCGCACACAAACCCCTTCAAACGGGTACCCAAATAAAATTATATTATAAAAATATATATGTAGTGTTGTTTTTTTTTGTATATCTTTGCCCTGTACACAATGGTATATTAATTTATTTTAATTAATTTTTTTTTAATTAATTTAATTAAGTCTTTATTCTCCAAAAAATATACAATAAATATAGTTCATTAATAAGTACTATAATATTATATGAGGGAATAGTTAATGACATTTAAAAATTACAGAAATTTGTGTTCAATGCCATTTCACAATAAACTAAATACTTAAAAATATACTAATACATAATGCAAATTAATAATAAAAAGGTAAAGAAACAAAAAAACCAGTACAACTTTTATATAATATTATTTAAAATTAAATTAATTAATTTAATTAATTAAATATAAAAAGTAGAGAAAAAAATAAAGCTTAATATTTATAAAGCCTAAAAAATAAGCAAAAGGAAATAGTACAAAACTCAATTAAAATCATGTAGAGAAGGAAGAAAATGTAAGTAAGATATCAATTTTAATGTGTTCATCATGATATAACATAAGGAGTAGGAATAAAATAAAGCAAAATTCGAAATGTTTCCATAAAGTGTGCACAAAACATGACAAAGTGTCCTTAGGAAAAAAAATAAAAAGAAAATTTAAACCATAACTTTTAATAGATCTTCGATTTCATTGATTTTGAATTCTAGCAACCAAGGTTTAACTTTATTTAAACATTTATTTTGATTTCTTATATTTTTTATTGGTTCAGGTAGCTTGTTAAATAAACGGCAAGATACCACAGTATATGATTTTCAGAAATTTATTGTCCGGAAAGTAGCAGCGTTAACTAAACTATCACTATTTCTCAGGTTATATCTAGTAGAAGATCTGCTCTTTAAGTAGCCTGCTCTATTATAAGATATTTTTAAAACTTTGTAATAATATAAATGCCTAACAGGTAGGATTTTAGTTTCAGTAAACAATGCAAAGCTAGGATGTAATCGACTTTTTTTACTTATTTTTCTTATTACGCACTTTTGAATAACAAGTATTGGTTTAATTTTATTTAGATATGCTCCTCCCCAACATGATATTCCATATTGAATTTTCGAATGGAATATTCCGTAGTAGAATTGTTTCAGATATTTTTTAATTCTAGAGTGTGTTCAGCACAATTCATACCCCAATCTAGAGTAATACCTAAATATTTGAATTTTTTCACCATCTCGATACTAAAGCAGTTAATGCTACAAACTTCGTTATCACAAAAGGAAGTTACATTAACATTTGAGGTATACAAAGTATTAATTAATTTAAACCTTTTACACTCAGAAGAGTGAAATAATATATTTAAATCAGGCAGATCCTTGTGAGAAAGGTTGAAAAACATGATCTTGGTTTTGTTACTAATAATCAATTTATGTTCCGTAAACCAATTTCTGAATACAAATAAATCATTATTAATGGCACTGACCATATCAAATGGAGAATCTGATGTGTATGTACAGCCCAAATCATCAGCAAACGCTGTCAACTTACTATGGAAAGACTGGTTAAATAACGAGTTTATATATATTAGGAACAGGATTGAACCCAAAACCGAACCTTGGGATACCCCATGTTTTAATGCTTTAAGATTGCTAAATTGGTTTTCAACTAAGACTTTTTGAGTACGATTGTCCAACCAAAACCAATCAAGTATTGGTCCTCTGAATTCGACATTTAAAAGTTTTTTCAAAAGAATATTATGGTTTACCATACTTAAAAATGGTTCAGCTAAAATTTGAAGTGAATTTTATCTAAATCCACCAAAGCTTTCTGAACTGAGAGTAAATTGAAAATAAATCGTTTAAATGAGTGAATTATAAAATTACTCTGGTTTCTCTCTCATTTGTTAAGAATGAAGTATAATTTAAACATCATGCATGTTTAAAACTTCTTTTCTTTTGTTTTTCTGTTTTTCTTATTGGTTTTTGTAATGTATGTATGTAAGTATGTACATATGTGTATTTTGTATACTTGTATAATATGTATATTGTAAAATGTAAAAATAACAAGGAAGAATGTAAACCAACGGTTTTTAAAAGCGCACGTTTCCAAAACTCAATATAAACTGTTTAAAAATTTGATTTGCACAAAAATTTGAAAATTTCATGTAATAAGAAAAAACGTGAAAATAGGACATTTTTGAAATTTTGAGGGGCCGTAAGTCCGGAATTCTTTATAACTAAGAAAACCCGTTAACACACGTAAAAATATATTATTGAACCTTTAATTTTCATGTCTTGTCAAAGAAAAATTTTTACAGGTGCCTAAGTTACAGGTGTCTAAAAATATCAAATTTTAAATTTTTGAGGCGTAATAACTCTTATAGAGGGGATGCTACCAAAAAATTTTCTGAGGAAACTTATACTAATTCTAAAAGTTCTTTCTTGCCTCAAAATTTCAAGTCCCTATCTAAAAGCGTGCCGGAGTTATGAAAGTAGAAAAATCATGCAAAATTTGGTTTTCACATAACGGTAAATTTAAATACTAAATTTAAAAAAATTGTATAATTTTGATATTAATTTACAAAGCTAAAAAAATACCTGTCGAATGATGTTTTCAGATTGAAAAAATCTTAAGCAGAACATAAGATATGCAAAAATCTTAAGCAGAACATTTTATATGCATATAAAAATAGGGCTTTTTGAAAGTTTGAGGGGCTGTAGCTCCGTAATGGATGGGGCTGCATAAAAAAGTTGTTCCACAAAATTATTTTTTTTATGAGACCTACATGGTTAAAATTTTTTTTCTCTATCTTTAACGGTGTTGAAGTTTTGTAAACAGACGGACTGTCGGACGGACGGAAGTGACAGAGTGAAACTAATAAGCACATTTTTTCAAAATTTGTTTGGAAATGTGCTAAAAACGATTAGTGAGATGAGAAATAAGTATGTGAGTTTTTTGTTTTTATGTTCTTTGTAATATAAGTCGATAACATATTGTGTGAGAGATGTGGATTTATAAAAAATTTGGATTTGAAAATTGAAATTCAATTTACCTCCATAGAATTAAATTAAAGAATGTTGTATTTTCTGAAAAATGATTTTTGTTTGAATTTCTTAAGAACAACTTTGTAAAAATTTAAAAAAAACTTAATATTTTTTTTATTCTATATTTTACTTCTTATAACACCTTATAATACTTATTAGTATTTAAAAAAAAAAAATTATATTAGGTACATATCAGTTAATTTGTTAGATTTTATATGTAACTACCTAATTGTATTTTCACTAATTCTAAATCTTATTTAACATTATTTTTAAATTTTAAATATTCTGATGTTTTACATGATTGTTTGCTTGTAAGTGCATATAATAAAATTATCGATTTTTTAAAATCTGTGTTTTAGGTTTTCTGGATTATCTTTGAATGTAATCCAAGGACAATGTTTTCGTAATAATATGGTGATCAATAAATTTAAAATTTGCATCTTATGTGAACAGCATATTGAGTCGTTCTTATCAAACCAGAATTTATAAGGCGATTCTTGTTTGCATTTCACACATTTATTTTCAACTTCCTTATTTTCTGTGAAAATTTTTACAAAATCTTTTATATGAATTTTGCAAATATCAAAAAAACATATCAGACGATGCATATAAGCTAAAAAATCAGTTCAGTGCGATCATTTTTTTTATGAATGAACATTTCTGAAGGATAGGTTAAAATTTCAGTTGGTTTTACAATTTCATTTTTACATTTCTTACATGCAATATTGCGTCGTGCAATATAACCTATAAAATATCTACTAGACGTTAATTCTATAGGTATATAATTAGAATTAAAAGAATCTAGGTTTTCATGTTGAACCTGTTGAACCGTAAAACCAATTTCAATTTATGATTTTTTTAATCGCTTTCTTTTTTCCACCAACAAGTAAAACTCTAAAAGGTGGAAAAAAGAAAAAATATTTAGCTATTAAAAAAATCATAAATCTAGAAATATCCAAAGCGACAACATCGGACTCCCTGAATGGTGAAGGCCGATGTTGAGCCTTTCCCAGAGGCATGTCATGGGATCACCTGTTGGCCAATGGGTTCGGAATCCATATTGACGAACATAATATCATCATCTTCTGGACAATTTGATTTCCTGTTGAAATTAAGCTGATATAAGAAAACCAATTTTCTAAGGGATCTTGGTTAAAACGACTAGTAAGTATAAATGAATTATTTGGATTTTCGTTTGACATTTCTTGTGTTAAAGATAAAATACCATTGGTTGTTTGCATTAATCCATTTATGCAAAATAGATTATTTCCTTGATATTTGACTTTTTCTAAGTATACAATTAATTCTTATAATTTTTCCCAAATATGATTATTAATTTGTAATCCACGTTTAAAAGGATTAGGGTCGTTTAATATTTAACTATTTAGACAGTCAAAATATGTACCAATTTTTTTTAAAAATTTAAAGCAGAGGCTCTCCTTTTTTCTCTTTGGAATGCTTTGAGAGGAGGCTTGAAATTTTTAATCTCGTTAGAGCAAGAACCCAACCCTATAAGGTATCTATAAAACAGGGTAAGTGTTCCTGTTAGGCGCCGTAGACCGAGTGGAGAGAGCGTAGAGGTGACATTGGGATCATTTATTAGAAGAATTGCTCTATTTTGCACTTTATCGAGAAATCCCAATGCCGTTTTGGAGGCTCCTGCCCAAATATGTGTAAAATTTGCGTCACTGGATGTATATTTTTGAAATTGCTTATTTTTACTTGCAGATGAATTTGCAGTTGCAACAATGTGACTTAATGTTTGTACTGCTAAGCTGACACGCATTTTTTCAAAATTTGTTGGCTCAATATGAAATGTTGTTAATTTTGTCATTTTTGTAACATTGCCTTGTTCCAATTCAAAAATTTCTCTAATAACATCAAATTTTACTATTCCATCAGGTGATTCAAAGTTTGCTTTTAACAGTACATTTCGAACAGACTTGATGAAATGAGGTACATCATACAATAAGTAAATTTTATTTTCATTATGATAGTAGAATGGTTCATCAACTGATGCATCAAATATCTTGAAACATTTGCGATTGTTAGGACCTTGATCGCAGGTTATAGCTTTTACTTTGAAGCCTATTTTAGATATTACATTTAAATTTTCTTTTATTATTTTTTATAATTCATCATCTTTTATAGAGCTTGTTACAAAATAATTTAAAATGAATTTCCAAATTTTTAATAATCCTCTTAACATAAAAACACATATACAACTTCCTACTTGATTAAATCGCTTATATTCCAAATCAACAACTCCATCAGCGACATCTGCAGAAATATTATTAGTTAAATTTTTTCTTATAGACACTTCATCAAAAATTAAAACACATCGTTCATATATGTTACAGCATTTTCAAGAGCCTAATAAATACATGAATTATTTCCTGGTTGAATTTTTAATATCATTCCACCTATATAAAGACGAAGTACTAGGAAGATTTAATTTTAATGTATCACGTAAAAATAAATATGTTGATGTCGATCTGTAAATAAAGAAAAATAGAGAACGTAGACAAATTAAACTAACTTAGTAAATAAACTATAATCTAGTTATATATTATATAAATACAAAAATGAATTTATGTACACCTGTAATAAATGCTTTGTGCAAACAGCTTTTCATCTTCTTTCCAAGAAATACTTTTGCATGTCTTTTTTATTAATAACATTTTAAATGTTAATAGATGAATAGATGAAGAGATGAAAATAGATTTCAAATTGGCAGGCATATTGTGAAAGATGGTTCCACATTCGCGATGTTCGAATTAGCCGAATTATGCCACCTCGGAATTTGAACTACATAGGAATGGGCAGCAGAGGCTCTCCTTTTTTCTCTTTGGAATACTTTGAGAGGAGGCTTGAAATTTTTAATCTCGTTAGAGCAAGAACCCAACCCTATAAGGTATCTATAAAACAGGGTAAGTGTTCCCGTTGGACGCCGTAGACCGAGTGGAGAGAGCGTAGAGGTGACATTGGGATCATTTATTAGACGAATTGCTCTATTTTGCACTTTATCGAGAAATCCCAATGCCGTTTTGGAGGCTCCTGCCCAAATATGTGCATTGTACTTCATATTTGGTCTTTATATGATTTATAGATATTAAGAAGATCAGAAGATGAAAAAAAGGCTTTACAACGATACAGAAAACCCATGCACCTAGATGCATCTTTAGCTATACCATAAATATGATTGGACCAACTTAATTTTTGATTTAGCTCCATGCCCAAGATGTTGAGCTAAACTAAACAGCACTGAGTTTTCTTAGAGTTAAAATCGACTCTGTTGATTTTGCCCCAATTAGAAATTTTGTCCAAGTCGAGATTTAACTCAAGCGAAGCAGAATATTTGCTGTGGTTGTCTTCATAAGAAGCAACGAGCGTGCTGTCGTCTGCAAAACTATGGATTGGATTGGAGGTTATACTTAAAAGATCGTTTATAAATATTAGGAAAAGTGTCGAAGAGAGAACAGATCAAGATCCACCAATGCGAAATAAATCTGGTTTTTCTTTGGGATCGGATACAATTTCGTCATTGTTTTCAACCAAAGGCGGGAACGAAGAACTTACCGTTAAGGCTCTTAGCAAAGGTGCAAAAGGATATGCTATTTTTCGGAAGAGGCAAATGTTGTCATCTCAACCGTCTGTTGTGCAAGAACTTTTGCTTGTTGGTAACTCTCCTACACCAGTTTCTAACCGCGATATAGCTCGCCTTATTAGCTTCAGTCCTATCACTCTTGTAGATTTGAAAAGCTTGCTCCTTTTTAGATACTGCATTTGCACAAATGCGATTAAACCAAGATTTGGGTGGCCTTTTAATACTTTTCATAGAGTGCGGTATGTAAGCTCTCATCCCTAGAAGAACTATTTCACTAATCGCATTGGTTGGAAAGTCAACATTTCTGTTGCTAAAGCACAAACACCAAAAGCTTTAAAAAATTCATTTAAACCTTCCCAGTTAGCACGGCTATAACGCCATATTATTTTTTTTTGGTACAGGTCCTTGACTGGTCTGAGTGCTAAGCTCAAAGGTAGTATTAACCAGTGGTCGGAACAACCAAGGCAGTGGTCGGAACAACCAAGAGAAGAGCTAACTGTGACCTTGTATTTTTCAGGATGTGTAGTCAGAAACAGGTCCAGGAGATGACCAACCTGGTCTACACGGTCGGGAATTCTAGTGGGATTTTGGATAAGTTGAGTAAGATGGAATAATGAAGCGAAAAGCTCAACTTGTTTCCCAATTAAGTTTTGACTGGGAGAATTGTCATTGGAGTAGTGGAGCTAGTTTCTATTATGGATATTGAAATCACCAGCCACAACAACTTCAGATTGTGGATTTAATTCCAAAATTTTATTAATCTGGTTGTGAGATTTTCAATCTCCGAAATAGACTCCAGTTCACTAGAGTTTGGAGACCTGTATAAGTAACATAAATGAATGACGTGCCTATCAACAATAATTTTTATCCAAATGTAGTGGAACATTTGGTTGGAACACTTATATTTGTGGAGAACGCTGTAAGCGACATCATTTCTAACATAAAGAGCGACCCCCCTATGAAGCACAAATTGAGAGACAAACGAGTAATTGTCAACGACAAAGTTGTCGTCTTGGCCAACCACCTGGGTTTCACATAATGCTAATATTGCTGATTTTACTGAATTGAGGTGGCCTGGGGCAGCAAGAAAATTCGACTGCAGACCACGAACATTGCAAAAACTTACGATAAATTTGGCAATGATAAATAGCAACAATGGGTTTGAAAATATATAAATAATATAACAAAAAAAAAAAAATAAATAAATAAAAAACACGAAAACCAAAAGATTCAAGTATTTAAATTTGACAAACGAAGAGTAAATTAAAAATTAATTGAATTTTAATATTGAGTGTAATGATCAATAAATAATCACTAACTGGCACTTAATTACCAATTAATTAATATTAAAAGATAAACAATCAATATTAATAATTAATAAATAATATTAAATAAAAAATAGTATTAAGCATTAGTAATCACCAGAGATAACAAAAAGTTTGCAAAATACTTTCAGTTTACAAAATTAAATACAAACAGTTTTTAATTCCTTATTGAAAGTAATTTCAACTCAAAGTCAACTACGAGTAATGTAAACGCGATTCTTAAATAATGCTTAATGTAAACATAGGAAAATGAGGTAGAAAATTAATAGAATAACAAACAATATAGTCCATCACAAAAAATGTGAATGTATGAAAAGGACGGATATTTATTGTTTGATCATTTGACGTGTAGTTCAGCCGCACGTTTGTAAACAAAAACATTATTTGTGATTTAAAAAATAAAAATAAAATAAAAATTAAAAAATTGAAATATAAGAATTAAAGTTAAAATACTAATAAAAAATAGAACAATTATATTAAAAATATTTTTGTAGTATTAGATTATAAGGCAGCAGCAATATTGTGTACATATTCCAAGTGTGCTAAATTTATATATAATTACCAATTACTAACAAAAAATAAAAAAATAAGTTAACTTTAAGGTACAACAAAAAAAAAAAATAAGGTAAGTTTAATTAGTTAACATTAAAAAAAAAAAAAAGAAATGTATGAAGTTAATTTTAAGTTTTAAGAAAAAAGTCAACAAAATTTTAATGTATATAAATAATTAAAATAGAAATAGTAAAATAATAAATAGAAAACAATAAAGAAAAAAAAAAAATTATAAGAGAAAAAAAAGTGCACTTATCTTATTTATGGTTCCAGATCCGAGATCATAATACACACAAAAAGAAATTAGAATTATGATAATGAAATATAAGCAAAGTTATATGTTCTAATTTTTCAATTTGTGTTTCCATGGATTGTAAATCTATGGCCTCGTTATTTTGTTTTGTTTTAAGTACTTTGTTTTGCAATTTTTTTATTTCATTTTTTAAATTTTGTATTTGGATTTTGTTTCTTTGCATTTCTTAGACAAATTATTAATTTTTTTTTGTTAAAATGTTGAGTTTTGAATAGTTTTCTTGCAATGTTTGCAAAATGATTTTGGAGACCAAGCAAGATCACATTCAGAACGTTTTCTTTTACGAAGTGGTATTCTGAAGTTAT
Source organism: Poecilobothrus nobilitatus (assembly GCA_947095535.1). Classification (NCBI taxonomy): domain Eukaryota; kingdom Metazoa; phylum Arthropoda; class Insecta; order Diptera; family Dolichopodidae; genus Poecilobothrus; species Poecilobothrus nobilitatus. The sequence goes on along the minus strand of OX352774.1, from coordinate 134,555,317 downwards.
CCATATCTTTATTTCCTTGGTTATTTTGTGCATTTAGATTCTCTGCATTATTATCCAAAAATATATTTGGAATTGCACCATTTTTCAATTTTCTTACTGCTATTAAATCAGGTGAAAAATGTTTCTCGCATAAAAATAATAAAGGGGAATCTGCAACAAACACTTCACTAAATTTGCATGTTTGCACCCACAAATTAGATAGAGGAGAATCGAAAGCTGGAAATTTAAATAACTTTAAATTCGGGATATTTCTTTTAGATTTTCGGCAATGGGGTAAACTGCATTTATTTCCTGCTTTCACAGATCTTTTGCTCATTTTATATGAAAATATATTATATAGTACGCAATAATTTTAAAAAACCTAAAATTAATTTTAATTATATTGTTCTAAATACAACCGAACAAATTTTTAAAAATTGATGCACCTATATGAAATGTTTTTCGATATAGCAATATTTAACGATTTATATATAAATGTGACAGTAACACTAATATTTATTTGCACTTTGTATTTTTAGTTTATACTTTATATATTTAGTATCACTAACATATATTTATAATTAATAACACCACACTTTACTTAAAATCAGTTCTTTAGTAATAACACTATTTTCAATAATTTTATAATAAATTTCAAACCGTATTTGTGAAATTGTAGAATAAGTATGTCTTATATTTTTTAACAGCTTTTTATTAACTTGGTTGGGTAAAGGTTGGAATCTCAGAAGCCATTTTAAACACACTTCCCGTTTAAAACCAAATTTTTTTACTACATATGTATGTAGGTAACATGTATATTTGTAGCTAACATGTACAAAAGTGGTATGCATATTTTTATATGTGCTGTACTATTAAGAATCTGCTAACACAGTTACACCAAATTCCCAAATTCCCAACTATTATTATTTAGTTGATTTATCGATTTATTATTTTTTAATATGTAGGCAACAGTTATATTTATATGAATGGACAGTAAACATAAACGAACAAAAAAAATTTTATGTATGCATATGAATGGACGGTTAACATAAACGAACAAAAAAAAAAATTTAGAATGTTCTATAGCTAATAATTTCTATTTTTGAAATAGACTGTATGCATAAATTTAATATTAAAAAAAAAAAAATAAGTTCCTAGCGTACCTAAATAACAGAAAAAAAAAAGTAAAATGTAATACTGGAAGAAAAATAAAAACGAATAGAAAAACAAGGTAGAATGTAAACCAACGGTTTTTAAAAGCGCACATTTCCAAAACTCAATACAAATTGTTTAGAAGTGTGACTTACACAAAAATTTGAAAATTTCATGTAATAAAAAAAAACTTGAAAATAGGAAATTTTTGAGATTTTGAGGGGCCGTAAGTCCGGAATCCTATATAACTAAGAAAAGCTGTTAACACACGTAAAAATATATTATTGAAGCTTTAATTTTTATGTCTTGCCGAAGAAAAGTTTTTACAGGTGCCTAAGTTACAGGTGTCTAAAAATAGCAAATTTTCAATTTTTGAGGCGTAATAACTCTTAAAGAGGGGGCGTTACCAAAAAATTTTCTGAGGAAACTTATACTAATTCTAAAAGTTCTTTCTTGTCTCAAAATTTCAGGTTCCTATCTAAAGGGGTGCCGGAGTTATGAAAAAAGAAATTTCATGCAAAATGTGGTTTTCACATAACGGTAAATTTAAATCGTAAATTACAAAATATTACATAATTTTGATATTGTTTTATATAGATAATAAAATTTTCGATCTTCTACCGGTTTTAGATTGCAAAACTATTACGCAAAGCCCGAGATATATACATCTGAAAATGGAGCTTTTTTACAATTTTGAAGAGCTGCAGCTTTGGAACCCTTTACAACTAAAATAAACCTTTCACACACGTAAAAATATATTATTGTAGCTTTCATTTTCATGTCTTGCCGAAGAAAAATTTTTACAGGTGCCTAAGTTACAGGTGTCTAAAAATAGCAAATTTTCAATTTTTGAGGCGTAATAACTCTTAAAGAGGGGGCGTTACCAAAAAATTTTCTGAGGAAACTTATACTAATTCTAAAAGTTCTTTCTTGTCTCAAAATTTCAGGTTCCTATCTAAAGGGGTGCCGGAGTTATGAAAAAAAAAATTTCATGCAAAATGTGGTTTTCACATAACGGTAAATTTAAATCGTAAATTACATAATATTACATAATTTTGATATTGTTTTATATAGATAATAAAATTTTCGATCTTCTGCCGGTTTTAGATTGCAAAACTATTACGCAGAGCCCGAGATATATACATCTGAAAATGGGGCTTTTTTACAATTTTGAAGAGCTGCAACTTTGGAACCCTTTACAATTAAAATAAACCTTTCACACACGTAAAAATATATTATTGTAGCTTTAATTTTTACATCTTGTAGAAGTAAAATGTGTGCAGGTTCCTAAGTTACAGGTGTTTAAAAATAGCAAATTTTCAATTTTTAAGCCCTAATAGCTCATAAACAGGGGGTGGTCCGAAAAAATTTTCTGAGCAAACTTATACTAATTCTAAAAGTTCTTTCTTGCCTCAAAATTTCAAGCTTGTATCTAGAAGCGTGCCGGAGTTATGAAAGTAGAAAAATCATGCAAAATTTGGTTTTCACGTAACGGTAAATTTAAATACTAAATTTAAAAAAAATTGTATAATTTTGATATTAATTTACAAAGATAAAAGAAATACCTGTCGAATGACGTTTTCAGATTGAAAAAATCTTAAGCAGAACATAAGATATATGCATTTAAAAATAGGGCTTTTTCAAAGTTTGAAGGGGTGTAGCTCCGTAATGGAGGGGGCTACATGAAAAAGTTGTTCCACAAAATTATTTTTTTTATGAGACCTACCTATGGTTAAAATTTTTTTTCTCTATCTTTAACGGTGTAGAAGTTTTGTAAACAGACGGACGGACGGACGGACGGACAGAGTGAAACTAATAAGCACATTTTTTCAAAATTTTTTTGGAAATGTGCTAAAAAGAGAACAAAAAATGTTACTTTGATTGTTTTTAAATATTTTTAAAGGCTATTTCTTATGTATATGTGCAGATCTGATATTTACCCACATAACAGATAGAAAAAAAGAACTATTAAAATGTTATGATTTTAAAAGAAAGAAACATACGTTTGATATTTCCGTACATAACAGATAAAAAAAAAACATATTAAAATGTTATGTTATGCAAAGAAAGAAAAAACAAGGCAGTGTATGAATCAAAGATTTTAAAGGGTCGCATTTTAAGTGGAAATAAAGAACATTATAAAATTGCAATATTTTTATTTAAATTTTGAATTTAGCTATGCAACGTTTTCTTAATTTTTTAAAAATTTTGCAACAATAAATTAATAATAACAAAATTCAATATATTCTATATTATAACAGGTAATAATATAATTATAGACTGTTAGGGTAACTGTAAAAATTCAAAATTAAACAAGGAAAAAGAAAATATCAATTTAATACTTATATTTGTCGTTACTAAAATGAATAAAATATAATAAATAAAAAAAATTTAAAAACAAACAGCTTTTTTGAACTAAATAGTAGAAAATAAATTTTTAATAGCAAATTTTTCTGTAATTTTCTAAACTATATTGTTACAATCGAGATTTCTTTGAAAAAGTTTATTTCAATATGTCAAATATATATATAAATATAAGTATATATAAGTTTTAAAGTCTGTGAAATTAAAATAAAATCTGGAGGCAACAAACGCATAACTATAAACTTACATTTTTAAATTTTGAATTGAAATATTTTTTAATATTTGCATTTAAAATATTTTTAAAAATAAATTTTTACAAATATTAATTAATACCTATTATCTTAAAAAAATCACTTTTATTACATTAACTTTATTACTTAAAATTTTTTTAATCTTTATTATATTGGGATTGCTAAATGTTTATAATGGTTAATACATGATCTAAAGGCGTTAAGGGTTAAAAAATGATGGTTATCATATCATAAAGGTAGGACACGCTGTTGCTTTATAAAACATATAAATCTTAGCCAAAAAAGAACGGAAAAGGGAGGTATATTTTAGAAAACTTTCGAAATTTGAATCCAATAACATTTAAAAAATTCAATTGACTCTAAGATAGACATGAAAATATATGGATATATATATTATATTATATTCAATTATTAATTAACGGAATACATAAAAACTTTCTACCTGTTTGCATTATAAAAAGACCATTAAAACTATGCTAGTTATTTAAGAATATGTTTTCTTTTTATACGGGTAATAAAATAATTAAAAACTTTAAATAGATATTAATAAAGTTAGTAATAATGCAGTAAAAGTAAATAAATTTAAGATTAGATAATTAATATTTATAAAATCTGTTTTTAAATAATAATACATAATATTAAAAGTTCATGAAAGTTGAAAAATGTTTTTACAATATCAATCAAAGATATGTAGGTACCTATCCACAAGAAAATGTTCCTAAGTTGTACAGGATACTGCACAGGATTGATGCTGTTCCTTAGTTGTACAGGTTCCTATGCTGCAAACAACATAATTTTTATTTTCATTCATAAAATCTTGTTCATGCATTAATATTTTATTTTCTATCAATGATCTTGAATTACATTTTAAAATTCTTTTTCACTATCATAAAGAAACATATACATACCTACTTAATAATAATTTTTACATGTTTATACATATAATATAATGTAAAATCACAAATTTATATATGTTCTGTCACGTCACGTAATGCATAAAACAAATAAAAAGTTTTCATTTTTATCTTACTTGTTTTGTTTTACATTTATGAGATGTAGATTGTAGACTGTATAAAACGAAAAAAAAGCTCTCTCAAAAAGCTTTAATAGCTTTTTTATTTTATTTTTGTTATGAGAAATAAAAGTGATAAAACTTTCAAATTTCATGAATTTTTTTTTTGTTCTACGTGGGACATCTTTATAGTTATTATAATCTTTGATCTGAGCCAAATCAAAGTCAGCTAATGATTTAATGATTTTTAGTAATTCTAATGCAGTAATATTATTAAAAAAGAAACTACTTTCAGAATATGCAATATCTACCAAGTTTAAATTTTTTTTCTTTCTTTTCTAAAAATAAATTGTACAACTAAATGTTAATCTACATATATATAGAATTGATAAAAAGATGCAAGTTTAACATTTTTTATAATACCTCAATTGTTTAATCGTGAAATGAGAAATTCATATTAAATATATAAGAGAAAAACAGGCAAAAAAATGCAAACTCTCTCAATACGTACATTTTAATATTTCAATCATATAATAGAAATTATTTAATCTATTATAGGAAGATGGGAATGCTCTCATCTGACCATTCACTCTCTATCCGAGCTACTTTCATCATTCGAATTATTTTTTTTCCTACTCACAAAAAAAAAAAAAACAAAAATGTTTTGAAAGTCGGATGATTGGATTATTTAAAAATGATTGGATTCAGATTACCAATATCATACAGTATTATTTTAAAAACACATTTTTTATTCGCCGTACGCCCATCATGTGGCGGACCTTTTTTACTAGTCACTAAGTAATTAATTATTTACAAGGAAATCCAAACCAACAAACCAACATTTCAACAAAAATTGAAGAAGCTGGGAACAATTCTAAAAATCTGTGGAGAGTAATTAATAATACAATTAAGAATAGTAATAACAATAAAAATGAAGAAATAAAATGTCTACAAAAAAAAAAATGGTGAATTTGCGGAAACTGATAAAGACATAACTGAAACATTTAATAAATTTTTTAATGAAATAGGTGAAAGTATAATAAGCAAAAACAAGTCATCCTTAACTAGTGCTATACCGATAAGAAATGTTAACAATAATAGATCCATTTTTTTAGAACCTACTAATGAAATGGAAATTTATAATATAATAATGGTTTTGAGTAAAAATGCAGCTTCAGGAATTGACAAAATTACGGTTAAGGATGTACAAGTACTTGCCGTGTTAATCAAAAAACTACTGGCAGTATTAATTAACAAAAGCTTATTAATGGGAACTTTTCCAAACTGCCTAAAAGAAGCTATAATAACTCCTATTTATAAAAGTGGGCTAAAATCTGATTGTGGTAACTAGAGACGAGGGGATGAGGGGAATTATGTTGCGGGGAATATTATTGTTTTTGTAGACTTATCAAAGGCATTCGATGTAGAAAACCATAAAAAACTAATAAATTTAATGGAGGATATGGGAATAAGAGGGGTGGCCAACAAATTGATCCAAAATTATTTAACAAATAGAACGCAGTACACCCGAATTAACGGCACACTGAGTGGCAAACGCAGCTTATAAAAATTGGTGTACCTACCTAGGATCATTTTTAGGTCCACTGTTGTATCTCTTATACATAACAAATATTACAAATTGTAACATCCTTTCAAAATATAATATTTATGCTGATGATACTAAATTTGTAGCTAAAGCAAATTCACTTAGGGAATTGGAAATAATATTGAATGAAGATATGAAAACGTACAGTAATTTGCTAATGGTAAATCAGTTATTTATGAACATCAAAAAAACAAATTACATAATATTTAAACCTAGAAAAAGTAATAATGAGGAAATTACTGTACAAGTTGATAACACGCCCCTAAATACAGAAAATAATATGAAATATTTGAGAGTTATAATTGATGAAAATCTTAAATGGGAAAGTCATATAGAGGAAATTAAAAAAAAAGTCATTCCAATATCCTTGGGAATTAAAAGACTTAGAGGAGTATCAAATAAATTGGCTAAACTGATCTATAATGGATACCAAGATAAGATACAACATTACCAGTCGGAGAAAGTATTCTAGTTTTCATCTAAATCAAATAAGTACAAAAATGAATAAGGCTTTAAAAACTTTATTCAAAATGGATATGAGATGCAGCACAAAAAAGGTATATAAAGATACAAAAGAACTGGATATTAAACAGCTTATTTATTTTGAAAAATGTAAATTTATACATAAATTATTAAACAAAAAATTAAGATCAAATTGGAAACTAAGTTTGAGAGAAAAACTAGATCACCATAACACGAGAAATAAACTAAAATTAAATGTACCGAATTCAAGAACTACCGCAAAGCAAAAAAGTCTCAAGAACAATGCAATAAAGCTATACAAGAAAGTTCCCGAGTCCATTCAAAATTGCAAGGATTTGGAAAAATTTAAACGACTACTAAAGACCAAGACAAATATTCTAAATTTTAAAAATTAATTAACAAAGCTAATCTCCTTTTAATACTTTTCATAGAGTGAGGTATGTAAGCTCTCATCCCTAGAAGGTAGTATTAATCAGTGGTTGGAACAACCAAGAGGAGAGCTAACTGTGACCTTGTATTTTTCAGGATGTGTAATCAGAAACAGGTCCAGGAGATGACCAACCTGGTCTACACGGTCGGGAATTCTAGTGGGATTTTGGACAAGTTGAGTAAGATGGAATAATGAAGCGAAAAGCTTAACTTGTTTCCCAATTAAGTTTTGACTGGGAGAATTGTCATTGGAGTAGTGGAGCCAGTTTCTATTATGGATATTGAAATCACCAGCCACAACAACTTCAGATTGTGGATTTAATTCCAAAATTTCATTAATCTGGTTGGTGAGATTTTCAATCTCCGAAATAGACTCCAGTTCACTAGAGTTTGGAGACCTGTATAAGTAACATAAATGAATGACGTGCCTATCAACAATAATTTTTATCCAAATGTAGTGGAACACTTGGTTGGAACACTTATATTTGTGGAGAATGCTGTAAACGACATCATTTCTAACATAAAGAGCGACCCCCCTATGATGCACAAAATGAGAGACAAACGAGTAATTGTCGACGACAAAGTTGTCGTTTTGGCCAACCACCTGGGTCTCACATAATGCTAATATTGCTGATTTTACTGAATTGAGGTGGCCTTGGACGGCAAGAAAATTGGACTGCAGACCACGAACATTGCAAAAATTTACGCTAAAATTGGCAATGATAAATAGCAACAATGGGTTTGAAAATATATAAATAATATAACAAAAAAAAATAAATAAATAAATAAAAAACATGAAAACCAAAAGATTGAAGTATTTAAAGAATTTGACAAACGAAGAGTAAATTAAAAATTAATTGAATTTTAATATTGAGTGTAATGATCAATAAATAATCACTAACTGGCACTTAATTACCAATTAATTAATATTAAAAGATAAACAATCAATATTAATAATTAATAAATAATATTAAAAAAAAAAAAGTATTAAGCATTAGTAATCACCAGAGATAACAAAAAGTTTGCAAAATACTTTCAGTTTACAAAATTAAATACAAACAGTTTTTAATTTCTTATTGAAAGTAATTTCAACTCAAAGTCAACTACGAGTAATGTAAACGCGATACTTAAATAATGCTTAATGTAAACATAGGAAAATGAGGTAGAAAATTAATAGAATAACACAATATAGTCCATCACAAAAAATGTGAATGTATGAAAAGGACGGATATTTATTGTTTGATCATGTGACGTGTAGTTCAGCCGCACGTTTGTAAACAAAAACATTATTTGTGATTTAAAAAATAAAAATAAAATAAAAATTAAAAAATTGAAATATAAGAATTAAAGTTAAAATACTAATAAAAAATAGAACAATTATATTAAAAATTTTGCAGTGTTAGATTATAAGGCGGAAGGTATTATACCAAATTGTGCACATATTCCAAGTGTGCTAAATTTATATATAATTACCAATTACTAACAAAAATAAAAAAATAAGTTAAGTTTAAGGTACAACAAAAAAAAGAATAAGTTAAGTTTAATTAGTTAACATTAAAAAAAAAAGAAATATATGAAGTTAATTTTAAGTTTTAAGAAAAACTTCAACAAAATCAGTCTTCGACTAACTTTCGTGCAAAGTAGACGTATATAGAGTGCTTTTTCTCTTTTTTCTTTCATTTTTCTTCTCGTTTATTTTTGCTAATTGTACTATTTGCTTCTTAATTTTTTTCTCTCTTTTCTCGCCTTTTCTTACATATTAAATATTCTAACCTAAAATTAAGTAATAATTATTACATAGTCATTAAAATATATTTAAACTATAATTTTGTCTTTTAAAAAAAAAAAAAAAAAAAAAAAAAAATTTAAAATTAAAAAAATTTTTGAGTGAACAATGCAAGGTGATAGACCGATCCCTCCGGGGAATCGGTTTTTCGGATTACCGGTCGACGACCCAGGTCAATATAGCCCTAGAGCTAAAAGAGGAAGAGGTCAAAATATTACCAATGATATTTTTCCTGCTTTACCCCAGGTAAATATTTACCAAAAGAATCCAAAATTTGTCGTTATAGAATCTACAGATAATGCCAAACCTTTATCCAGCTTTAGTGTTTTTGCCAAAAAGAAGGCTATCGATAGCATCAGCACAGAAATTGAGTCTGTCAGCCTCCTTCGGGATGGTAACTTACTCATCTTAACTAAAACACAAAAAATAGCTGATAAATTTATCAGAACTAAAAATTTTGGTGGTTTGTGCACCATTTCAGCCAAATATCATTAAACACTTAACTCAACAAAAGGCACCATCTTTGATAAAAACTTAATTCCAACTAGTGAACAAGAAATCTTACAGGACCTAAAAAACCAAGGTGTAACAAGGTGTTTACAAATTTTCTAAAACAATTGATGGTAAAAAAAATTATACTGGCTTAATACTTTTAACTTTTGATGCATACAGAATTCCAAGCAAAATTGATATCGCATGGTATCAAGTTAAAATAAAAGAATACTTCCCAAATCCTATGAGGTGTAAAATTTGCCAACTTATTGGTCATACCGCCAAACTTTGCAAAAACTCGGCAAATTGTGTAAATTGCAATCTTCCGCCACATTCACCATTAGATTGTACACGAATTAAGTGTTCAAATTGTTTGGGAGAACATCCATCTTCGTCCAATTCCTGTCCAAAATACGTACAACAAAAAGAAATTCTAAAAATAAAAACGCAAAATAAATGTAGTTTTGGTGAAGCTCGTAAAATATATAATCCGGCAAATATCCAAAATTTTTCTTCTGTTGTAAAAAATACATCAACTCCAAATAAAAATATTTTAATTTCAAAACAAATAGATAAAATGTCAAACTTAAATAATGAAATAATAATACCTCTTTCCTCTTCTTCTTCAATAAAACAAAATACTAATTCAATTAAAAAAATAGATGATAATACAACCACAAATACTCAAACAATAATTTCTTCTTCTTCTTTCACATCAAATCCAATATCCACTAATGATACTGATAATCAACCTACATATAAACAAATTAAGAGTAATAAAAGTGAAGAAGAACTCAATACCTTACAATATAATAACATTTCACTCAAAAATTCTCCAACCGGTCAACAATTTGATTGCTGATGAAAATAATGTATCAACAACAAATTGTATGAATCAAACATGAATGAATGAGTCGTTAGAACTTTCAGATATTTCTGACAATTTGTTGTAAACCAATTACTATTCACGTAAATAGTAATACTGGTTTACACAAAAAGACTTCTTTTTTTCTATTTTCTTCTTTCTGTTCTATATTTCAAGGTTAAATTTAAATTATTTTCTTAATTATTTCAATTTGTAATGCATAATATTCTTAAATTGAATACTATTGACAATTATAAAAAAACAAAAAATGTAAGGAAAGAAGATGTCTTTATCAAACTCTATGACTTACACATTTTAATTGAACATTCACTTACAATTATTTTCATAAAAAACTTATATTTAAAATACGGTTTGATTTTTTGTATTTCAACAATGCCAAACATCTTACTAAAAATCTACCAATTAAACCAAACAAAACTAAAAATTCTATAAATCCTTCTAAAAAAATATGACAAGCAATAGTACAATGAATGATATAATACAATGGAATATTCAAGGGTAATATACCAATACACCATACTTAGAAAAACTAATTAGAAAATACAAACCGTTAATAATAGCTTTACAAGAAACGAATATACATAAACAGCCCATCAAAACCAATTTCAAGCATTACAAATGCCTACTTCCGATAACCCATCGCAGATGCGACCGTGTAGGTTTTCTAATTGATTCTGGAATAAAATTCGAAGAAATTCAACTAAACACAACCCTTCAGGTCATTGCTATTAGAACTTGGCTTCCAGGCCTGAAAGAAAAAGTCACTATTATAAAGGTCTATTTCGAAAACGAATTACGTCTTAAACACGCGCACATGGACCAATTGTTGTCTCAAATATCGGCACCATATATAATACTGGGAGACATGAATGCCCGAAGTCAAACCTGGGGAGATAAAACAACAAACCCAAGAGGAGAATTAATTGATGAATGGACAGACGACAAATGAGACATCTGTATTTTAAATGATGGATCCCCAACACTTATCAATACCAGAAGAACTTTGACATGTGCAGATCTAACTATAGCACACACATAAATCCCATACCAACTCGAATGGAAAATTGCAGACAACCCAAAGGGATATGATCACTACCAAATTTTAATTACTAACAGAAATAAAATAAGTATCGAAAGCAAAAACAAAACAAGGTTTAAGGAAAATGGAGCAAATTGGGAAAAATACAAATGTTTTATAGACCAATTTTTACAAAATCGTCGAGAATCAAACAACATCAACCAAGAAGCAGCAACGCTCGCAAAAACAATAAGATATGCAGCTTCACTTTCAATGCCGGTAGTATCTACAAAAACAAAACAAAATAAACCAGCGTGGCTAAATAAAAAAATCTCAGAACTCTCTAAGAATAAAACCAAGCTGCTCAGATCTTACAGAAAAGCACCTACAAAACACACACTACTCATGTTAAAAAGAGCAAATGCAGAGCTTAGAAAAGAAATCAGGCAAGCAAGAACATTGTGGATAAATTTTGCCAATGGGATAAACAACAGTAATTCCACTGAAGCGTGGCGTAGAGCCAAAGCAATCCTGAGCAAAAGAACCCCTATGGGCACACTAGCTTGTCAGGAAGGAAATAATTTGGAAACTGATCCAAACAAAAATTTGGAATATCTTGCAAATTGTTGTGCAGCGTATGCTGTTACCATCAGACCAAGATTCAGATAAAAGAAGCAGAATCAATTTCTATCCAATAGAAAACATTTTGCCAAATGAAACTATGGATTTGCCAATAACAACGGAAGAAGTGATTTCGGTAATAAAAGGTTTTAAAGGAACAACTCCGGGTATCGACAAAATCTCATATGAAATGATAAGAAACACAACAACTAAGTACATTGTCAGGCTAACTACACTTTATAATAAGGTATATAAATCTGGTCAGACTCCACAAACTTGGAAAATGGCTGAGCTAAGGCCCATACCAAAACCAAGCAAAGATCCACGATACCAAAAAAATTACAGATTTATATCTCTCCTGAGCACGACGAGCAAAATACTGGAAAAAATAGCTGCGAAAAGATTAAGCCAGAAGAAATACACGGTTTTAGGAAACATAGAAGCACAAGTACCTTACTTCACGAATTGGAATTTCAAGCCCAAATTGTCTTAGAAAGAAAACAACATATGGACATACTTTCCTGCGATTTAGAAAAAGCTTTCGATTGGGTGAAAAAGGATACAGTTATTGAGCAATTGATAAAATGAAAAACGGGGAAAAATATAATTAATTATACGGCTGGTTTCCTTATCAACCGAAAAATTGCTGTAAGCTATAATGGGTATAGATCAAACTTCAAAAACCTGGTAAACGGGTTACCACAAGGATCACCTTTTTCCGTGCAACTTTTCAACGTATATATAACAGAAATGAGCGAAACTCTGGCTAAATTAAAGATATCAAGCATCTTATATATGCAGACAATATAATAATAACTACAACAGGACACAAAGTGAATAGAGAGTGTGCACTCCAAAGAGCTCTAAACACGATGGAAAACTGGGCTTCAACCACGGGAACTTATTTCTCACCGAACAAGACAGAAGGTTTGCACGTCTGCAGAAAAAGGATCTGTTACGACTCAGAAATTTACCATCAAGATAAACCAGTAACTTTCCAGGCAAACATGAATATCTTAGGTCTACCATTCAGCAGAAACCTAAAATTCAACGCACAGATAGAAAAAACAGTGGCTAGTATCAAGCGATCAAACAATCTCTTAAAACTCATATGTCGAAAAAAAATAGGCCCACCACCGGAAACAGCGGCTCGGATAGCAAAATCCTTGCAATTTGGCAAAATCGAATATGCGGCGACAATTTATGGCTTCACAACAAAAGGAAATATTAGAAAATTGCAAACTGCAATGAACCAAGCGGGAAGAATAGCAATTGGCGCCCTTAGGCCAACCAGAATTGACGCATTATTAACAGAATCAAATTTCCCAACAGTGGAAGAAAGAAGGGATCAACTGTCACTTAGGTTAATAACAAAGGCCATCTATAACGACACACATCCTTTGCACAACCTAGCAAATGCAGCTATTCAAGAAGAATTGAACATTCCTAAAAACTCCGCATTATGTAAAGTTTTACAACTAATAAAGGACCTAGAATTAGATATATCCGCCAGTCGACATAGAAAAGAGGAAGACCAAATCTCCTGGGAAAACTGGAAACAATGGATACACGACCACTTAAGTAAAAAGAAAAAAACGGAAACTAGTGACAAGGTCAGTCTCGGTAAAGTAATTGCACTGCTAAAACACCACCAAATTTGGGAGAAAATATAAATAAAAAACAAATAGTAATATCATTATATTTTAATATTTAATACTCAATATAATATAGTTAAGTAAATTTATAATATATAGTGTATAATAATTTTAATATATAGTATAGAATATAGTATATAAGATGGCCAAAATGCCTTTAAGGCAACCGGCCAAAAAAATTAATGTATATTTATTTATAATATGCAATAATATTAAATAAATAAATCAACAAAATTTTAATGTATATAAATGATTAAAATAGAAATAGTAAAGGGGAAAAAAAAAATGTATATTATATCAAAAATTTACTAAAAAATTTAAAATTGTTGAAAAATAAAATAAAATAATAAAATAAAAATATAAAAAATGATTTTGTACTCTTATTTAATTTGAAAGGAACCATTAACGAAAAAGAAAAACTATATTCAACAAATAATTATTGTATTGGATAAGCTACGGCCATGACATAAAACAATAAAGAAAAAAATAATAAGAGAAACAAAAGTGCACTTATCTTATTTATGGTTCCAGATCCGAGATCATAATACACACAAAAAGAAATTAGAATTATGATAATGAAATATAAGCAAAGTTATATGTTCTAATTTTTCAATTTGTGTTTCCATGGATTGTAAATCTATGGCCTCGTTATTTTGTTTTGCAATTTTTTTATTTTATTTTTTAAATTTTGTATTTGGATTTTGTTTCTTTGCATTTCTTAGACAAATTATTAATTTTTTTTTGTTAAAATGTTGAGTTTTGAATAGTTTTCTTGCAATGTTTGCAAAATGATTTTGGAGACCAAGCAAGATCACATTCAGAACGTTTTCTTTTACGAAGTGGTATTCTGAAGTTATCCATATCTTCATTTCCTCGGTTATTTTGTGCATTTAGATTCTCTGCATTATTATCCAAAAATATATTTGGAATTGCACCATTTTTCAATTTTCTTACTGCTATTAAATCAGGTGAAAAATGTTTCTCACATAAAAATAATAAAGGGGAATCTGCAACAAACACTTCACTAAATTTGCATGTTTACACCCACAAATTAGATAGAGGAGAATCGAAAGCTGGAAATTTAAATAACTTTAAATTCGGGATATTTCTTTTAGATTTTCGGCAATGGGGTAAACTGCATTTATTTCCTGCTTTCACAGATCTTTTGCTCATTTTATATGAAAATATATTATATAGTACGCAATAATTTTAAAAAACCTAAAATTAATTTTAATTATATTGTTCTAAACACAACCGAACAAATTTTAAAAATTGATGCATCTATATGAAATGTTTTTCGATATAGCAATATTTAACGATTTATATATAAATGTGACAGTAACACTAATATTTATTTGCACTTTGTATTTTTAGTTCATACTTTATATATTTAGTATCACTAACGTAACATATATTTATAATTAATAACACCACACTTTACTTAAAATCAGTTCTTTAGTAATAACACTATTTTCAATAATTTTATAATAAATTTCAAACCGCATTTGTGAAATTGTAGAATAAGTATGTCTTATATTTTTTAATATTTGCATTTAAAATAATTTTAAAAACAAATTTTTACAAATATTAATTAATACCTATTATCTTAAAAAAATCACTTTTATTACATTAACTTTATTACATACAAATTTTTTAATCTTTATTATATTGGGATTGCTAAATGTTTATAATGGTTAATACATGATCTAAAGGCGTTAAGGGTTAAAAAATGATGGTTATCATATCATAAAGGTAGGACACGCTGTTGCTTTATAAAACATATAAATCTTAGCCAAAAAAGAACGGAAAAGGGAGGTATATTTTAGACAACTTTCGAAATTTGAATCCAATAACATTTAAAAAATTCAATTGACTCTAAGATAGACATGAAAATATATGGATATACATATTATATAATATTCAATTATTAATTAACGGAATACATAAAAACTTTCTACCTGTTTGCATTATAAAAAGACCATTAAAACTATGCTAGTTATTTAAGAATATGTTTTCTTTTTATACGGGTAATAAAATAATTAAAAACTTTGAATAGATATTAATAAAGTTACTAATAATGCAATAAAAGTAAATAAATTTAAGATTAGATAATTAATATTTATAAAATCTGTTTTTAAATAATAATACATAATATTAAAAGTTCATGAAAGTTGAAAAATGTTTTTACAATATCAATCAAAGATATGTAGGTACCTATCCACAAGAAAATGTTCCTAAGTTGTACAGGATGCTGCACAGAATTGATGCTGTTCCTAAGTTGTACAGGTTCCTTGCTGCAAACAACATAATTTTTATTTTCATTCATAAAACCTTGTCCATGCATTAATATTTTATTTTCTATCAATGATCTTGAATTACATTTTAAAATTCTTTTTCACTATCATAAAGAAACATATACATACCTACTTAATAATAATTTTTACATGTTTATACATATAATAATATAATGTAAAATCACAAATTTATATGTGTTCTGTGACGTCACGTAATGCATAAAACAAATAAAAAGTCTTCATTTTTATCTTACTTGTTTTGTTTTACATTTATGAGATGTAGATTGTAGACTGTATAAAACGAAAAAAAAGCTCTCTGAAAAAGCTTTAATAGCTTTTTATTTTATTTTTGTTATGAGAAATAAAAGTGATAAAACTTTCAAATTTAATGAATTGTTTTTTTTGTTCTACGTGGGACATCTTTATAGTTATTATAATCTTTAATCTGAGCCTTTAGAATCAAAGTCAGCTAATGATTTAATGATTTTTAGTAATTCTAATGCAGTAATATTGTTAAAAAAGAAACTACTTTCAGAATATGCAATATCTACCAAGTTTAAATTTTTTTTCTTTCTTTCTTTTCTAAAAATAGATTGTACAACTAAATGTTAATCTACATATATATAGAATTAATAAAAAGATGCAAGTTTAACATTTTTTATATAACCTCATCAATTGTTTAATGGTAAAATGAGAAATTCATATTAAATATATAAGAGAAAAACAGGCAAAAAAATGCAAATTCTCTCAATACGTACATTTTAATATTTCAATCATATAATAGAAATTATTTAATCTATTATAGGAAGATGGGAATGCTCTCATCTGACCATTCACTCACTATCCGAGCCACTTTCACCATTCGAATTATTTTTTTCCGACTCACAAAAAAAAAAAAAACAAAAATGTTTTGAAAGTCGGATGATTCGATTATTTAAAAATAATTGGATTCAGATTACCAATATCATACAGTATTATTTTAAAAACACATTTTTTATTCGCCGTACGCCCATCATGTGGCGAACCTTTTTTACTAGTCACTAAGTAATTAATTATTTACAAGGAAATCCAAACCAACAAACCAACATTTCAACAAAAATTGAAGAAGCTGGGAACAATTCTAAAAATCTGTGGAGAGTAATTAATAATACAATTAAGAATAGTAATAACAATAAAAATGAAGAAATAAAATGTCTACAAAAAAAAATGGTGAATTTGCGGAAACTGATAAAGACATAACTGAAACATTTAATAAATTTTTTAATGAAATAGGTGAAAGTATAATAAGCAAAAACAAGTCATCCTTAACTAGTGCTATACCGATAAGAAATGTTAACAATAATAGATCCATTTTTTAGAACCTACTAATGAAATGGAAATTTATAATATAATAATGGTTTTGAGTAAAAATGCAGCTTCAGGAATTGACAAAATTACGGTTAAGGATTTACAAGTACTAAAAGAAGCTATAATAACTCCTATTTATAAAAGTGGGCTAAAAACTGATTCGGGTAACTACAGACCAATATCTATAATTAACTCGTTAAGCAAGATTTTTGAAAAGGTTACGAATTTAAGAATAAGGGCTTTTATAAATAAAACCATTGCTTCGATATTAATCAGTTTGGTTTTATTGAGAACAGTAGAACCGAATCAGCGATTAGTAGTACACTAGATCAAATACAAGAAGGACTTGATGAAGAGAATTATGTTGCGGGGAATATTATTATTTTTGAAGACTTATCAAAGGAATTCGATGTAGAAAACTATAAAAAACCAATAAATTTAATGGAGGATATGGGAATAAGAGGTGTGGCCAACAAATTGATCCAAAATTATTTAACAAATAGAACGCAGTACACCCGAATTAACGGCACACTGAGTGGCAAACCCAGCTTATAAAAATTGATGTACCTACCTAGGATCATTTTTAGGTCCACTGTTGTATCTCTTATACATAACAAATATTACAAATTGTAACATCTTTTCAAAATATAATATTTATGCTGATGATACTAAATTTGTAGCTAAAGCAAATCCACTTAGGGAATTGGAAATAATATTGAATGAAGATATGAAAACGTACAGTAATTTGCTAATGGTAAATCAGTTATTTATGAACATCAAAAAAACAAATTACATAATATTTAAACCTAGAAAAAGTAATAATGAGGAAATTACTGTACAAGTTGATAACACGCCCCTAAATACAGAAAATAATATGAAATATTTGAGAGTTATAATTGATGAAAATCTTAAATGGGAAAGTCATATAGAGGAAATTAAAAAAAAAGTCATTCCAATATCCTTGAGAATTAAAAGACTTAGAGGAGTATCAATTAAAGTGGCTAAACTGGTCTATAATGGATACCAAGATAAGATACAACATTATACCAATCGGAGAAAGTATTCTAGTTTTCATCTAAATCAAATAAGTACAAAAATGAATAAGGCTTTAAAAACTTTATTCAAAATGGATATGAGATGCAGCACAAAAAAGGTATATAAAGATACAAAAGAACTGGATATTAAACAGCTTATTCATTTTGAAAAATGTAAATTTATGCATAAATTATTAAACAAAAAATTAAGATCAAATTGGAAACTAAGTTTGAGAGAAAAACTAGATCACCATAACACGAGAAATAAACTAAAATTAAATGTACCGAAATCGAGAACTACCGCAAAGCAAAAAAGTCTCAAGAACAGTGCAATAAAGCTATACAAGAAAGTTCCGGAGTCCATTCAAAATAGCAACGATTTGGAAAAATTTAAACGACTACAAAAGACCAAGACAAATATTATAAATTTTAGAAATTAATTAACAAAACTAATCTCAATTAAACAAAAAATATTAATAACATATCACGAAAAAAAAAAAAAAATATATATATATATATATGTTATTTAAAGATTTTTAGTACATATTTAATTTTGATTTTCCAAACCTACTTTAATTTAGTTAAGTAAAGTTAAAGTTAAAAAAAAAAAAAGAGAAAGAAAAAAAAAATTGGTTTATATTTTTAAATTCTTATACATAATTTTAAATTTATATTGTAAAATTATCTGATTTTAATAAATTATTATTAAAAAAAAACCACAAGAGAATATTTTTTTGAACAATGCCGAAAAGTATATTTGTAAAACTGTTATTTTTAAATTGAAAATTTCTTGCAATTAATATACCAATTCTTTTTTAAAAAATTCTGATCATATTTTAATACTCGAATCATGGCAATTTTTTTACCAAAAAGATTATAAAAATTAGTCAGAAATTCTTAGCTTAAAAGACCTTAACTTAGATCCTACAGAGAAATCCCGAAAATCAAATTTGTTATACTCATAAAATCAGGTTTTGACAATTATTAGGTAATCTGTTACTTAAAAAGGACCAATTTTCTTAAAAATTATTAAATTCCGAACACAAAAAACTAGATACTAAAAAAAGGAAACTTAAAATTATTAATTCTTAATATTTTAATCGGATAACAAAAATTTTTTCTTAAAAATGGCCTTCTTAGCAAAATAATTTTTCGATTACATATGTACATAATTGCTTAGTTAATTTTATTTATTTTTTTCGATGATCCTGCAACTTATTTTTGTATAAAGATATCGCTTATGTTAACCTTCCAGAGTTAAAATGTGTATATTTTATTAATTTTTTTCTTAACAATTCTTTTGTTATATTTTTTGCTTCCTATATTAATACTGTTTTGATATTTAATTTTGAGAAATATTTGAATTTTTTATTATATTTAATTTAAGTAATAAAAAAGGGATTCATTTAATTTATTTCATTTTATTACACATAGGTATTGTCTTTTTGCAGTTGGCTTTTCCCCAACTAAAATAAACTTTAATCTTTTCTTTACAGCTCAAAATTTTTTCATATTAATATTTATAGCTTTTAGTCATTATGCTTATGAAACATTTTAATTTTCTTTAATATTTTATATTATAAATGTATTTATATATAAATATATTATATTATAACTTTTATCCTTTTAAATGTGTTCTAAAAACTGACATTTTTTTAGCCTATTAACAAAAATTTCGCTGTAAAGCGGTTTTCTACTTTTCTATAATACATGCAAATGTTATATATAATATAAATACATGCAAAGAAATAAAATAATAATTTAAAAAATATTTTTTAGGCTTATTTTAAAATTCTAACGAAAAATTTTAAAATTTAAACATACATATATACATTTTACCAATTTACTTTATTAACCAAAATTCAAACTCAAAAACATCACAACGAAGTAATAGAGTTGCCCTTGTCAACTACTAAATACCCGTACGAATCATTTATGTTTAAAATACAATATAGTATCACTCTATAGTATCACATAATATTTTTACCCACCGCATATGTGTACACATTATTTTTGGTCTGCTCACACTTTATATTTAAGGTTTTGACTTGAATGTCTCCGATTGATAAGCTTTTGGTGCAAATCGAACAACCGCAAGTGATAGTTTGTTTGTGTTTTTTATTTTACACGTGTTTTTAATTTTTTGTTTTAGTGCATTTCTCTTTCACATATATGTGAACAGGAAATTACACAGCTTTTCCTTTTCAGGCGTGGCTGTAAATGTCGTAACGGGGAATAACTCTTACGACGTGCATGGGATTCGCACCCACACTCCTTCGATATTTACAGCGATTTTATACGCTCTTACCCAGTAGGCCACCGAGGCCCCTTGTTGTAATTTTTAAGTTCCTTTAGCACATTTTCAAAAAGTTTTGAAAAAATGTGCTTATTAGTTTCACTTTGTCCGTCTATCTGGGTATTGACAAAACTTCTACTCCTTGAAATAAAACAATGAAATTTTAACTACGGATAGGCATCGCCAAAAAACTAACTAATTGTTCTAACACAGGTTCTATAAGGTATATTTTCAATCTGGAAACGCCAAACGATAGATGGGTTTTTAAACTTTATAAATATATATAAAATAAATGGTGCAGTGCAGTGCCCTCGGGCTTTAATTCTAAATCTTTTGGAATTAACCCCATGAGCTTTAAATCCCCCATGAGCTTTTCAACAAAAAAATAAAGCCCAAGGGTTTTAATTGCATTAGATCGTGGAAGTCCACTTCCAAAAATAATTTAAGCCCACTGAGTAACACAAATGTTACTACCATAAGTCTGTATTTCATTTGCCTGGATTTTATTTGGTGAAATGCCGGAGGTCTCATGGTCAGAAGGGGAAGTCCCATAGTCAGTTTTATTGGGACTTTCGACTCGCTTCGATGGGCCAGATGGTCCCATGAGCCCCATGGGACTTTTGTCTTATTATACTCCTTTTGCGGAATATTTAAATATATGCATATGCGATTTTCTGAATTAGGAGAGATTTTAGAGTTGGTTACAAAACCACGATTGTCTGGTTTTTCCAGAATTTTTATATACCACTTAATTCAAAACTTGCATATGCATATTATATCTAAATATTCTGTAAAAGGCGTGTAATCCTGATTTTGAATTTAGTTCTAAAATCCCTCCCAATACAGAATCTGGCACATGTACATACTAGTAAATTTTCTGGAAAAAGGCGATACCCCCATTTTTATCCAAAACTCTAAAATCCCTCCTAATGCGTTTGCTCTACATATTCTATCACTCTCTTCTTTTAATAACATAAAATAGTGTGGGTCTTAATTCCAATTCAACCCGCGGGCTTTAGTTCCTTTTAATTATTGGCTTTAATTATACTTTTTTTTTTTATCTTTTCATCAAAAGTCCCATGGAACTTCTGGCTCATTTAGTTGGGTCAAAGTAATACTTTTGACTCATTTTGACTCATCATTTGGTAATTTTTTTTGACTCACTTATTTGAGTTAGAAGTCCCAATAGTAATATTTTTTCGTTTAAAAAAATATCAAACTTAATATTATCATAATTAGAATAACAAAAAAAAATTTAAGGTTTTTTCTTCAAATAACAACTGCTTTTTTTGCATTCTCAAAATGCATCCCTCATATTGACTTTTTTATATAGTCAGGTTTAAAAACATGTTGGTATTATATTTATATTAAAAGCAAGCCGCTCCGAATCATGATAAAATTCTAAAATACAAAATACAAAATTTCTTCATTCTAAAAGAAAACAAAAAAATCATGACTCTAATCATACATATGTATGTTTGTATGGATATCTTTCGGTATCGAAAAAATAACAATATATTTAAAAATTAAAATCATCTATATAAGTTTAATAAATTGCATTTAAAAATAAGAATTTTTCTATAACATAGAACGGCGATATGATAAAAGTCCCGCAGTCAATAGTCTCCTAGGAACTTATGAGTCAAAAAATAAACCAAGAGTCCCCGGAGAATTATAACTTTGGTGAGTAAGCCAAAAGTCCCCCTGGAACTTATAACTTCATAAACTGAAATATTTATAATTCAGTATTAAAACAATCAATTATTTCCAAAATTTATAAAAGTATAATTATTGATTTTAATATTTTTTTGATAAGATTTTACAGTTGAATACGAAATTATGATATTCACTTTTTCCAGAATGATAAGATTTTAGAGTTGGATACAAATCAGGATTTTTCGCTTTTTCCAGAATATTTATATATATGTATACGTGAGATTCTGAATTAAGATGGATTTTAGAGTTGGATTTGAAATTATAGTATTCTTTTTTTCCAAAATATTTATAAAAACGTATATGCGAGATTCTGAATTAGAGGGAATTTTAGAATTGAATTCAGAATCAGGGTTATACGCCTTTTACAGAATATTTATATATTTAAAAAAAGTAATAAGAAAGGATTTTATAGTTGTTTACAGAAAGTAGTGGTCCGCCTGAGGCGACGATTGACGTCTTTCAGTTGGATTTTACCCAACCACACAATTTAAATAGAAATACATAATAATATTAAAATTGCTTGGGCAAAATACTCAATTTTGCATTTTTTTTTGTTTTTTTGGTTATGGAATTTATTTTTATTTTATTGGGATTTTTGACTCACTTTAATGAGTTAAAAGTGCCATTAAAAATTGGCCACTGGGATTTTCTGTCTTTAACACTAAGACAAAAGTCAAATTAAAAATGGAATTCAAAATATAAAAAATTAAAAAAGAATTCAAAAAATTTCAAAAATAAAAAAATAAATAACAAAAAAGTAAATCAAAATTCAAAAACAAACTAAAATTCAAAATTTAAAACAAAAACAACACACCAATAAAGCTTAAAAATATTTGATTATGCATCAGCTATCTAATTAATGAGGTTTTAAAAATTATCAAATCATCCACATATCTCAGGGCGACTTAAAATTTGTTGAATAAGTCGATTCCACCGTAGAAAAGATTGTTGCTCGTGTTTTGTCTCCTAAATAAAGGAAACCTAAATAAACCAGCAGTTACCGATCTTAAACTACGTGTTAAGATAATTGTTTTTTACTTTTATACGAAGATTAGAATATTGAAGTGTATTCTTTGACGAACCGACATCTATTTTAAACTACCAAGCATTAAACTAATATTCGTCCTTCTGTTACCTTTGAGATTTACTGGCATAGCCTTGTTTTGAAGAATTTGCAAACGATCTAACTTGCCTTCATTACATAGAAATAATATTGAGAAACAATAATCTGAATGTAGTAAAATTGTGGTGTTATAAATCATTTGCACACAATCTTGCGTTAACTAATTTCTCATTCTAACTAAATATCCTATTTCCATTGACATTTTAGAACTTATATAATCAGCATGTTGATTGAAGTTTAATTTTTCATCTATTTGTACACCAAGATATATTATTATATTCACTTTTCCAATTTGTCCCCCTCCAATAAATAAATTATTTTAGACCTCTGTTTTATTATTAAATATCATCACATTGTTTTCTCTAGGTTCAAACTTAATTTATTCATACATAACCAGTTATATACAGTATTCAATTCATTTGTTATTTTATTATGACAATCATTAAATTTCGAACAACATTACATAATAACGTATCGTCAGCGAAAAGAGTTGACAGTACATAATTTAAAACTGTTTTTATATCGTTAATATAAAGTCCACCCCACATTTCAAATTGGGAACAGAGGTTATCGCTATCTGGTACATTTATGTGCCAGGTACCTTCAAATAAATAAATAAATAAATATAAAGTAGAAAACATAAAACGGCAAGAACTGCACCTTGCGGAACATCTACATTTATACTATTATTTGATAAAACCTCGTTATCGACTAACGTTTTTTGTCTTCTAAATTACAAAAAAGTTTTAAACCATTGTTGTTTATTATCGCATATGCCGTAACTTCGCATTTTAAGTAATAAAATTTCGCGGTCAACAATTTTAAAAGCTGTTTTGAAATAAAGAAAAACAGAAACCACCACGAGTCCATTTCTATTGCTAACTTCCATTCATAAAGAACTAAATTAAGAGCTATTTCACAAGAGTGCTTGCCTCTAAAACCACTCTGTTCATCACAAAAGATTGAGTTGACATTTATATATTTCTCAAGTTGAAAACTGACTACTTTTTCAATAATTTTTTCATACACCGGTATCATATTTACACTGGTTTGATCAGCGTTCCTTTCCAAGTTGATGGAAATGTATCTTGACTCATAGAGCTCTTAATTATATGCAACAATATATCTTCAAATATATCAAATGACTTACTAACTATGTTTACATTTAATAACCCATAAAATCGGTTTTATTATATTATATATATAAACTTAATATATATAATATAATAAAATAGATAACTTAATTTCACTAAGTTATCTAATGACTTAAAAATAAAACGTGTGTTTCATTCAGCTATTGTAGTTTCAAATTCAATAAATGGGATTTTTTGATTTATGTCTTCAATGCTTGTCATGAAGAAGTTGTGACTATAAATAGTGACACCGTTATCCTTTTTTATTTATATTACTGTTGTTATTAGATTTTGTCACATACCTTTTAATGGTTTCCCATACTTTAGTAAGAGTCACCTTTACAGTTTTTTAGTTTATTTTCTCAGAAATTACTGTTAGGTTTTTTAATAGCAATATTATATTCATTTCTAACTTTTTTATATTTTATCCAGTCTGCGCTACAATTTGTAAAAGAAGATAATTGATATGCTTTTATTTTTTTTCTATTCATACAATTTAATTCATTAGTAAATCATTCTTATTTTTTAATATTAACGCTAAAATTTCTGCAAAAGCTATTCATGCAGTCCATAATAATATTTTAGATAGAGATTCATCCTATATAGAACAACATTATTGCATATTTTTTTTCAATTCAATTTGATATTCAAAAAAGAAACAAACGCCCTCGGGCGTTATTTTGCTTTTAGATATTACTATCTAAAAAATCTTTAAATGAAATTACGTATTATGCTTTTTGTGTAAAAGCGGTTGGTTCTGTGGTGAACATAACTAATTTTCTTTTTAATTATTCATTAATATAAAATGATTTGAGTGAGTTTTATAATTTGTGGAATTATATTGGTTTATCTAATTTTAATTGATTTATCTAATTCTTCTAATGCATATTCGAACCTATCACCTAAAGATTATGAATCCAAAACTTTTCCAACTATGTTATGCTACATCATTACCATTTATATAAAATTCATATACTATACTATGCGTATACTATGCCCCTATATTACGTACATATCTATACTCTTATTATTTATCATTCAAGTAACATATTATACGACATGATATGTATAAACATAATAGATATGCAGGGTGTGTCCTAATCAATTGCACTGCTATACATCACTGCATAGGTATTTATATAGCAGTGCAAGAAGATACATTTCTTGTAGGGCTCTTCTAGTTTCCAAGATATAGGGACTTAAAAAAAATTTCAATACTTTATTTAGTTTTCAAAATTTTGTATTCAACTCTGTTTCTAGAAGTTTTATGAAAAATGAATTCGAAAGCTTAAGAAATCTTCTTTTAAAAGTACTTATTCAATTTTCTTTCTTTTACAGTTTTAAAATTGCAAACTTCTAAATTTATAAAATGTAGAAATTTGAACAATTATTTTTTGAAAAAAGCATACATCATGACGTAAATTGAAAAAGTTCCAAAATTTAAAATATTTTTAATCTCTGAATCTTTGCTTTAATTTTTAGTACATTATCTCATTGTCTTATACGGTTTGGGAGATACAGATTTTTATATTACCTTAAATGTAATATTTATAATTTTTGCTATTGTACCCCAAACCGTTTAAGTCATAATTCTCAAAGTAGGTAACCCTGCACTCTGGGCTGGGAAAAAATTAACCCATATCGCACGACATGCTGACCTACATTTTGATTGATGGATTTAATGTAGGTTATGCTTGGTTAGTAGGACAAGAACTTATTTCGATTGTTTTGGTTTAGGTTTTAAGTTAGGTTGTATGTGTGGGTTGTTAACTTATAAGTTCCAAATGGTTGTATAGTAGGAAGTCAAGTATTAAGCAATTTGAAGTAGGTCCGCCTTTAATAAACAAAATTGTATACCAGGTTTAAATACTAGTCGCACATACAAAAGTAGTAAGAAAATTTCTTATATGAAAATAAAAACAGAACATTTTTTTTTGTTTTTAAATCTATACAGAGCATCTTTAAAATTGAAAAGAAAAGGTGTAATCCTGTTTTTCTTTTTTTTTTTTTTGTTAGCATAAAGAAAAAAAAGGAAAGTAAGATACAGATTTTGTTTTTTGCTTACATAAAAATGTGGTCTCTTCTGGATAGTAGAATTTATAGAAGAATAGAGAAAACGAAAGTCATTAATTAGCTGACTGCATGTCGCGTAAGATATTTTTTTTATTTTTAAGTAAGAATATTCAAAAAAATATGAATAAAAAGAAAACAAACAGCAAATCAAAAATATGGAACTGATTAAACTAAAGATATACTCTTTGATATGCATTTATGTTTATGTTTATTTTTTTTTGTTTTTGTATAGAATAAAAAATAATTCAAAGTTAGGTTAAATGGTATCTATTTTAAAAACATAAGATAAAAATAAAAGACATTTATTTTTATGTTTAAATTCTTTTATTATTATATTTTTATTTAAATCTAAGTTTAAACATTTTTTACGATTATCAGATGTTAAAATTGCAGAAATAGTGAGACCAACTTTTTCTATAGTCTTTGAAATTTACTTGTATCACGTGCGTATTCTTCCCAATGACTTTTCCTTGCTGATCTGTAAGCATACTCCCATACATGCATAACGTGAATTTCTTGTTTAATGTTGAAGTGAACATTTTTAGTTTGGTTTTTAAATTCATATCAGGCAAGTATGAAAATTGAAAGTCTTAATCTAACATTTTTTCCTTTAAAAGATACATATATACATTATAACAATTTTTAACAGCATATCTGAAATTGTTGTTTGATAAGTGTATAGAACAATTTGATTTAAAGTTATCAATCTTGAAGAAAAAGTCTATCTATGAAGAAAAAGTTTTTTTTGTTCTCCTTTAGCATAAATTTTTTCAGCTGACTCTTCAAACTAAGCTGACTCTACGCTCTACAAACATGTATATAATAAATATATACTTGTGCTATACGGTGTCTTAATTTACCGTTATGCGAAACTGAATTATTACAAAATCCTATAACCCTTCTATCTTCTGAACGGTTTAAGTTGGAAACACAATTAAAAAATAGAAATAATATAGTTATATCAGGTCTACCACCAAATCCAGGTAATCTAACCAATTTATTTTTAAAAATAACAAACAAATTAAATTCAAATATAACTCAAAATGATATTGAACGAATTTCGCCATTATATACCAATACAAAGGGCGGTAATAAAAACATACAATATGTTGTACATCTTCATTCTAATGATACTAAACAGGATCTAATGTCGAAAAAAAAAACGAGCATATTTTCTCTTCAGAATTTTTTCCTGCTGAAGAAGGAAATAGAGAGATATTTTTTAGGAATCATTTGTCTAACTTGCAAAAAAAAATATATTTCGAAGCAAAACAATTTAAAAGTACTAATAATTTTAAATATTTATGGATTAAGGATAATATTATTAAAATTCGCAAAACTGATTCAAGTAAAATATACAATATCAATCATCTTAATGATATTACAGCTATTAAAAAAATACACGATAACTAAAACAATATTATTAACATGGATTCCTAATTTATATCCTCTTCTCTTTCCTTCTTTACTTAAAATAGAACGTTTAGCAACACAAAAAAAAACATTTCATTTTTTTTATTTTATAATATTAATTCATTTTTTTTATTTTATAATATTAATTCATTTTTTTTATATTTTTAATTTAACACATTTTGTTTTTTTTTTTAACATTACAAATTTTTTAAATAACAATAATTATATACTATTTAAAATTATTGAAATTAGCTACTACATTACAAAAATTAATTACAACAATAAAAACCTAATAGTGCAATTTTTAATTCATATTTTTAATTTTTTAATATTTAAAACATTTAAATTTTTTTATTTTCCAATATTAATTAATTTTTCTCATTTTTTAATTTTAACACATTTTGTTTCTTTTTTTGACATTGGAAATTTTTTAAATAACAATAATTATATAATATTTAAAACAATTGAAATTATTTACTACATCACAATAATTAATTACAACAACAAAAATTTAATAGAGCAATTTTTAATTCATGTTTTTAATTTAATATTTACACATTTTTTTTTTCTCAAATATTTTCTTTTTTTTATAAAACAAATTTTTTAAATTTCACATTTTCTTTTTCAATAAACTCCAAGAATTATTTACTATTTTACATTAACAAATTTCGAGTACAAACATTTAACCACGCCATATTTAATTTTTAATTTTTATTATAGACACGGTCTTAAACACATGTTTTCACTTAATAATCAATTTATTATAATAATGATATGCATGATAAAGCTTTCTCTCACCTACCACCGCTATTTCTCCAAGGCCATTATTGTCGCCAACTACAATGATGTCGTGTAACATTAATGATAATATTAAAGTTGATTACTTTTCAGGGTTAGATAAAAATATTTTGGTGAATTATGTCAACAATTTTAATATAATGTATTTGAATATTGCAAGTCTTAGGAACAAATTGATTAATTTAGAATTATTAATTAATTTTGTATAATCTGATGTTCATGTAATTGTCTTAACATAACCTGGCTTTTATAACACGAAAATCAGTTCTTTAATATTCCAGGGTTTACAGCTTTTTTTTCTAATCGTGAAGTTGCCTACGGTGGAGCAGCTATTTACATATCAAATGAGATTAATAGTAATTTATTATTTGAACAGAACTTTAATAATTCAAATATTCTTATTGTCAAATTATTAAACCTAAATCTTAACATAATATGTTTTTATAGGGCGCATCAGACAAAATTAATTGATTTTATTGACAAACTAGATGAAATAACCAGCACCTATAAAAATTCACTAATTTTAGGAGACTTCAATATTAACTTACTAGACGAAAATAACTCAGATGTTAAAGACTATGTGAATACCCTGCTATGCAATGGTTTTATACTTTATAATAACATAAATCCCAGCTTTGCAACTAGAATAGGAACTACTATAATTGACCATTTTTGTACTGATGTAATTGATTACAAATATAATCTGCATGTTGCTAACACATCCCTGTCAGATCATAAATTGCTTTTTGTAAGTACACTTCTAAGAATTAATAAAGGGGAAAATAAAGTTGGAAAAACAATCTTAAATTATGTAAAGCTTTCTGATGATATCTTTTGGCAAAATCTAGAAACTTATAATACCCTAGATGATTTTATTTTAGCTTTTGCTGAGAAAATACAAAAATATACTGAAGTTATCCCAGTAAAAATCGTCAAAAAGAAACATGAGTGGATGAATAACAATATCATCTGTAATATGAAAATTCGTGATTCTTTTCTTAAATACAAAAAAAAATATCCTAATGATAAAAAAATTTTAGAACTCTATGACAAATACAAATCTATAGTGAAAAGGGAAATAAAAAAGGCTAAATGCAACTTTTGTGACAAAATAGTATCGAGCGAACCTAACAATAGTAGAAAACTTTGGACACTTTATAAGAGAATTATGTACAATAAGAGTGATACAGAGAATACTAATAGTTTAAAAGAAATTAAATACAATAATACTATTACAACTAATTCACAACAAATTTCAAACATTATGAATTCATACTTCATTGACGTAACAAAAACTTTAAATATATCCACAGATTTTTTTGATCGAATTTTTACTCTAACATCCACAAACATAGAAGAGATTAAATCTACTATTAGTTCAATAAAATCAGGATCGGCAACAAACATTATATCTCTGCTAAAGTGCTGAAAAAATTTTCAAACTTATTGAGCCCAATTCTAGTCAAATTTATAAATTTAGCTTTCGAATCTGGATACTTTCCTGACTCACTAAAGATTGCTACGATCACACGCGTACATAAAACTGGGGATAAAACAAATCCTTCAAACTATCGCTCCATTTCAGTTTTATGTTCAATTCGAAAAATATTTGAAAAAATAATCAAAAAGCGACTTGTCTACTTCATGAAGTCTAATGGTATCTTACATGCGGAACAGTTTGGGTTTAAGGAAAACTCAAACACAACAGCCGCTTGTCTGGCTCTATCTGATTTCATATCGAAAAGTCTGGATAAAAAAAAGTATGCTGCTTGTCTTTTCATAGACTTGCAAAAAGCATTTGACTGTGTCGATCACAATATACTCCTTTTCAAATTGTCACAATTAAATTTTAATAACAACCAGTTAAATCTTTTTAAAACATACCTATTCAACAGGAAGCAACAAACACATTGTAATGACACTTACAGTAACATGCAGTATATAAAAAATGGTGTACCACAAGGCTCAATCTTAGGCTCTGATCTTTTCAAAATCTATATTGATGATTTGGCTAAATTAAATTTAAAGGGAGCTTTACAATTGTTTGCAGACGATGCTGTTATTAAATATTCTATGGATAGCGAAAACGAATTAAGGGAATCAATTGTACAGGATTTAATAGTAATTGAGGAATGGCTAATTAAAAATAAAATGTGCTTAAATATTATAAAAACTAAAATTTTACTTTTTGATAACAAAACATTTAATTCAACTAATATCTTCTATAACAATGTTCGTATTGAGATAGTAAAAAATTTTAATTATTTAGGATAGTAAATAGATATAGATAGATACTTGATTATAGATAGTAAATTAAAATGGCAAGAACATATAGATTATACTATTAAAAAAATTATACCATATATATTTATATTAAAAAGACTAAGAAAATATTTTAATAAAAATACTCTATATGTCATATATTGTTCATATATATATTCAAATTTAATCTATTTTAATATATAATCAAATTTAATCCATTTTGGAGCAATGCACCGCAAATTTATTTAAAAAAATAGATGTAATCAATAAAAAAGCAATAAAAATAATTAATTATTTTCCGCTCATGCATCCTACTAATTTACTGTATTCATCTACATATTTAAGTTTTGATGTTATTTGCAAAAGTCTTTTTCTAGCGTATATAGATAATTAATAATTTAATAAAACACAATTTTCTACTTAATCGTAATTTTGACATACATAGCTAGAATACTAGAAATAAGTCAAACTTTTATCTCTCCTTGTTTAAAACTGATAATCAGAAAACTAATTGTGTGTACACCAGTTTGAATGCTTATAATAATTTACTTAACGAATTTAAAAACATTAATTCATATAGTTCATTTAAAAAGAGAATTAGTGACCAATTTTTGTTTAATTAAAGAAAAGAAAAGATATAAAAAATATATGTGTATATATTTTGTATTGATTGCACTAATTATATTTTTAGATTATAAGTAAAGAAATGTATAATAAAAACATACTTGAAGAATTGTTAAAAAAATATTTATAAAACGCATATACTAAATTATACGACCGCACAGCTTAGGCTAAGGTCTTAATTGCTCAAATTACAAATTTATATTTGTAAATTGTAAACTATCCTGTAAAAATGATATTTAAAATAAAGAAAAAAAAAAAATCTTGACAAAAGTTAGATCTTTGAAAATAAGTATGAGTCATTTCAGAATTTTTTTTTGTATCACCCCCCGTTAAGGAGCTGTAAGGGGTCAAAAACTGAAAATTTCCTAAATTTAAACACCTGTAACTTGAACACCTGTTAAATTTTTTTTGAAATAATACATAAAAATTAAAGCTTGAACATTATACTCTTATTTCTGTTAACAACTTTTTTAAATTTAATAATATAGGGTTACTTTATAATTGACGAAAGTGTTACTTGATTTTTTTCAAATTTTCAAACAAATTCCTTTAACGAATTTTTTGGATTTTGTTTTACTCGATAATTTGAAACTGTTGAGGATATAATACGTAGTACAAAAAAAAGTAAATAAATAAACAACATAACGGTGGCTTCAAGAATTTTTATTTATATGATATTGATATACATACATACTTATATAATATCATGTTTATTAACATATCGTATATGTCACTGATGAATGAATGATAAGAGTATAGATGTATATTATATAGCGCCGTATTTACATACATATATGTATTTTATTGTACTTATAAGAAATTATTCTATGAATGGAAATATTTTTAAAGAAATATTGCAATGTATGGCGATATACTTACAACAATATAAATGTACTATGTGCGCATTAGTACAATATAATATTTAAAATTATATTTACTATTTTGTAATTTAATATACATTTACCGCTTAGTATTAAATGGTACTATAGAATATTTGAAAAAGTTTTTGATTGGTAATCATTATGTGGAAGGTTAGAATCTGCTTTTGAAGAATGTATAAACATGTTGTTTGAATATATGTACAACCCATAATTCTAGAAATTATAAAATTCACCCAAATTATTTCAAAATACTAAAATATTAAAAATATAATATTATAAGCAGAGTGACAGACTGTGAACATACTAACGGTTCGTACGGGTATCTAAAAGTTGACAAAAGCAACTGTATTCTTTCTCGTTTAATATTCATTTTAGATCTAAATATTCAACTAAACCGTTATAATTCCATTTAAGTCCATTTATTTTATTTTCGCAATACTGGTTCTTATATTTCATATCCTGACTAAGTTCTTCTGCGGGGTACGGTGCTTTGAAGTGATACACGCAGTTGGCATTAAACTTCCTTTTTAGAGTATGGCTAACTCTTTTAGGAAATATTGCTTTTCATTCCTTGCAAAAATTGTAGATCAACTGTGAGAATTTGTTTAACCATGTCGAAGGTTTATGGAAGAATGTTCCACAGAATAACTAAGTTACATTTATATTCACTTCGGGAAAAGAGCTTTTCGTATAAATATAGGTTAACAGAGTTAGCTTTTAACTAATACAACTATGCTGTTTCACCAGTTTACTATGATGGTGGCTGGTCCATCATGCTGTGGTAAAACCACTTTTATTCATAATTTAATAAAATATAAAAAAGAAAATATACAACCACATATTAATAGAATAATTTGGTGTAATCCAGACAAAAATGCCGTTCCAAAATATGTCAAAGATAAGAAATATAGTAACATTATCCCAGATTTTAATGATAATCAAGAACCTTTGTTAATTATTATCGATGATATGATGTTAAATTCTCATGATAAGCATGGATTTAAATTATTTACTAGACGATCACATCATAGAAATTTATCTGTACTATTTGAGATATTTCACTTAACTGTAAATATTTATTACTTTTCAAAAATCCAAGAGATAAATCGCAGATATTACCTCTAGTTCGCCAAATATATCCCAATCAAATTAAAGCATTTGAAAAAGTATATAATGATGTGACGTCAGTCCAATATGGCTATATATTAATTGATCTTACTCAAGACGTTCATGATATATTTTGATAAAGAAGTGATATATTTGGAAAAAGTTTGTGTTCTTGTACGAGAGATCAATTAGAACAATTTGGAGAGGAATATGAAACGTTTGAAGACCTATCGACATATATTGCAACTATTAAAATCCTCTAAAAAGAAAAAACTATAAATAGCAAAGAGTTGAATAATTCATCAAGACGTGTCTTAAGGTCAGCAGCAGGTAATACTCAAACAGAACTTAATTTTCCAATTTGAAAGAATAAATCCGCAAACTCATAGACAACATACAAGTAAATGATGAATTTTATATCACTTTACTTAGTGATTCCTCTATGAACTACAATCCAGAAAATTCATTATCATCTTTTACAAATAAAATGAATAAATACATGTGTGATTCAAGGTGGAAAGTCGGTATTTCACAAATGTATGTTAATGATTTCGTTCCAAATGTGTATTTTGAAGAATGGGAAAAAAGTACTCAAATATCTATTAAAGGTATGCAGAAAGATATGATAGGAGTTCGAACATCATATATTCCATAAATAGAAACAATGATATGCGACTGGAAAGTTTTTCTACTACCAACACTAATTCAAAACATACGCCCACTTAATAGGTTTACAAGAAAAGAAGTTCAACGACAGTTGATTTGGGGAATTTTTAATTTTATAAACGATGATGTTCATTATACACAACCAGCAAAAGCTGAGGAGATGCCTAAAAATATAAGTTACACCACAATATGTGTTACTAGGCCTAAAATAGATATAAAAATAAGAGCAAATTATGCTTATATCCTCGAAGGACTTTTGACAACATGTTCCAATCAAGTATCTTTTAAGGTAACAGATTTAAAAAAATATAAATCACGTGTAATAGAAGCTTTCAAAACTTTTATAGATAGTGTACAATTGATTCCCATTATTAAACCAGATGTGTTTTTTATATACACAGACATAATTGAACTGCAAAAAGTAGGTGATAAAGATGTAAGGTGATTAAGATCTGTTAACATACAAAATGCTTTCACTAATACTGTAAAAGAATTCAGTAATATTGAATATTGCAATGTGGAGAAATCATTTAATAAAATTTCATTACTTTTATGTGATAAATATGGATACAAAATAAACTTTTCCAATAGTTCAATTCCAACAAAAATTGTATTACATTTTAAAAAATTATAAATGAAAGCGATTTTACAAAACTATATATTATTTTATTTTATTCATTATGGAGAGAGTATACTATAAGTATTATTTAATTCAATCTGTTAGACGACTTGATGATATCGGCCCTTTATTACATTCAACCGTACCTTTTCAAAGAGGTCGTGGATTGGGAAGCTCTCTTGGGAGACTTTTTAGATATTTGAAACCATTATTTACTGCAGGCGCTGATATTTTGAAAAAAAAGAGGTTATTAACTCTGGCATCAATGCTTTATCTGATATTGCATCTGGCGCAAATGTAAAAGAAGTTATGCAAGATCGTAGTTAAAGAAGTTATGCAAGAGATTGTTAAAAATGTACGACGTGGTGCCGTTCGAAAACTGAATGAAATGTATGGTTCTGGTAGAAGAAAAAAAAAACTTTAAAAAGACCATTCATTAGAAATTTAAACTATTTTACGTCAAATTGACGTAAAGATAGTAACAAAAAGAAACAAAAAGATATTTTCAATTAATTATGATTGAGTGTATGAAATCTGAGTTGGATATTTTTAAAACCCAACCCATTCAGTCTAGCTTTTTACGATCTGAAGAAGTTTCCTACCATCCCATTGCTTCTTTAGACAACCCTTCAACTATTGAATTTGTTTCACTGGTTCATGGGGATACATATAGAGATTTGTCTTCTACATATTTGAGATTAAAAGTACAGATCTTAAAGAAAGATGGAACACAATGGAATAATGATAAAATGCTGAAGGAAATATAATAATACAACCAAGTGTAGTCAATAACATTTTACATTCTTTTATAAAACAATTTAATGTTCAATTAAATGGTAAAAATATAACACCGTCTGATGGAAATTATCAATATAGAGCTTATATTGAATCTTTATTAAACTATGGTACAGATGCTGCTGCAACTCATTTAGAATGTGGATGGATTAAAAGTTCTTGTTGGTTTTGATACAGAATCTCTTGTAACAACTTGCATTTTTCACCGTATTGGAAAAAAGCCAGCTAATTTAAAATATCATGATTGGCCTAAGTTCCATCAGCAATTTTATGAAAGGTACTCGAAACAATCAATAAAGAATACAAAATTATGTTTACAATATGGGTTAAGAATTGTTATTGGCCGATGTCTTAGTTTTAACAACGATGAAGCTGACATATTTTACAACTTAATTAATTTTCTTCAAGCTGTAATGATACACAATAAAAGTGCTGAATCAAATGTACGGGAATATCTTATTAAATATATAAAAACGTGTCAAGAAAAACATCTTATGAAATTGCGCGAAAAAATATATATTCCAATACAACGTTATAGCCTTCAATGCAATTATTCTAGATTGCTTTTTGAAATACCTGTACTACTAGAAAATAAAATTTGTAATATTTTATTCAAGAACAACAATAAATGAAAAATTTGTAAAATTTATTTAATTTGTTTTTATTATGAAATACTTATAAATACATATACATTTATACAAATATTCTTTTATATTATTTTAGGCTATAAATTATTTCTAAAAAATTCTGCAAAATAATCGGGATCTCCTTCTTGGTTATTTATTTCCCAAATTTGTTGCCCATTGTGACCTCATTTTGTGTACTGCCTATTGCAGTTTCCTCAGTAAATGGAAATGTTGTTGAATCAGCTGCCATTTTTGTAAAATATCTTACCAAAATTGAATTAAAAATGATTTGCCAGTAAAATTGACCCGCATTATATACTGTAGAACACAGTCAAAATTTAAAGTTTTCAGAGTATATAAATAAAGAAATGCAAAATTGGATTTTTAAAACTAGTTAGATGATGTAAAAATCATGTCAAGATCTCAAATAGTAAAAGAAATACATAGACCAGCTAGAAAAATGTATCTTAGAACAAAAGTCAAACAGAAAGGAGTAAATGATACCTGGAAAATTGATCTAGTGGAAATGATTCCTTATGGAAAATTCAACAAAGGTTTTAAATATATGTTAACCATTATAGATATATTTTGTAAATATGCTTATGCTGAACCAATTAAAACTAAAACCGGTAGTAATGTTTTAAATGCTTTAAAGAAAATTATAAAACGAGCTAAAAACCTACCAAAAAACATTCATTCAGATCAAGGTAAAGAATTTTTCAATTCGATATTTCAAAATTTTGTTGTAAAGAAGGGTATTAATCACTATCATACTTACTATGAAATGAAAGCATCTATTGTAGAACGCTTTAACCAAATTTTGAAAAATTTAATGTGGAAAATATTTAGTTTACAAGGAAACTACAAATGGATTAATATATTGCAATCTTTATTAAACACCTATAATTCTACTAAACATAGAACAACTAAATTAACTCCTGAAAAAAATTCTAAGAAAAACGAAAAATTTATTTTAAAAAATGTTTACATGCAACCTAAAATTTCTCAAAAGCTAAATATAAAGTTGGAAACTATGTTAGAATAAGTAAATACAAAAATTTTTGAAAAAGGTTATCAACCGATCTACTGAAATCTACTGAAATTTTTAAAATTATCAAGGTAAACAGTACCTCTCCGATCACATATCAGCTGGTTGATTATAAAAATGATTCAATATTTGGTGGATTTTATGAGGAGGAACTCACATCTGTTAAACACCCAAACGTATATCTTGCCGATAAAATTTTAAAGAAAAAAGTCAATAAAGTTTTTCTTGGCTTGGGTTTGACGAAAAACATAACACATGAATAAATTCAAGAAATATTATTTAATATCTGTGAAATAAAACTTTAATAAGTATCTGAAAAATCAAATAAAACATCTGAAAAATAAAATAAAATCTTAACATCTGAAAAATAAAATAAAATCCTAACATCTGAAAAATGAAAATAAATTTAGAACAGTACAAAATTTATTTGAAATAAAATTTTTTATTGAACAAATTCTTTATATAAAATTCTTAATATAAAAACATAATTCTTAATATATAATAATTCTTAATATAGAATAAATTATATAACATAAAAGCTTAAACTATAACTATTGTTTTGTGGTGAATTGAAAATCACCACGTTCTTCTTTTAAAATTAACTCGTTTTCCTCGTTTCCGAGGAAATAAGTATTTTTTTCGATTTCCTCTCGGAAATCATTATCTTCAAATACCGTAACTTTTTGTTGCGTATAAATATGATATTATTTAGGGTCTCGAAGACCCATTTTTCTTGTTGATGATGTTGCTGTTGTTGTTGTTGTTGTTGCTGCTGCTGGTCATGATAAAGGGGCATTTTCGCCATCTTTTTCTTTTTTGTAGGAATTTGCGCCTGTATTGTTACGTCACCCAACACGTAAACTTTATAAAATTACTGTGCCATCCTGCTTGCTTCAAATTAAACTGATATTTCTATAAAATCTCGATGTATTTATATACAAATTTCGAGTAATATTATAACAAAATAAAAACTTTACAACTAATGACACTCTTGCAAATATTTTCTAAGTGGAAAGGGTATAATCTATCAAAAATATCAGTTGATTACAATGTTTCTAATATTTTTATTCAGAAAAAGGGTAATTTATTAAATTGCCGTTTGATTACAGTGTTGTAATACTGTTTTCTATTAAAAATACGTATAAGATCAGAACCTAATTATTAATGAAATATATCTATTATAGTGTCATTTGATTACAATTTATATCTTTAAGATAAGTTTTAAATTACATTGTAGTTTGAAAATTACAATGTTGCATAGAATTTTCTATTTACAAATTAAGATAGGATTAAGATGGGATTCTAATTCTAACAACTAAAATTTATTAAAGTGTCATTTTAATTTAAGAGAATGAATCTGTATTGAAAATTTAATATTATTCTGTTATTCAAGCATTTAATATCTTCGTATAAAGAAAATGTCGAAAAACTTATTTTACAAACGTTTCTTACCGAAACTATAACGCCTTACATAATAGAAAGCGAGAATTCGATATTTGTTAAACGGTTTAATATGAACGGTCATAAAATAAAATTTGTAATTAAATCCGTACCTGAAAATAGAGAACCAATCAGGATTAAGGATGCTATACATCAAATAATCAGGATTGCTGTGAAAGATGTGAATTCCACTGATAAGATTGGATTAACATTTTGTGGAGAGAGCTTAGAACATCAAGGCCCTGCGTATCTCAGATTTAGATCCGCTCATGAACTTAAATTTAGCGACGTTTGGGATGTAATTTCTATTGTTTTTCAAAGTAATTCTGAAGGTAGTTATTTATAATGCATTTTTTGTTTCATTTATTATAATCTATTTTTATTTTATGTCTATAGGCTTAAGTACTGACACTTTTTGTTAAACAGTTACCCGTGTTAGATTATCCACTGGTAGAGGTAGAAATAATAAATATTCAAATTATAAAGAGAAATGCTTAAAAAGGAAAGGAGTAATAAAAAACAGCGATAATTTATGCTTACCTCGTGCACTTCTTGTTTCAATAGCGAAAATTGAAAAATTTATTAAATATGAAAAAATTCGAAAAAATATAGGAAAACTTCAAACTTTAATAGCTTTAAAATTCTTAAAAACATCAAAAATAACAATTCCATCTGAATGTTGCGGAATTCGTGAATTGAATCAATTTCAAATTTTTTTACAAAAACACAAAATTGTTGTATATATGGAACAAGGGGTGCAGAAATAATATTTGAAGGATTTAATAATGGAAAAAAAATTAACTTGCTATATCATAATAATCATTACAATATAATAACTTCGCTCACAGGTGGTTTTTGCACAGTATTTTATTGTGAAGAATGTCATATTCCGTATTCCAAGAAAAATGAATATAGGTGTTCGAAAAGTTGCCCTTGCTGTCAAAACTTGTATTTTTAACATTAATTGAACCAGCTTGTTCAATTAATGTTAAAAATATTTTATGTATGCACTGCAGTCGCGCATTTAGTGGTCAATCATGTTTTGGCTTCATAAGGCTTCCAGTTCAAAAAATAGAAGCATCTGTGAAGAAATTAGGAAATGCAAATCTTGTTTTAAAGTTCATAAAAGTTGTAGGACTCATAT
This sequence comes from Poecilobothrus nobilitatus, assembly GCA_947095535.1. Lineage (NCBI taxonomy): Eukaryota > Metazoa > Arthropoda > Insecta > Diptera > Dolichopodidae > Poecilobothrus > Poecilobothrus nobilitatus. The sequence goes on along the minus strand of OX352774.1, from coordinate 134,515,144 downwards.
ATCTGGTGAATATTTTTGTAAAATTTGCGATAATCATGAAAAGGGTATAGGATGAAAAGGGTATAGAATGATAGACAATCAGTCAAAAATTGCTATGCAATGCCTTATATGGGAAAAAGATTTGAGAAAAATTGATTTGAAATGTTCATTTAATGGAAAAGAAAAACAAATTGGAAATGTTAGGGTCGATGGAGAACTAACTAAAAGACTAACGAAATATTTGAATTCTACCGTTGCTATTATCATGAACATCCAAAATGTTTAACAAATCAGAGGGATATACCATTAATGAGTTTATAAAATCATGTGGATATAAAGTTATTCAGATGTGGGAATGTCATTTCTGGGAGCTAATGAGACACAATGAAAATAATAATTAAATTAAATAAGAATTAAATTAGAAAATCATTCATTAATTAATTTAGTTCCTTTAAATCCTCGTGATGCATTTTATGGCAGAAGAACGAGAATTACTTACACATATTATAAATGTAAACAAGGAGAAAAAATTAAATACATAGATGTATGTTCCTTATGTACCCATATGTTTGCAAACAAGGGAAATTTCCCATAAACCATCCTAAGATTTATGTTGGAGAAGATACCTGCTCCAAGTGAAACAGAAGGACTATTAAATGTAAAATCTTACCACCAACAAATCTAATACACCCCGTGTTACCTGTCAAACAAAATAATAAATTGATGTTCTCACTATGTAACACTTGTAGTGAACAAAAATATCAAGGAAGATAATGTGAAGATACAAGTAGGAACTTGGGTAATTGATGAAATTAAAAAAAGCAATTGAAAAAGGGTATAAACTTTTAAATATTTATGAAGTTTGGGAATACGAAACAGTAAAATATGACAAATGCAATGGTGTTGATGATTAAACAAGAAGCTTCTGAGTGGCCAATAAAATGTCAAACTCAAAAAGAAAAGGTAGAATATATTGATAGTTTTTTTTGAAAAGGAAGGAATTGAATTAGAATACGATAAAGTAGTTAGTAACCCTGGTTTAAGATCTTTTGCTAAGTTTATTTTAAACTCATTCCGGGGAAAATTTGGACAAAGAGAAAATCAACAACAAACCACCATTATAAATCAACCTTTTAAACTTTACGAGTTAATAACAAACCACTCCGTAGAAGTATGTCACTTATTCCCAGTAAATGAAGAAATCACTAAGCTGGAAATATAAAGAAGAAGCAGTAACTTCTTTATCTACTGTCAACGTAAGTATCGCTGCTTATACAACAACACATGCTCGTCTTCAACTTTACAGTTATCTAGAGAAGTTGGATAGTAGAGTATTATATTATTATCATAATATAACACTGAATCATACACAACACCGATTCAGTGTTGTATATTAGCCGAGAAGGAGAATATGAATCAGAAATAGGTGAATTTATAGGAGACATGACTGATGAATTAGAATGTTATGGTATAGAAAGTTATATTACAGAATCAGAATACCACTTACAAGGTGGTCCCAAGAACTACGCCTACAAAATTTACTGTACAAAAGATGATACAGAAAAAAATGTTTGTAAAGTTAAAGAATTCTCTCTTAGTTATGAAGCTTCTCTAAAAATTAATTTTAATAGCATAAAGGAAGCAGTTTTAAATTCATTGAATAGTGCAGACATATATTCGTCGAAATAAAAATCATGATGTACTTACAATTCCCGAAATAAAAAAATATCAACGAAAATCGGAAAACCGAAAATTTAATGAAGATGGTAGTTCTTTACCGTATGGATATAACAAAAAAAAAGCACGTGGTGATAAGTAAATCAAAATCGTATTCATTCAAATTTGTACTTTTTATTTGTATCTATTGTAAAAATATTTGTTTGTAAATATATTAATTTAAAATTTTTAAGAATGTAATAATAAAAAAAAAATGTCTACATGTAAAAGTAGACATTATTTACATATATATACTAAGTATATACAGTTCTATACTTTCGATTTCTTTTACGATCATTACATTTTTCAGAATCTAAATAAATATTCACAATAAATTCTTAACATAAACTCGTTATTACTTGAATATTGTAATTTTTTAAAACCAGATATTATACTATCATAGAATCATTTAACTTTTAACTAGTAATTTGTATACTCGTATATTAATTTTCTTTTTCTTTTCAATTTTAAAGATGCTCTGTAGATTTAAAAATAAAAAATATTTTGTGTGTTTTATTTTTATATAAAAAATTTTTTTAAATACATTTACATTTGCGTATGAAACAAAAACAAAAAAAGTTTTAATTCTTATTCTCTTCTTTAAAACTTTTTTGTGTGTTTTTTGTTTCTGTTTTTTATTTTTATATAAAAAATTTTTTTAAATACATTTACATTTGCGTATAAAACAAAAATTAAAAAAAAAGTTTAATTCTAATTTTTTTTTTTTTTTACTCTACATATTTTCAAGGAAGGTAGATAGGTACATTATTTTGCTATTATAAAGAACAAGTTTTTTATTTTCATTTCCCTTAAATGTAACATTTTTGTCTTTTCAATTTTAAAGATGCTCTGATATATATGATGCTCAATTTATAGATTTAAAAATAAAAAAATTTTTCTGTTTTTTATTTTCATATAAGAAATTTTCTTACTACTTTTATATGTGCGCCTAGTATTTAAAACAGGTGTACGATTTTGTTTATTAAGAGTGGACCTACTTCAAATTGCCTAACACTTGACTTCCTACTATGTAACCATTTGGAACTTATAAGTTAACAACCCACACATACACCCTAACTTAAAACCTCAACTAAAACTAATTTTTGGCTTATAGTAACCAAGATACATAAAATCAATTGTTCAGTTCTTTAATCCTGCCTGACAACTTACACAATATCAACAACCTTCACTTCCTATTATAAAACTATTTGGAACTTATAAGTTAAAATCCCACACATACAACCTAACTTAAAACCTCAACCAAAATAAATTTTTGGCTTATAGTAACCAAGATACATAAAATCAATTGTTCAGTTCATTAACCCTGCCTGACAACTTACACAATATCAACAACCTTCACTTCCTATTATAAAACTATTTGGAACTTATAAGTTAACAACCCACACATACAACCTAACTTAAAACCTAAACCAAAACAATCAAAACAAGTTCTTGACCTACTAACCAAGCATAACCTATATTAAACCCATCAAACAAAATGTAGGTCAGCATGTCTTGCGATATGGGTTGATTTTTTCTCATCCCAAAGTGCAGGATTACCTACTTCTCAACAAATAATTAATTATTATAGATAGCAAAGCACAAAAAAAAAACAAGAAAAGCAAAAAAACTCATATAAATTGTTATTTAGAAATTTTGTATGAAAAATTAAAATTTTGTATGAACAACGTGGAGGTAAAAAAGTTAGTTGTTCGAGGGCTACCTAAAATTTTGTTCTAGAAAACGATCCAAAAATATTTTGCGTTAATTTAAATATCTACTCTAGTTTTCTTAGCTTTTCTAGTTATCGTAATCACTGATGGACGGGCGGACAAAGTTTAATAGACTAATTTTTGCTTATTTCGAGGTGTTACAAAACAAAGAAGCAATTTTAATGTATTCGAGACTATCGTACGGGTATAAAAATGAAAACAATCATTACTGAATATTGACTATGAACTTTTACATTGTAAAAAGAAAAACAAAAAAGTAATAGTATAGATATAAATATTAGTATAAGTATAGTATATGTATAATATACTGTACTTCTATATTATAATAAATATTATATTATACTATATATACTCGTAAATAAAAAATAAGCATAGTTTTTTATAGTGGTAATATGAATGTAGTTATTGTATTTATTTCGTGTAATTATCTATTAAAGATTTAGATACGATAATAAAAAAAGTTGTTAAAATGTTTTGTTCTACTTGATTCTCCTTTATTATATTATTTTATTTTATGTTACTACTTATATATCACTTTGATTATATTTTCCATGTTTTGAATATAAATGTTTCCATTTACTTTTGAAGAAAATGTGGAAAAGAAATCCTGATACAAAGTTTATGTAAAACTAAAAGTTAATCTTAATAAAATATTCAGTATTAGCAAAGAAATATAAATAATGCACAGATATTTAGTAGGCAGGTAGGTAGCGTCGTTGTATTCATGATGCTGCGTGAAGGCCTGAACCATCACCAGTTTCCGCTATTTTGATCCCACTTCACTCACGTGACCTATGTTTTGTCGTAGTTTTCTGTTTTATATCCAACCAGAGGAGTTTATATAGAAACTCAATTCCTGCGATGTCTATGAATGATTTGGATGTTCACTCATTCGATCTCCTTTTGTTGTAGATGGGCCACAACGTTTAGATATGGTTCAATTGCTCAGATTACTCCACCTCTGTTGCGATTTCACTATATACAAAGAAAGATTCATTTCTTTACGGCACTTATTTTACAACTGACACTTTCAGGAGAGGCAGTGTTCAGAATGACTTCTTTCTTTGCTAGTTTGTCAGCTTTTTTGTTCCCTTCAATATTACTATGCCGAGGCACCCACACAAAAGTTAGGTTTAGCTTTTAGCGAAAGTTCCTACTGACACTTGCTAATAAGCTTATTAGCGAAAGTTCCTACTGACACTTGCTAATAAGCTCTGAGGTTCTAATGTCCGTATTAACAGCCTTAACCATGAGTAACTATACAGGTGGCGACCTTTCTCATTTGTGTGTTATTTCTGTTCAAAACTGAAGTAGCCTCTTTGACAGCAAGTATCTATGCTTTAAAGATGCTTGCTGTGTCGGGGGGTCTGTAGAATTTTGAAATACTGAATTTCTCCAAGAAAATACCAGCCACGACTCCTTCCTTCTTCTTGGATCCCTCGCAAAGAACATCATTGTTCTTTGTTATATGCCCGTCCCTCCATTCCGCTCTAGTTCGAAACCCTACGGTTAAAATGTTCCCCACGTTTAGTTTGCAAACATTGTGGTCGGTGAGGACCGGTGAGAACAGAATATTATCATGGCCGTATGATCCAATAGCAAATCACCCAAACTCCCTGAGTCGTACTGCACTGCAAGTTGCAACATATTTAATGTATACACCGGGGGGTAAAAGAAATAAAATAGTATCTAGAGCGTCAGTCGGACACAATCGTAATGAACCTGTAATCCCCACTGATGTCGATACCTGTATTTTAATTAATTTTATTTCATTGTATTTTCGATTCTTCGCAGGCCACCACACTATAACTCAAAAGTAAGAATTGGACGAACATCGGCTATGTAAGTCCAGAGATCCATTTTTGACTGCAGACCCCATTTCCTATCCATGGTTTTTTTTGCAAACATAAAGAGCAACCCAAGCTTTCTTGGCTCTTCGCTCGACGTTAGATTTCCAGGAGAGCTTTGAGTCTAAAATAACCTCTAGATACTTAGCGCTGGTAATCAACTTTAAAGTGTGTTTGTTAAATTTAGGTAAGACAACAGTAGATATTTTGGATTTTGTCGTGAAGGATACTGTTGCAGCCTTGTCTGAGTTGACACCTAAGCCACAGCTTGTGGCCCTGTTGTGAACTTTACCTAGAGCTTTATCCATGATTTTACTAATCACGAATATAAACTGGCCTGATACTAGTATCACCACAACATCCACAACGTCACTACTTTTGTTCCTTTTAGTATAGTAAAGATGCTATAATTAGCCCTAGTAAAGATGCTATGACACCTCCTTGTGGTGTACCGTTTGTGGGGTATCACTGCTGTTTCCCATTTTCACATGAATTTTTCTGAAACTAAGCATGGAAATAATCCAACGCTTCAGAAAACAGCGGGCCCAGAGACTGTCCTGGTGATCGCTGGGGCTACACCGATTACGCTACTGGCACAGGAGCGGCAATCGGTGTAGAACAGGCGCGCGTAAGGTGACCTGGCAGTAATTAAGGCAGTAGAGAGATCACACACGTTGGCAGGCTCAGTGGAAGCAGGAGACGAGGGGTCGGTGGACGAGGACGTTGATAGAAGCGATCGGGCCATGGGCGGAGGGGCGATACGGGGAGGTGGAATATTACCTCACGCAGTTTCTTTCCGGACACGGCTACTTCAGATCCTGCCTGAACAGAATGGGAAGGGTGGGCTCGGCGAACCTCCTTCGTAAAAAAAAAAAAAATTACTGTTATTATTAATATTATTATTGTTATTATTATTATTATTATTATTATTATTATTACTACTATTAATTATACGATGTACATTATTACGATATAAAAGTACTATACCCTTCAGTAGACCCTTCGATTGAAAGGTTTGCGTCTTAACCACTGCGCCATGAGTCGATAGGTAATGAACCTAAAAAGGTAATCCAGAATATTCTTCATAGTTTTTAAGAGAAAGGTGGATAAGCTAAGTGGCCTGAAGTTATTCGCAAACTTCTTCTTCCTGCCTTCGGAATAAACACTATTCGGACTCTCTTCCAACTTCGTGGAACATGATCGAGCTTTAAGCAGCTGCTGAAAATGGCAACCAGACAAGTCGACATAATTAATGACTATTTTAGCATAATCGGAATTATTACAACTAGTAAATTTCTCTTCTAGTTTCTAAGTTTGCATATTGTATAATATAAATGAATTGTTTGTAAGTTAATGAATTATTATATTTTTAGTTTGTAAGTTATGAAATTTTATATTATATTTAGAAAAATAATGAACAAATAAATAAATAAATAATTATGTCAACCATGCCAGGCAATTTATATGGACAAAACTTTTTATAGCCCAAGAAACCTTTTCGTGAGATATAATTTTACTAACTTAGTCCCCAGAGATTCCATTGTCTACAAAAACTCTATTTCGTGAAATTGCATTACCGTTGTCATTACTGCTTACGGAAAAATGAGTGTTTATTTTGTATCAGATATTTTGCGTAAACCAAGCATCAGTTATGTTGTTGATTTAGTTAACTATCACAACTAACTGAAAATCATCATTTACAAGGGTTAATATGTTAGTACATTAGTATGTTAGTAAATGATGATACATGGATATTAAATAAACTTAATTACCACTATTAGTAATTAGTAACCACTATTATTAATTAGTAATTACTATTATTAATTAGTAATTAGGTCATTACCACTATTAGTAATTAGTAATTACTAATTAATGTTAGTAATGATATTAATGGTAATAAAAAACAAGAGAAAAAAAAAGAGACTAACATGCAAATTACATTAAAAATGACAGACTAATCATACATACTACGAGAATTCACCATACTCGCGTAAAGTCTGGCTCTCAGAGTTAGGTTGTTAACCCTAATATTGAAGAGCTCAGACCTTGAGTTAGTCTCTCTTAACAACCGCGAAATAAGCTCAAATTTGCCATAGTCTGTCGAATGATGCCATAGTCTGCCGATTTCAAATTATTCAGATTTTCTCTAAACCTAATTTGTTCGCGAATAGAAGCGGAGTTGATATCACCGCGAACAATCTGTTGAAGGAATATGATATTCGCCACTAGACGGCGTGACTGGAGGGAATTCAAATTAATTAAAGAAAGTCTACCATCATATGGAGGAAGACGTAAAGGATCAGTCCAAGGGAGGTTGCGTAAAGCGAAACGAAGAAATCTTTTTTAGACCGAATCAATACGTGAAATATCTAAATCACGATATGGAGACCATACTTGGCTCGAGTATTCAAGTATAGGTCTTACATAAGTAGTAAAAAGTTGCTTAGTGATATAGGGATCTATAAACTCTTTTAACTAACGCATAATAAATCTAAGAGTGGAGTTAGCTTTATTTATTATGGAGTTGTAGTGATCCTTGAAATCTAATCTACTTTCAAGGATCAGTCCCAAATCAAAAGTATGTTCTGTTATTTTAATAAGTTGATCATTGAGGACGTAATCATAAATGATTGTTGACTTAGTTTATAACCTTGGAAAGCTCATAATTAGGCATTTGCTAACATTTAGTTCGAGATTGTTGTTTCCGCACCATGAACCAAACTGGTTGAGATCATATTGCAGCAACTCACAATCACCAGTGGAAGTTATAGTTTTGCTAATTTTGATATCACCAGCGAAACTAAGGAGACGTGAGTGGGATAAACATAGGGGACTTTTATAGGTCGACACTACGAAAAATAAAGGACCTAGATGGCTGCCTTGTGGCACTCCTGAATAACGTAACGTAAGTTGCAGAAATGATAGATCTAAAAAGGATCTGGTATGACCTATATGACAAATAACTGATATGTTAACTAACAATTTTAAAGATTCAGCTAAAGAATTACCCCAGTTCCCATCTGGCATTTTAATCAAAGACGGACAGGATCTATCATTGGACATCATTTTACAGATTCTAGCTGAATCATTTATAGTTTCGATAAATCGTCAAAACTCGATCCAGGGGTACCGTTTGGCGTTTTTGATGGCTTTCTTATATACTTTTAGGCGATATTTTTAAAGTTACCAGCTTTTGTATTTGTGTGTAAACTTAGACATTTTATCCTATATATTTCTTTTTGTTATAAGAGTTAAATGAACATGATATTCATCAAATATTTATTAAACTCTGTATAACAGAAATTTGTTCTACTCTTATAACATTTTTGTAATCATTATAGATACTTTAATGATTCAAATATACATTATGTAGACATAAAGTTACCACACATTAATTTTGAAAATGTAAAGTTTGTTAAAGTTTTAATAAGCATGTAATTTTTTTTTTATTACGTTCTTTCTTACTTTTATTAACTTTAAACATATTATATGAATATGAACTGAAAAATTTAAACAAAATTATTTTGTTTTCTTATTACATATTCAACATATTACATATAAATCATGTAAGTTGACTAAATTATACCCGCATTTATTTCGTATTTGAATATATTATTACCATAAAACTAGTTATACATTAATTTTTTATTAACCCATATGATGCAGGCGACGGCTTTCGAATGAAGAAAAAAAGAAAAGCAGAAGAGGAAAAAGTAATCTAAAATCGTCAAAATCCAAACTGTTTTAAAAGCCAAACTTACAAAATCCAAATGCATTAAAATGCAGTACATTTTATTTAAATATATAGTATTGCATTATATTTTGTTTACATATAATAAATTTCAATATAATATCAGTGTTTCACTGTTTGTTTAGTGGAGGTTTGGGAGCCGCTGCCTTTACTATTTTGATCATTTTGTTATAGAAATGTGTATGTAACAAAAATTATTAGGAGGGATTTTATATTTGGTTCGAAAATCAGGATTGTACGCCTTTTACAGAAAATATGTATATATGAGTTAGGATGGATTTTCGAGTTGATTACAAAATCTGGGTTTCAATAATTTTTTTGTGGGGGTTTAGGGGCGGTAACCCCAAATATTTGAAACATCTATCCAATATACATATTTAGGAGCAATTTTTGAGTTAATTACAAAATCGGGATTTTATGTTTTTCCCCGAATATTATATATATATGCCATTATATTATATGCTTTTATATTAACTCGTCGGTGTCAGTGTATTTATTTATTTGTCATTCTGTCACGGTTTTTATTATCTTCGTAATCTGTTAGCAACATTTGTAAGTGGTGTATGGTGCAGAGGAAAGTGTACAGGTTTCAAAAGTGGGGGTCATGTTGTTCGAATTCAGTTCACATGCAATTTTTTATTTTTAACTATCTATTCATCAACATTTTTGAATAAAATATGTATGTATATATTTTGTATATATGAATTTAAAACTTAAATTTTTATCTCTAAATTCATGCATACAATACACACGCAATATATTTTTGATCTTTTTTTTGATCCTATAATAGTATAATATTGATGTTCATTGCACATGGTTTTTTTTTGTATTAGCAAAACACAATACATACAATATTTTTATGTATGTTGCTAAATTATTTTGTTTACAACATTTGTTTAGTATTTAAATCAAAATATTTGCTGTCAACATTCTTTAATGCATATTGAATATGCATGGTTAAAAATTAAGATTTTATGTTCGTAAGATGTTCAGAAAATATTTAAAAGTTGTGTAGTGCAGAGGAGAGTGTACAGGTTTTGAAAGTAAGGGTAATTTGGTTCGAATCCAATTCGTGTATGTACATTTTTTTTTTTAACTGTATTCATCAACATTTTTATACCCGTACGATAGGATCGGGTATAATAAAATTACTCCTCCGTTTGTAACACCTCGAAATAAGGGAGCTAGATATACCTTCAAAGGTATGGATCGGATTAGAAAAAAATTCTAAGACTTTTGAGCCATGTCCGTCCGTCCGTGCGTCAGCACGCTAACTCAAAAACTAAGAAAGCTAGAATCTTGAAATTTACACAAAATATTCTAGGACTAATTTGTAGGTTCCCTATTGTTTTTGGTTGAGTTTGGACCGAAACTTAGGGTAGCTCTCAAACACCTAACTTTTAGATCCCCACATTTTTTTTGAAATAGAGCTATGAAATAACCGCTGATAGACCTCACAAAAATATTAATTTTATTTTTAGTAACTTTTTTTTGTAGCCCCACCCGTTACGGAGCTACAGCTCCCCAAAGGTTCAAAAAAGCTCTATATTTAAATTGTTATAGCACAAGTTGTATAAGGTATATCTTCATTTTGAAAACGTCAAACGATTATTACTTTTATTAGCTTTAAAATTATATATACAATAAATATATATTTGTGGCATACGGTGTCTTAATTTACCGTTATGCGAAACCCAAATTTTGCAAAATCCTTTAACCCTTCTATCTTCTAAACGCTTTAAGTTGGAAACTTGAAATTTTGACAGAAGTTAGATCTTTGAAAATAAGTATAAGTCATTTCAAAAATTTTTTTTGTATCACTCCCCGTTTAGGAGCTGTAAGGGGTCAAAAACTGAAAATTTCCTATTTTTAAACACCTGTAACTTGAACACCTGTTAAAATTTTTTTGAAGTAATACACAAAAATTAAAGCTTCAACATTATACTCTTATTTCTGTTAACAACTTTTTTTAATAATATAGGGTCACTTTATAATTGACGAAAGTGTTACTTGATTTTTTCAAATTTTCTAACAAATTTCTTTAACGATTTTTTTGCATATTGTTTTACTCGATAATTTGAAATTGTTGAGGATATAATGCGTAGTTCAAAAAAATGTAAATAAATAAACAACATAACGGTTGCTTGAAGAATTTTTATTTATATGATATTGTTATACATACATACTTATATAATATCATGTTTATTTACATATCGTATATGTCACTAGTGAATGAATGATAAGAGTATAGATGTATATTATATAGCGCCGTATTTACATACATATATGTATTTTATTGTACTTATAAGAAATTATTATGTCAATGGAATATTTAAATATAATATAATATAATATTTAAAATTATATTTATTATTTTGTACTAAGTAAATTTAATATACATTTACCGCTTAGTATTAAATGGTACTATAGAATATTTGAAAAAGTTTTGGATTGATAATCGTTATGTGGAAGGTTAGAATCTGCTTTTGAAGAATGTACATATAAACATATAGTTTGAATATATGTACAACCCATAGTTCTAGAAATTACAAAATTCACTCAAATTATTTTAAAATACTAAAATATTAAAAAAATAATATTGTAAGCAGAGTGACAGACTGTGAACATACTAACGGTTCGTACGGGTATCTACGAGTTGACAAAGGCAACTGTATTCTTCCTCGTTTTAATAAAATTTTACGTATAATATACACATACTATTTGATCTTTCCTTTTCTTTGATAATAATTTATTTCAATCAATCTTGATGTGCACATGTATTTTGTATTAGGATTTAGCAAAACACAAAATATATAGGTACAATATTTTTATGTTGCCAAATTATTTTGGTTTAAAACATTTTGTTTAGGATTTAAATCAGAATATTTGTTGTCAACATTCTTTATTGCATGCATATTGAATATGCATGGCGTTAAAAATTAATGTTTTATGTATTTTATTTAGGAACATTTATTATGTATATTGTGTATATAGATATAAAAACATATAAAATTTTATTCAAAATAATTCCAATTGCCAAATTCAAACTACATACATACATAATATTTTTTTTGGATGACTACATGATAAAGAATATAATAAAAAGTAAAGATCATTTCAAAATTATGCTTTTGCGCATTACGAATTATGATTTACAAACAAAATTTTGTCAAAATAATGTATGTTTGAATAAAAAATATTCCATCTTTTTTTTAAATTCAAATTATGTTTCTTTTAAAACTAAAAAGTATAAAATAAAATAATGTAAAAAAAATATTTTTTAAAATAGGTATGCTTTTATCGAAGCCGAATTCGTCCTCTAAAAAGTAGAAAATAAAATTGATTGCAAAACTTTAGCTTTTTGGACTATTATAATATAAAAGTGAATTGCTAGTGCAAGCATTTTGGACTGTTATAATATAAAAGTAAATTGCTGGAATAAAAAAGAAACACGAACCTCAAATTTCCTAGATTTTTATTAAACCTTATTCCAGCAATTTACTTTTATATTATAACAGTCGAAAATGCTTGAACTAGCAATTCACTTTTATATTATAACAGTCCAAAAAGCTAAAGTTTTGCAATCAATTTTATTTTCTACTTTTTAGAGGGCGATTCGGTTACGATAAAAACATATTTTAAAAAATATTTTTTTTACATTATTGTTTTATATGAATTAGGATGGATTTTTGAGTCGGTTGCAAAATCAGGACTATTCGCTTATTACGAATTAGGAATTGGGAACCAACTCCTAAAGGTTACAAAATCAAGGTTTCAATAATTTGTTTAGCGGAGGTTTTCGGCAGCCCGAAAACTTTCTAGTAAAAATATTTATGTACGAGAGTATGTAAGAAAAATAATTTGAAAAATATTTTATTTTTTATATTTTTAATTATTAATACATATAAGTTTTTTTTCTATTTTGATAAATTACGAAAATTATATTATTTTTTTTTAAATAAATTCTAATTATTATATAATATTGTCTATTATTTTGATTATACGTGTTTAGATTTTGATGCATTTCGATTTTCAAAATTTGAATTTAAATATTTGGATTTTAAAATTTTGATTTTGTTGAAGAACACTTTCGAATAAAGGTAGAAGAACACTTTCGAATAAAACACCATTGGCAACCAATAACATATTCAAACAAACAATTTTAGGTTATACCTAAAAATTCACCAATATCTAAATTTTCTAATGTAAAATAAACAAATATCCAATTATTCAAAATATGAGCAAAACCTTTTTAATATACATTATTACTCTAATATAAAACTTTAACGTAATATATTTAAACAAATAAAATTGTAGAAATGGTAAGTTAAGTAATTTTACAAATGATAACGCCTATTATAGACTGCATTACGTCTTAATTGAGTACCAATTAATTGAGAAGAATATATTTCCAACACACTCTTGTTTCAAATGTAGCACGATCTGAGGTGTAGACTGAGTTATTAGGTTAAGAGTTGAACAATTAGCAAGGTTAAAAACAAAACCGAAAGCAATTAGAAACACAACGATATAATATAACAAAATAATTTAATACTTACTATAAAGTTTTTTATAGTCCTTTTGTTGTATTTGTTATAACAACAGATAAATAAAACGAAATTTTACCCAAAAACGTATTTGATCATATTATGTTTTTTATAAAGGTTTTAATTAAGTAGTCACTGCTCAATTATTATGATTGATAACATAACGATAAGATAAAAGATCTGATAAAATTTAATATATAACATTTTTTTCTTGTTAAGATTAGATAGTAATTTTTTAACTAGGTTTTCAAAAGAAATTTTAGTTTTTTTAATAACATTTTTTTATTTTAGTATTAGAATAACTTTTCATTTCATTTTTACAGTATTTACAAATGTTTTAAAATTTTATATTCATTCACGATACAAAATAAAAAAAAAGATTTATATATTTATTTGAGGCCTCAATTCCAATCAAATTTTAGAGCAATGCTTTCCCGAAATAAATAAATTGAATTAAATATATTAAAGATTACATATAACTAAAACACGAGGAAAAGTGTAGTAGAATAGGCTGTGTCAACTCTGGGATACTCGTACGAAAGTAATATATCGATACCTCAAAGCAACAGTGGGATATCTTGAAAAATGCGATTTTGAGTAATCTTAAAAAATCTATTCAGCCTTTTTTATTTTTTGCAATATTTTCTGTTCTAAAGGGGCTGTGTTATTAATTTTTTGGATTTGGAGTCTTAGATAGATGACAAAGAAATAATGATAGATAAAGAAACTAAAAATAATGATTATAGTATTTAATTTCGACATATCTTAGTGTTCCATAATTTGAGTAAAAATAAAATTTAAATAAATTTAAGATATCTTAGTGTTTCATAAGTAAATCATCAATAAAAGTCATATTTTTATACTTTTATCTCAATTGAAATTTAAAAATAATTGACAAAAGTTGCATATTTTTGAAACTATTAATTTAGTTGTAACAAAACAAAAATAATATTACAAAAAATTTCTCATATTCATTATACATTTTTGAGAATTATAAAATATATTTCAAAATTCAATTAAAAATAAAAAAAAACAGACTTAAAACAAATTATTCAATTTATAGGACTACAAATATTTAATTAGATATCCTCCTCCAATTCAATGTTCCTTATTTCTAAATTTTTCCCAACAACCAAATTTTCAAAAAATGGTTTTTGAGTTTCAGGTATTAAATTTACGTCACATAGCTCTTTGAGATGTTCCATTTTTTTCTTTGTAATGCCTGGTGAATTTTCGTAACACTGTTTTAAAATTATAGGAACTTTTTTAGCTCTCATTTTTATCATAATTTTTTTTAATTTCTCTTTTTCATCGTAACTGTTCTTATAATATATTGCATCACATTTGCTTACTTTTACAATTTTTACTTCATTCCATTTGACTTTTTCTTGTTCAGAATTTAAGCTGAAATTTTTTCCAATTTTTCCGCAGGTACCTTTCCAATCAATAAAATTACCATACCATGAATTTCATAGGGCTTACCAGTTTTTTTTTGGTATATCTCATTATTGTTGATAATTCAGATGGTACATAAATAGGACCAGTTTTTAATATTCGCTTTTTTATTTACTTTTTCTAATCACGCGTGCATAGAATTTTCTTCGTTTTCAGTATGTCCGACAATGAGGTATTTATGTGTAATGCTATGAATTTCAAGATTTTATAAGCAGTATAGGTACATACAATATAAAAATTTATTTTTATTTTGAGCTACACAGTTATCACTATAGAAAATTATATTTCTTTTTTTTTGGTAATACGTTTTTCTTTTATATAAAAATATAAATTTGTTGCTATTTCATTTGCACCTCGTTTTGCAAAATTTTTATTCAAAGTATAACAATTTCCTACTTTTTCAAATAAATTGAAAATTGTAAAGTTGAACACATTCAAACGACATTTATGATAAAAAGCCGATACTTCACCATTTTTACAGTATTTACAAATGTTTTAAAATTTTATATTCATTCACGATACAAAATAAAAAAAAAGATTTATATATTTATTTGAGGCCTCAATTCCAATCAAATTTTAGAGCAATGCTTCTTATGTGCAAAAAGAAAAAAAAATTTTTTTTTTCCCGAAATAAATAAATTGAATTAAATATATTAAAGATTACATATAACTAAAACACGAGGAAAAGTGTAGTAGAATAGGCTGTGTCAACTCTGGGATACTCGTACGAAAGTAATATATCGATACCTCAAAGCAACAGTGGGATATCTTGAAAAATGCGATTTTGAGTAATCTTAAAAAATCTATTCAGCCTTTTTTATTTTTTGCAATAGTTTCTGTTCTAAAGGGGCTGTGTTATTAATTTTTTGGATTTGGAGTCTTAGATAGATGACAAAGAAATAATGATAGATAAAGAAACTAAAAATAATGATTATAGTATTTAATTTCGACATATCTTAGTGTTCCACAATTTGAGTAAAAATAAAATTTAAATAAATTTAAGATATCTTAGTGTTTCATAAGTAAATCATCATCAAAGTCATATTTTTATACTTTTATCTCAATTGAAATTTAAAAATAATTGACAAAAGTTGCATATTTTTGAAACTATTAATTTAGTTGTAACAAAACAAAAATAATATTACAAAAAATTTCTCATATTCATTATACATTTTTGAGAATTATAAAATATATTTCAAAATTCAATTAAAAATAAAAAAAAACAGACTTAAAACAAATTATTCAATTTATAGGACTACAAATATTTAATTAGATATCCTCCTCCAATTCAATGTTCCTTATTTCTAAATTTTTCCCAACAACCAAATTTTCAAAAAATGGTTTTTGAGTTTCAGGTATTAAATTTGCGTCACATAGCTCTTTGAGATGTTCCATTTTTTTCTTTGTAATGCCTGGTGAATTTTCGTAACACTGTTTTAAAATTATAGGAACTTTTTTAGCTCTCATTTTTATCATAATTTTTTTTAATTTCTCTTTTTCATCGTAACTGTTCTTATAATATATTGCATCACATTTGCTTACTTTTACAATTTTTACTTCATTCCATTTGACTTTTTCTTGTTCAGAATTTAAGCTGAAATTTTTTCCAATTTTTCCGCAGATACCTTTCCAATCAATAAAATTACCATACCATGAATTTCATAGGGCTTACCAGTTTTTTTTTTGGTATATCTCATTATTGTTGATAATTCAGATGGTACATAAATAGGACCAGTTTTTAATATTCCCTTTTTTACTTTTTCTAATCACGCGTGCATAGAATTTTCTTCGTTTTCAGTATGTCCGACAATGAGGTATTTATGTGTAATGCTATGAATTTCAAGATTTTATAAGCAGTATAGGTACATACAATATAAAAATTTATTTTTATTTTGAGCTACACAGTTATCACTATAGAAAATTATATTTCTTTTTTTTTGGTAATACGTTTTTCTTTTATATAAAAATATAAATTTGTTGCTATTTCATTTGCACCTCGTTTTGCAAAATTTTTATTCAAAGTATAACAATTTCCTACTTTTTCAAATAAATTGAAAATTGTAAAGTTGAACACATTCAAACGACATTTATAATAAAAAGCCGATACTTCACCTTAAGGTAACACCATAACAGCTTGAAGATCAAAGCAACAAACTACTACGTCTGGCCTCTCCTTACACAAATTTTTATCCTTTTCTTTTTCTCCTCTGGAAAGTTGAACCATTTTTAAATGATTTTCATATTCTAATTTCATTTCCGCATTATTTTGTGTAGAGATATTCTTATGTAATTCACAAAAACAGCATAAATCCTTTTTGAGTTTGTGAAAAGTGATATTAAAATGATTATCAAATACATTTGTATAAATTGGTTGTTTCACATATTCTATATTTTGTTTTATGCATTTATCTTTATAAAGTCTATACATCATTGCTAAGTTTAAAGATCCATCTATATATTCTTTATTTGTCCTAGCCCTGCAGTAGTGGGACCTATGCGAGGAAAGGAATTTATATGATCAACGATTTCTTGAATTTTATTTTCAGGAGTTTTATTTTGTCTAATTTGATGTTTTCCTCTTCTCTCTTTCTCCATACATCCTGTTTCATTTATTTTTGAAATAACGGTCGCTATTGTGTTATTTGAAATATCTAACGTTGAGGTAAAAAATTTTTTACAGATCCGGATTTTTTTTCCTTTAATTATAAAATAAAATTCATTATTTAATAACCGTTTTCCTGCATTATATTTTTTTGGTTATATAAGGCGCAAACATTTTGAGATGAATGCTCTCTGTCTTCTTTTAAATCATAAAAATTGTTAAAAATAATTAATCTTTTCTCTTCACTAATTTTTTCGTTACATTTAAATATACAGTTGTCACAAAGTGGTTTTAATAGTTTTTTTTTATGAGTTTTACCTAAACGGGATACAAATTCTTGTCCCGCATTTATTTTAAATTTTTGTATGTTTCTTTTCCAATTATTTACATTTCTTTTTCGTTTCCTTGATTTTTTGTTTTCCTTATTATGTTCGCTTTCTAGTTCTTAAATATTTCCTTGAATATCTTCTGACATTTGAATTTGATGTTCTTGAAAATTAAGTTGGAGAACATCTGCTTGCTTAAAAATAATTTCAGTGCCCGAGTTTTCTGATGATTCAGGAATATAATCTTTATCAGTAATCAAGTTATCAGCTTCTGATTCATTTTCATTTGCACTTTCATTAGTATTAATTGATATTTTTTTTGGTCCATTAAAAATCATTTCATTTTCTATACTGCTACTTTTTTGTTCAATTACTTTTAGGTCGAGATCTAGAATATACACTTCTTCAGATAATTCACAATCTGCTTCGGAGACAGTTAATTCCTTTTCAATATTATGGAGGTGTACAGTAGTTCCAATATATTCATTAGGTTTATCAGCTAAACATAAAAAAATTAGATTTTTGTAAATTAATAAATACCAATATATCTATTTAACAGATATTTTAAATTTAAAAAACAATATTTGGTCAATATTCTAGAGAGTAAATTTTGGATTAACTTAAATCCGTACCCATTACGTGGTGGCTACTTGTTTAGTAAAATCGAAACATATTCTAATAAGAAATGAATTGTATTACAAATCAATAATTGTATTCTTCTTTTTTTGTTAGTACCGTTACAATTTGTTTCTTGTCTAACTGTTCTGTAACTTCTGTTTCCAAACAAAATACAAAAAATTGTTCACGAAAAGTTTTTTAATAAGAAAAAATATATTTTTAAGGTACGTAAATTATGTAATAGTACTGAGATATCTCGTTGCAGTATATAGATTAATTGTAACATTACAAACATTCTATTATGTAACACTGAGATATCTCGGTGTAGCGTGTAAATTTATTGTAACATTATAAAAATTCTACACAGGGTTAAGCTTTATAAAAAAGGTAATTGGCTATTCTAAAATATATCAGTGATGCAGAAATAAAGGTCGAAAAATACCCTTTATTTTATGCCATAAAATATTTTTAACATTTTTCGACTTATCTCACTGTTGCTTTGAGGTATCGATATGCTGTTTCAATAAAACCTGATCATCTTTTACAAAATTCCGTTACCTCGGTACTAAAACATCTGGAATTTTATAATTATGTAATTTTTGTAGTTGTATGACAGCTACCCGGACCTGTTACATCAGCACAACAAAAATTCACATCAATCACAACCAAATTATCAGTATTTTTCTAAAGTCTAAAAACGGTCATTGTAATAAAAATGGTAGCAAAACCAACTGTACATATTATAGACCAATATTTATTTTACCAGCTAAATTCAAAATCTTTGAAATTATTATTAAAAAGAGAATACCTTTTTTATGAATAATAATAACACCCTAAGGGTAAACGATTTTGAAAACAGTTCAATTGTAACTGATACCTTTCTTAGTTTAACTGAATTTATCTCCAAAAATAGAGATATGGGCAAATATGTGTTTTAGACTTACAAAAGACTTTTGACTATGTTGATGATGATATTTTACTATTGAAGCTTTCAGAACTTAATTTTTCTAATACCCAGTTAGAATACTTTAAATTATATCTTCAAAACCGAAAACAGATGGTTCGTATAGGAAAAATTTTTCGTTTTTCTTTGTAACTTTTTTTGGTTGAAGTTTAATTGTACGATTATATGTTGAGTTGTATTTCTCAATAAGTGAGGGTAACATAGATATCCATTTATAATTACCCTGAAAACTAAACTGTTTCCAGATTGAATTTTTTAAAGTCCGGTTAAATCGTTCTACTATGGATGCTTTCATTTCAGAATATGATAATGATTAATTTTTTTCTTTCCATAAGTTTAGTTCTTTGTTGAAAAACTCTTTACCTTGATCAGATTGAATATTTTTTGGGTGGGTTTCATCACGTATAAAAATGTTTTGCATGTGTTTTGTGTCTATTACAGTTAATAAATATTTACTTCCTTTGTTATGCTTTACATATGGAATCATTTGTACTAAATCGATTTTCCATGTATCGTTTAAACCTTTTTGAATAAATTTTCTTCGACGAAAGCTCCGTCTGGCTGGTCTATGTATTTCCGATAGTATTTGTGCTCTTGACATTATGATTGTACCATTTAATCAGATTTTTCAATTCTATTTTATAATTTTCTATACCCCAACAGTTACATGTATCTGGTCCAGATGACGAGTTGTCGTAAGCGCAAGGACAAAGAGCAAAATTAGTCCCGTATATTGATTTAAATTTTTCTGTTGTTGAAAATTCTTTAATGTATTTATACATGTGAAAAATACGTAGCTTATGCTCATTTAATAACACATTTAATAACAATACACACAATTATAACATTTAATAAGACATCTCCATCTTTTAAAATGAGAATAAATTATACATCTTTCACCTTCATTTTTTAAACTGAGAATAAGCTATAATACATTTTTGCTGCTTATATATATTTCAAGACGAAACTATTTTACCTCTTAATCATTTTTAAAACACGAACCGATAAATTTTAATCATCCATTTACGATGATGGTAGCGGGACCATCTGGATGTGGAAAAACAACATTTGTATGAAATTTAATATTACAGATTGATACATCCCTAAATCGAAAAAATAAAATGGTGTAACTCAGAAATTTCCGCTGTTCCAAGAAATGTGATTCCCTGATATAGATTTTTACACCGGCATTCCGGAAGAGCTTAGTGAAAATGAAAATAAACCTACATTAATTGTTTTAGATGATTTAATGTTAGATTCAGCAACTTTCTAAAGGTTCTAAAGGAACTAAAGGTTCGCACCACCGTAATTTGTCTATTATTAACGCAAAACATTTTTCATCAGGGGAAATTCTCACGAGATATTTTTAATTTTATATTTTATTTTAGAATTCTAAATATTTGGTACTTTTTAAAAACTCTCGAGATAAATCACAGATTTTTCCTCTAGCTACACAACAATATCCGGAAAATATAAAAGGTTTCCTGGGGGTATATAATGAATCAACATCAAGCCCACATGGTTATATTGTATTAGATTTAACACAAGACATTAACGTTTTGTTTCGAATTAGAACCAACATATTCCCAGAGGAATATTGCGTCAGTTTTTGTGGTACCAAAGATTTAAACAATTGTTTAAAATATGAAACGGTTGAAGAAAAATCGACATATGTTACTTGTACTAGAAAAATGCAGCAACAAGAATTTTCGTAAAAGTATTCTAAAATATTGTAATGATGATATTATAATAAAAACTATTGCGGAAATTGCTATTCATGTGTTAAACGGAAACAATAAAATATTACCATCACAAAAAACCAAACTAAAAAAACATAAAAAACAATTGAGACTCTTAGCGTGTACAGAAAAAACTATAAAAACGAAACGAAAAATGTTAATTCAACATGTAGGATTCTTACCTACATTAATTGGTACTATATTATCTGGTGTAATAGAAAAATTGCTCAGTAAGACATAATGCAGCCACTGATTGTTTTGCCACCAGAAATATTTTCAAAATTTAGCAAATTATTTCAAGATGATAAAAAATGGATTTATTGGATCAAAAAATGAAAAAATATGATTATGTGATAAAAAATTAAAACCATTGCAAAAATGGTACATATATCGTCAAAACCTAAAATTAGCTCCACTATACTTGCACAGTTTCCTGAAACAAAAAAATGAAAATAGTAAAACATTTTATGTTTTGGAAGAAGTTAACGGAGATGTATAGTCATAGATGACTTAAATGTAACATTGTTTAGTAATGATAATCTAAAACTATTTCCAGACAACACTTTAGCTTCATTCGAAAATAAATTACCTAATCACTATGATTTAAGAAATGGAAATTGGAAAGTTGGTCCTACAGACATATATCTGAACGATTTCCTAGAAAAAGGAGAATTTAACAATTTAGCTTTTGTCAATATTAGGCAGTATAATGTTTATGTAAGAAACATTGAAAATCTCTCAAAAAAATTAAAGTAACCAAATCTATATGTTACACATATTATTCATATGACGATTCGGAATTACATTTGGAGGATGGGAATTTTAATTTTTTGCCAAAGTTTATTAAAATTATAACTCCTAATCCCGAGTTTACTCGAAATCAAGTTTTCAAAGAATTTTTTAATGAAGGTTTGACATACATCTCTAATTCAAAAATTATGATGAGGTAACATTTAAAAAAGTGTCAGAATCTAACCGAGGGGATTTAATTCGAATATCGCAAACTTTCGATGAAGATAGTTTCTATATAAAAGTTAATCCAAGTTATAATGTAAAAACATTACTAACTGAATTATTTCAACAATTATATAGTTCAATCATCTGTGTTTGGAAGTAGCAAAGTGCGGGTGTTGAGAGCTATCAAATTGTAGATTACATACAAATATTGAATTTGAAAATGTCCATTACATACCTATAGAAAAAAATTGTCTTGAAACGATAGCGATTAAAATGTGCAATCAATACGATGACTAAATAAATTTTGTTTCTAGTTACTATCCAACAAAATTGTATTACATTTTAAAAAGTATTGATTGCCCAAAAATAATATAAATGCTATTACTAAAATATGATATCCTATCAAACATGGAAAGAGCTTACGTGAGATATTATTTCTCTCAAGTAGGAGGAGGAGTCAACGATATTGGACCTTTATTACAATTTTATCCAGCTATACAAAAAGGTCGTGGTTTTGGAAATATTAAGCTATATAAGGTCGTGGTTTTGGAAAAAAGAGGCTGTAAGCACAAGTAAAAATATTTTTAATGATATCTGGGCATCTGGTGCAAACTTAGAAGACACTTTAATTGAACAAAGCAAAGGCGGCATAAAAAAATTACGGAAATCTGTAGAGAACCAACGGCATTCGATGTATGGTGGAAGACAAACAGCTATAAAAAGACGAGCAATTTCTAAAAAGACACATTTGAAGTCGAAAAAACGATAATGAAACCAAAGTAAAAAAAGATGGAGCAATCAACAAATTCAGAAATATTGGAAACACAAAATGGTGAGCCAGCGCAGATTCTTTTATTAAGCTATATTTATTTTTTGGATAAAAAAACAAACAATAAAAATTCAAATTGGATTTAATATTGAAAATTTTGCTGCGTCAATAATTTTCCAACGACAAAACAAAGTAATAAGCGAAAAGAATTATTTGGAGTGGTGTACATTTTATCACGATTTTAAAAACAGTGAACCAAAATTAAATTCAAAAGGATTTTCGCTAACATTTAATCATGCAGAGGGAACTAAAACACTTACATTGCAGCTAGATGAGTACACTCGTTTTTGTCTTATTCTAGACTTTATACAAGAAGTGATGTCATATAACAATGGAGCTGAACTTAATATACGAGAATATGTATTGAAATATTTTGAGAGATGTATTGAAAAGAATAAACTAAGATTGGAACGAGAAGATTTTTACATTCCAATGAATTTACACGTAGCTCAGTGTAACTATTCCAGACTATTTTATGAAATACCTATGTTTCTGTCAGAAAAATTATCTTCGTCAACAATAAATAAAACAAATATTTTTTAAAACCAATTATTTTCTTTTATTAAATACATACATAAATTCATACAATTTTTTACAGCACATCTTTGTAAATTTTCCTTTATGTGATGATGATGCCAAATGGTGGTGAAATTCCTTAGTTTCTGAAGAGATGGAATGTCCTTATCTAAATTGATAACTTCTACTAAAGTAGAAACAAATTTATCTAAAATTTTTTTTTTCTGGTACCCCTTTACGTGAACGATATCGAATGAATTTAAATGATCCTTTAAGACATTTTTAATTGCTGAATATTCTATAAATCCATTATCCCAGTCAAGACAATTTATTTGCATTTTATTCAATTTATTTTGCTATTTAACATCGCTATTTAACTCTTCGAACGAAAAAGGTGATTTAAACATAAAAAGCATGGGTATCAGTGATCCATCAGCTAACAAAGAAAATTTTTTCAAGAAATATTGCTTATTATTTCCAAGAATAAATTGCAGATCTGCTACTGCCTTGCTGCTCATTATGTACCTTACTATATTAAAATAACTTGAAAACATAATACGATTTAAAAAGAGAGAAAAAAAGAGGGATCACATGACCAGACCTTCCAGGACGCTTTAACAGTAGCAAAGACCAATACCGAACCCTTAGGAACCGATACCGGACCCTCAAGGACTGATACTGGATCCTCCAGGACCGAACCTGACTCATAAGGACCTCCGGGGTGTCCGCCCAAAATCGAGAGAGGGGGCCGCCAGAAACAGGACCAACTTTAAAAGGGACCGGACCTAAGGAGCCAGATATCGGTCCTCCAGAAATAAGGGCTCATTTAAATGGATTAGCCTGAAAAATATTTGTTTCAAGAAATATAAAATACAAAGAATTTTTCAATTTAAAATTAATTTGCTTTTCTTTTATTAAATAGTAAGGTCTTTGTTTTTTTTATTTCAACAGTTTTATTTGGGAATCAATACTCGACATTGGTATTAACTCGAATAGAGCCATGTTCCATCTCGGTTCGTCCCTTCCCAAGAACTTAATATAGAAGCCTATTTTGTTTAATTCGTTTAATTCAGAATCTGTTGACATTTTTTTGCTAAATCTGTCCGGCATGTAAAACGTTATTTTTTCATTATCGAACGAGTACTTTACCTCAGAAAGTGGTGCTTTTTGCCCTCGTTTTGTATCTAAAAATTTAAACGTTATAACTTCATACATCTTGTCTATGGCGAGGATATCAATATTTTTAAAAAATTCTTGTTCAGAAACGATAACAGAAATAATATTAATCGAAAAAATATCTTACCATTTTCAATTTATATTTGGATTTGATTTTAAATTTATTAGTTTTTCAGTAAAGTAAAGATTAAGAAGTAAACAGCTTTTTGTTTTTTTGCTTGACCTTTGAAGTGACAACATTTCTTGTTTTTTAATTAAGGAAAAACATAAAAATAATTTTTTTTTTGTTAACTTTTTTTTTTAAATATTAAATTTAACAAGTGCACATTTTTTCTTTTGATTTTTTTTCGATTGTTGTGACAAAATTAAATTTTGATTTTTAATTTGTTCCTGTTTTATGGCTGCACTCCAATGGCGGCAAGATAAGTATTTTGCCTTATTAATTACGTTTAATATGTAACAAATAAATTTTTTTTTTATACATGTATATTATTTTTCGTTTTCACAATTACAATTTTATTTTTATTTTCTTTCGACTACCGAATTTATATGATTTTTTATTTTTTTCGGAATAAATGCATATTTAAATTATAATTTTATAATTTTTATTATATTTTTTAATTATACTCGCTTGGTTGGTTTTGTTTACATTAATTTAAGTTTATTTTTTTGTTTTACTTCTTCTTAATATCAACTTGTGGTAAACAAAACTATTATATATCTATCTCTCTTCCACTCGTACGATGGATGATGCTGTTCTTCTTTGTCGTAATTTAATTTATTAATTTCTGGTGGTATATTTTACTTTTAGTGGGTTTTTGGTTGTCGCTGCGTTTAATAAAGTCACTTAAAAGTGTATGTTAAAAACTGTTGAACGTTGTTATAAAGCATTTGCTCGCACAAAGCAAAATATAATTATAATTATTATTGTTATATTAATTTTTCTAACAAAATTACCAATTTTAATGTTAATTTCTGTAACATTTGCGGGTTGCAAACGAATTTTCATGCTGCCGATTGTCATCTTAGTTCAATTAAACCAGCAATCTTAGCCCTATGTGAAACACAAGTCAGCAACCATAATGATAACTTTAGTGTTACCGGCTACTCACTTATTTCACACTTCGTACCCAAAATAGGTATCGCAATCTATATAAAAAATGACATCGCCTTCAACACACTTAAAAAATATAAATGTTCTAGCCCAACCTTCCACTATATTTGAGTCAAAATTCCCGTTGAAAAGCAAGTCATACATTTCTGTTTCCTATTCAGATCGCCCAACTCAAATGAACAAGAAACTGCTATGAAAATCGAAAATCAATCTAACCAAATCAATGAAATTTTGGACTCATCTCCAGAAACTGAAATTGTTCTGACGGGAGATTTCAACATTCATAACAGGGACTGGCTTAAATTCTCTAGTAACACATCTCAATTGGGAAACAAGTTGAACTATTCTCCTCATTGTTCCACCTTTCTCAAATTGTTAAAAATCCAACTAGGATCCCGTACCGTGCTGATCAAGAAGGTCACCTCTTGCATCTGTTTCTCATCACACACCCAGAAAAATATGTGGTTTCAGTTGGTTGCCCCCTGGGTAATTCCGCCCATTGTTTGGTTATCCCAAGTTTCCGAGTAAACCCAATCTCCAACCAGAGCTCCCCTCCCAAAAAGGCAGTTTCGCATTACAGTCATGCTAACTGGGAGGGCCTTAACAATTGTTTTACAACCTTTGATTAGTCATTCTGCTTCCGTAATAGAAATATCAACTTTGTTGCAAATGCGATTAGTGAAACTATTTTATTTGGAATGAGGTTATTCATTCCTCATTCCAAGAAAACCGTCAAAAGAAGGCCAAAATCTTGGTTCAATCACATTCGCAAGAAAGCAATTTCTAGAAAAGGGGAGGCTTTTAAACGGTTCCAAAACAACAGGTCGGAGGCTCAATGGGCCAACTATATAGTGGTTAGAAACAAATGCAAGAGAGTTATCAACAAGCAAAAATTCTTGTTCATCGTGCGCTATTGCTATAACTTCGGTCATTTCCAAAGTAATGGAAAAAATTGTGAATCAAAAGCTTTTGAAATACCTGGATCACAAAGGTTTGCTTCATGACAGACAATACGATGTTCGATGTTTTGGCTCTTGATATTTCTAAGACTTTCGACCGAGTTTGGTACGATGCTCTATTGGCAAAATGCAAAGCATTAGATCTAGGTAGGGTTTGTTTTAGAATGGATTGGAGATTTCCTTTCGAATCGTACGATTCGTGTACTGGTCGATGGATATTCATCTGACAAATTCAAAGTAAATACTGATGTCCCTCAAGGATCAGTTTTATCACCCAATCTTTTCTTAATATTTATCAATGACCTACTTCCATTAACCTCCAATCCTGTTCATAGCTTCGCAGAGGACAGCATCCTTGTAGCTTCCTCTGAGTTTTATAGCCGCTGTAACATTAATCACCAAATTAGTACAACAGCAAAAAATTTCACTATTAGTGAGCTAAATAATTTAGCAAAATCCAAAAATGGGATGAAGTCAACAGAGTTAATTTCAACACCAAAAAAACTCAATGCTGTCTGATCTCGCGAAAAATTGCCACCACTATGCCTAACCTACTATTTCAGGGAGAAGTTTTGCAACATTCAACAGATTTAAACATGCTGGGTATCGAGCTAAACCAAAAATTCACTTGGTCAAATCACATTTTTAGGTAGTTAAAAATGTAGCTAAATGTTTGGGATTTTTGAACCGCTACAAAACCTTCTTTTCTGCATGTGATCTTCTTAATATCTATTAAACGTACATTAGGCCGAAAATGGAGTATAATGCACATATTTGGGCTGCAGACCCTTTAACAGCGCTGGGTTATCTAGATAATGTGCAAAACAGAGCTATTCGTCTTATCAACGACCCCAGTGTAACTTCAATGCTCACTCCACTCAGCCATACAGTTGGGTCACTGACCTTGTTTTATAGATATCTCGTAAGGATTAACACCTGTTCCAAAGAAATAAACAGTTAATGCCTCCACTTAAAGTTTTCCAACGAGAAACAAGGAGTGCAACAAATGCTCATCCCTATCATGTAGAGTTCTCAAGATGGTGAAATACGGCTTATGGAATTCGTATGTTATGCGCATGTCCCATTTGTGGAACCATATACCATCACATGTGTTCCCTAAAGTTGGTAATTCATATGTGTACGATTTACTAAACTTAAGTAGAAGAACATTAACATCTTTCTTCAAAATGTCCCGCCAAATTTTCCTACCTATCCCCCATTATCCAAATTTCCCAATTCCAATTTCCACAACCATCCTTCCCACGTCCTTATCCACAAACCCAAGCTATATATTTGTATTAAAGGTTCCATCCTAATGTTTGGTTTTAAAAGGGGTGTAGTTGGTTAAAGTCCAACACTACCCTGAGGAACCACGTGCAGTTCTTCTTGGTGATTTTCGAGTTTTCCACCAATCCTCGTAAAAAAAAAAAAAACTATTTTGAATTTTCAGAGCTTTATGTCCTACTGTTTGAAAGCAGTTTCAAATACCCCCTACTTTTTTAGAAGTATAATGCATGCATAGTTTCTTTATTCTTAGGAATTTGTATTCTGACTAATTAAAAACTGCATAAACTAAGTAATTATTAGTTTATATCTAATGCAATAGAACTATGTCAATTATCATGTCATTTCTTAAATAATTATATGACACATATGTATCTTGAATTATTATTTGTAGCTACCAGGAGCTAAATTAAATTTATTCATAAATTTCTTTGTTAAAAAAATAAATCCTTTCAACAACTTTAACATTAACTTCAATACGTGACACACCTCAAACTTTTAAGATTTACATAATACAATGTTATAGGCACCTTATACATATTTTCCTGTGTGATTTTTTAAAAAGTTATAAATAGAAAGACAAAAAATTTATTTTTAAATTCTTTATTTTATTTTACAAAAAAACTTAATTATTTTCAATTGCATAATAACTCCATGGTAATGTATAATAACCATCTGTTAAAATAAATCTTTTATCATCAAACGCGTTTAAAGCTAGTTTCGATTGGGTAATACTAACAATAGTATGTTTTTGAGATTTTAATAAATTTTGTTTAACCATCTTATCGACAGAATTTACAAAATCATCAAAACAAATTTCTCTTTTTACAACCATTTTTTTAACACCTTTAATTTTTTTCAGTTTTTCTTTGTGTTCAACTTTGATTGCATATATTTTAGATCTTAATCCAACAAAATGAGATATTATTTGTCTATTCAACTCATATTTCATTAGCCCTACAACTTTTTTATTAAATCTTGGTATTCCCCAAACATTATTCAAAGGATAATCACTATTTAAATATTTTAGGTAAATATTTAAATTACAAATTTCATAAATTAAACTATTTGTATTTGGTTTCATGTAATCGTAATGATATTCATATATCAGCGTTTTTGAAATTTCCAGAACCCAAAACCAACATAAATAGGTTTACAAAAGCATGCTTCAGATTTAAATAATTCAATAGCTACTAAATTCTCATTAAAAACTGTACTATTTTTGATAAAAGGCGAAGAAATTAATGAATTGCCGCCATACCTTCCTTTCCAATTTGAAACTAGTTTTACATTACAATATTTTCTTACGTTTTCTATAGATTTTCCAAAAATGGCATTATTCTTAAGTTTAAAACGTTCAAAATCAATTTTATTGGTAGCTTGTGCTCTTAATCTTGTGTTTAAATCAATATATGCTTTTAATAATGCATATTGATCAAATTCAAGAATCCTGTGAATTTTTTTTATCTATAGGCCATGTTTTAAAGCTTGTTTTAAATTTCTATAATGTATGACATATTTTTCTTTATCGTTAATAGTTGCAAATAGTTTTTTTGTTTTGAATCAGGGGAGCATATAGTTGCAACGCAAAACGGTATATCGGCATCCAAATCGTGCAACTCTGTTGGATAAATTAAATCGACTTCAAAAATGAAAGCTTTTGGTGAATCGTTTTCTATTGTCTGAATATTATCTATTGAAAAATCACATGGTTGGATCCATTTAAAATTCCCTGTTGGTAAAAATTGTGTCAGTGCATAACCGTACTGATTATTAATATCTTAAATATTTTTTTGGTTTATATGGATTATATCCAGCTAAATATTCATTATTTGTTTCAGAGTAGCGTTTTAAACATTGACTTAAACTTACACGTATTCCCCTTTCAATAAACATAATCATAACTATATCTGTAAGCAATTCTAAATTTGTTCCAGTGCATAATAACATACCGTCCCAAGTATAGCCAGAACAAGTGTAGTAATGAGCTACACTGAGGGTCTAACTTATGTGTTTCTAAGCAATTTGTACGAAATTTTTCAAATACATCTGCTAGTAGTAAAGTAAAACGTCCGTTTTTAAGTACAAATCTGAATACTTTCCTAAGTTATTAAGGTTTAAATCACACCATACTTTTTGTGCTTGAAGATAGTCGTCATCTCTAATATTCTCTTTATTTAATTTATTATAAAAATTATATTTTTCAGATAATTCTGTTTCTGAAAATCTCTCAAAGCTACTGAAATAATCATACTCCTTTTCTTTTTAATAAGTCAATTTGATGTTACATTAAATAAGAAAATTCGGACTCTAGAATTGGAAAATCGTTTAAAAGACAGGACAAATGATCTAAACTACTAGCCAAAAATCTAAAAGAATCTATAAACCTAAATTTAATTTTGTTATCTTTAATGAATTTTGTAAAGGATATATAATTCTAGTTATTTATTGGAAGTCCATTTATGTTACCCTCACCAACTTTTTGTATATAATCAAAAAATGTGCATCATATGAACTAAGGTTATGAAATATAATAAGTATAGTTCATTGAAAAGATTTCTATTGGCACTATAACAGTAACACATGAGTTAAGTATAATTACTAGCTGTTGCAGTTGGTTCATAAACTATTTAATACAATCCTCACCCCGATAAAACTCATATTTTGTGTAACTCAACTGAAACGAACTTGTTAAATAATATCCGATTGAGCAGGGAATATGCTCTTGATATTTCTACTCCCCCATCTATTTCTTTTAAAATGCATTCTAAGTCCGTGTATATTACAAACGGAAGCATTATATTATTTCTGTAATTCTTAAAACTAAGAGTCTTATTTTCTATATTAGGTAATCTTATCTTACATTAATTTTGCTTCCAGCAATTTTCTTTATGAACTTCCAGTTTTTCTGTATCATAAAAGTAATGAAGACATCTATCACAAAAATAAATTTCATGTTCATTAGAATTGCACTGTGATCTCAGAAGCCTTGAAAGATTTTTAATCCAAATATAATGTAGATTAATTTTCATCAGATTCCGGTTCTTCCAACATAAATAAATTCACATGTAGCTTATCTAAAATAAAATAAAATGTTAAGTATAAAATTAAATAAAAAGCAACAAAAAACAAAATTCTAATATTAACCTTTTTCCATTGATTTTGACAATTTTTTCCAATTTACTTTTTGGTGTTTCACGATGATAAGCAAATACATTAATTGAAATATTATTGCTTTTTTCAAATAATCTAATGTGTTTTAACTACATAGAACAGCTAATTCCATCGAGATTCAGAACGTCTTTATAATTAGGATAGCTTGAAGTCCGTTCGGGATGATTTTTGGTGGGGTATAATGCTGACACAACAGCCCATGCAAAGCATGCGTCATTATTTCGAACATTAATGCAAGCTCCATTCCTTACAGGTTTTCCAACAAAATAATGGTGAAAATTTATTAATATTTACAGTTAAATTTATAATAGCTGATAAAACCCAACCGCTATTTCTTTCTTGAAATTCTTCTATAGCTTCTATATTTATTGCATCTATTTTATCTCCTTTATATACTGCAACATGTTTTGTACTTAAATGTTTCAATTCATTTTTTTCTTCCTCACCTTCATACATCTCAATACATCACCTTCTAAAATTCTCAATTTATCTTCTATTACACTTTTACAGAGTAATATAAGTTAGTAATTACTCATGATCGAATTCTGTTTTTAAAAGCTGAATGTGGTAGATCTTCTCACACCAAACGTTGACATGATGACGATGATGCTTCAGATTCACGACCCCTTCTAAAATACTTTAATCCATTCATCATTCGAGTAAACGATTTCAGCTTTATCTGTTTCACAATTTTTAATGTTTTCCTCCACTTCGTTACACTGACTTATCATCTTGAATAAGATTTATTGATGTTTTCTTACGAGATTCTCAGCATAGCGTTCCATAGTTACTTGTTATGATCAATAATTTTTATCAGAAAATATAAGATATTTAACCTTTGAGTCGTTACGAATCACTACTTAATATATGTATTCATTAAGGAAATAAATTATATTAACATCCCATACCATAAAGAATTCAAATAGTTTGTAGTAATCAAGTTAATGTGCATTTAAATAACATTTTTTAATTTTTATCGCAAAACCATTAACATTCACTACATACTATAGGATATTTTTGATAATTTCATAACACTACATCTTTTCAATATAGTCTACATTAATTCATAGTCTATTCAAAATCTAAGATGATTGATACACGCTCAAATAACTTCGGCGGGGTCCGATTCGGTCCTTGCTACAGCCAAAGGACCCCTTTTAAATCATACTACCAAAGTTCTAATTCCATCAAATTTTTTAATGTTCAAACCTTCCATCTTGAGACCCTAAAACTACGAACTTAGCCCCTTATGATCTTATTCCCTTTTCCAATTCTCTAAACTTGCTGAAACTTTTACACTTATAACATCGTACCAAAGCCTTAAACCCCCTACCTTTGAACTTTTTAAAACCACTTAATAATTTAATTTTTAAATTTCATAACACATATTCTCACACTAGTAGATAGGTAGGCACTTGGGCCAGACAGGTCAGTAGGTCAAGGTCACCAGGAAGTAGGTCAAAGCGTAATTAGGTCAGACAGGCCAGACAAGTCTAGTTGTTTGTAAATATTGTGTACTTGTTTTAAGTAATAGGTAAACATGGAAATAGTAAGAAAAAATGCTTAATTTTATGTTTGCATTTTTGAGATGAGATTGTTTCTTCTTTTTTTTTTCGTTTTTTTTTATGACAAGTATTTAAAGAAAAGGAAGGAAAAACCGTTAATTAATTGTTATAATGTTGAAAAAAAATATAAATAAAGCGAAAAAAAAAAAAAGGAAATTAAAAATATCTAAAGTGGTACAGGTTTACTTCTTATTCATGTATAGCGTTGGCTTAAGTAATAGGCGCATATGAAAAGTAGAAAGAAAAAATGGTTGATAAATGTAAAAAGAAAAAAATAAAATAAGTTTAATCATACAAGATACAACAATTTTAAAAGGTACAACGCATCTTTATAATTCATAAAGAAAACGTGCAAACCTGTTTTTCTATGTAGACAGAAAAAAATGATCAAACCATTGAAAAAAGTGGTGCGTTTTTAGATGTACCTAACTATTTGTGTCGTTTTTTCTTTTTTTTTTCTACTTTACCTATATAGGTACATCGCATCTTTAAAATTCATAAAGAGAATGTACAAACCTGTTTTTCTGTCTACATAATGATACAAACAATTGAAATAGTTATGCGTTTTTAGATGTGTCTAACTATTTGTGTTGTTTTTTCTTTTTTATACCCTACAAATTAAGTACATATATGGTATATTAACTTTGGTATGGTGTTTGTAACCACCAAAAGGAAGCGAGTTAAGTATAGACATGTGTATATATTCTGAATCAGGATCACCTCCTGAGTCGATTTAGCGATGTCCGTCCGCCCGTACGCACGATAACTCAAAAAATAATGATGTTATCTTGATGAAATTTATACTGTAGGTTAACAATGACTAAGGTAAAGCGGTGATTGTAAATGGGCGAAATCGAACCATGCGTTCCAGTACCTCCCATACAACTTCCAAAACCGAATACGCATTTCCTAATTATTATTAATTAAGAAATACGCATTTCGAAATTAATAAAGATAGAAACTTCAAATTTTATACGAAGGTGCTGTTTCCTAAATCCCTGATTCGCCTAAAATTTGAGATGAATTGGAGTGGTTGTTCGGGTACCTCCCATACAACTCCCAAAACCGAACAAGCATATCTTCGAAATTAATAAAGATAGAAACTTCAAATTTGTTACTAGGGTGTTGTTTCCTGAATCCCTGATTTGTCCAAAATTTAAGATGAATTGGAATGGTTGTTCGGG
Organism: Poecilobothrus nobilitatus; assembly: GCA_947095535.1. Lineage (NCBI taxonomy): Eukaryota > Metazoa > Arthropoda > Insecta > Diptera > Dolichopodidae > Poecilobothrus > Poecilobothrus nobilitatus. Next base: position 134,481,109 of record OX352774.1, on the reverse strand, counting down.
TATGTGCCACACAACTCCCAAGACCAAACAAGCATATCTTCGAAATTAATAAATATATAAACTTGAAATTTGATATAAGAATGTTCTACCCTGTTGATGCCTCTAAAATTTGAGATGAATTGGGGTGGTGATCCGTGTGCCTTCACACACTTCCCAAGACCTAACAAGTATATTTTCGAATTTAATAAAGATAGAAATTTGAAATTTTGTACAAAGGTTGTAAAAGCATTAATTTTTTTAGCTTAGTTATATTAAATACCTAACTAAAATAACTTATGGATTTTTAATTTAATTTGAATTTTTTAGGTGTAAGGTATAAATAAGTTGGTTGCAACGACTTACGGTTACTTTTACTTGTTTATTTCTACTTTAAGTATTTAAAGAAGAGGAAAGAAAAAACTAATAATTAATTTCACTGTGTCGTTAAAGATATTTTTTGTTTGTAAGAATGTGGAAAAAATATGAATGCAAGAAAGACAAACAGGAAATTAAAGCTATCGAAGTAAAAAAAATTCAAGTCGTCAGGTTAATTACATTTGAACCCTATTTTGCAAACAAGAATATACAAATAAAACATATTTATTTACATGTTCAAAAAAATTTTATTTAACTAGAAATATTTTACAATTTCATAAAAATCTGAGTTGAAAATTTTTTTACGATGATCAAATGTTAAGATTGCAGAAATAGTGAAATCCAATTTTTCTATACGTCTTTGATATCTAATTCTGTATATGTATATATAAATTTGAAAAATCTTAATTTAAAATTTTCAATCTTTGATAATGACGGTAAGTCTCTGATTAGATCTTCTATTTACGCTGTCGCTTATATTTACGCTGTCGCGTAGCGTACTTTTCTTGAAAAGTACGCTACGCTGTCAATGTACTTTTCAAGAAAAAGTTTGTTTTGCTCTCCTTTAACATACATTTTTTCAGCTGATTCTAAATAGTATTTTATAATTCTAAATATAGGTTTTATGTCTAAATATTCAACTAAACCGTTATTTCATTTAAGTCCATTTATTTTATTTTCGTAATACTTATCATAATTTCCCTCTGTACTAAGTTCTTCTGCAAAGTATGGTGGTTTGAAGTGATATAGAGTAGGAATCAAACTTCCTATTTCTACCTCTGCCAGCTCTTTAAGGAAATATTGCTTTTCATTTCCTTTTAAAAATTGTAGGTCAACTACGAAAATTTAATTATCCATGTTGAAGGTTTACGAAAAATGTTCATTAGAATAACCAAATTTACATTTATATTCACTTCGGAAAAAGAGCTTTTCCTATAAATATAGGTTACCAGATTTTGTTTTTAACTAACGCAACTATGCTGTTTCACCCATTTACTATGATGGTGGCGGGGCCATCATGCTGTGGTAAAACCACTTTTATTCATAATTTAATAAAATATAAAAAACAAAATATACAACCACATATTAATAGAATAATTTGGTGTAATCCAGACAAAAATGCCGTTCCAAAATATATCAAAGATAGTAACACTATCCCAGATTTTAATGATAATCAAAAATCTTTCTCAATTATTATCGATGATATGATGTTAAATTCTCATGATAAGTATGTATGCGATTTATTTACTAGAGGATCACATCATAGAAATTTTTCTGTAATATTTGTAACACAAAATGTTTTTAACCAGGGTAAATTTTCAAGAGATATTTCACTTAACTGTAAATATCTTGTACTTTTCAAAAAATAAAGAAATAAATCGCAGATATTACCTCTAGCTCGCCAAATATATCCCAATCAAAACAAAGAATTTGAAAAAGTATATAATGATGTGACGTCAGTCCCATGTGGCTATATATTAATTGAGCTTCCTCAAGACGTTAATGATATATTTCGATTAAGAAGTAATATATTTGAAAAAGGTTTTGTGCTATTGTACGAGAGATCAATTAGAACAATTTGGGGAAGAATATGAAAAGTTTGAAGACCAATCGTCATATATTGCACCTATTAAAAACTTCTAAACTAAAATTCCCAAAAAGTAATTATAAAACACTGTGACATTGAAGTAATTAAAACAATTTGTGAAATAGAGTTAAATATTTTAAAAGGTAATTGTAATCTGAGTAAAAAAACAAGAACACAAATACGAAGGTATAAAAAGGAATTAAGATCATTCATTTTATAAATCTACAAATCTATAAATAAAAAAAGGAAAATTATTATACAACGTGGTGAATTTTTACCTGCACTTCTTGGTGCAGTACTATCAGGTATAATTGGAAATTTTATAAAATGAATAATACAACATTTAACAAATTGATAATTCTAAAACCCGAGATTTATGAGAAAATGAAGCAAAATGCAGACGTTAAACTCAATGAGTTGGATAAAATGATGAAAAAAATATTGATAAATAAACATCTCACGGACATTCAAATGATATTTGTACAGACAAAATATATTTAAAAAAGAAACAAAAACGAGAACTTCCTAGAAATAAAGAGGAAAAAGTAAAAATTACGGAAACAAAAAGTACTCAAACTCATGCAAAACTATTTTATATAGATGGGGAATCGCAGTCGCATTTTCCTGAATATAAAAATGTTATACAAGTTGTACCTGAAGAAGAAGAAGTATATGAAAAAGAAACTGATGACGAAGTATTCGATGATAAAATTCAAGAAAATGTTTTAACAAAAGCATCGTCAGCTGCTTCAGTTGGAGAACGCCTTAGGAAAAGAAAATCAATTAGAAATTAAAATGTACAAATTTTTGAAACTAATGTTTTACAGTATCAGTGAAAGCAGGAGACATTATAAGTGTTCCTTTAGATAGCCCAAGCCCAACAACGAAAAAAGAAAAAGCTATAAATACCAAAGAGTTGAATAATTCATCAAGACGTGTTTTTTGAGGTCAGCTATAGCGGGTAATACTCAAACAGAACTTAATTTTCAAATTCGTAAGAATAAATCCGCAAGCTCATAGACAACATACAAGTAAATGGTGAGTTTTGTATCACTTTACTTAGTGATTCCTCTATGAACTACAATCCAGAAAATTCATTATCATCTTTTACAAATAAAATGAATAAATACATGTGTGATTCAAGGTGGAAAGTCGGTATTTCAGAAATGTATGTTAATGATTTCGTTCCAAATGTGTATGGTGAAGAATGGGAAAAAAGTACTGAAATATTTATTAAAGGTATGCAGAAAGATATGATAGGAGTTCGAACATCATATATTCCATAAATAGAAACACAAATGATATGTGACTGGAAAGTTTTTCTACTACCAACACTAATCCAAAATAAATGCCCACTTAATAGGTTTACAAGAAAAGAAGTTAAGGTTTACAAGAAAAGATAGTGTACAATTGATTCCAATTATTATATCATGATATGTTTTTTGTATACACAGATATAATTGAACCGTAAAAAATAGGTGATAAAGATGTAAGGTGTTTAAGATCTGTTAACCTACAAAATGCTTTCACTGATACTGTAAAACATTTCATTACTTTTATGTGATAAATATGGCTACAAAATAAACTTTTCCAATAGTTAAATTCCAACAAAAATTGTATTACATTTTAAAATAGTATAAATAAAAGCGATTTTACAAAACTATATATTATTTTATTTCATTCATAATGGAGAGAGTATACTTTAAGTATTATTTAATTCTATTTGGTAGAGGAGTTGATGAAATCGATCCTTTATTACAATCAACCGTATCTTTTCAAAGAGGTCGTGGATTGGGAAGCTTTTTTGGAGGATTTTTTTAGATTCAATGCTTCATCTGATATTGCATCAGGTGCAAATGTAAAAGAAGTTATACAAGATCGTAGTAAAGAGATTGTTAAAAATGTACGACGTGGTGCCGTACGAAAACTGAATGAAATGTATGGTTTTGGCATAAAAAACGAAAAGCTATAAAAACACCATTTACTAAAAATTTAAATTATTTTACGTCAAAACGACGCAAAGATAATAACAAAAAGAAACAAAGAGATATTTTTGATTAATTATGATTGAGTGTATGAAATCTGAGTTAGATATTTTTAAAACCCAACCCATCCAGTCTAGCATTTTACGATCTGAAGAAGTTTCCATGTAGAAATTCTATTGCTTCTTTAGACAACCCTTTAACTATTGAATTTGTTTCACTGGGTCATGGCGATACATATAGAGATTTGTATTCTACATATTTGAGATTAAAAGTACAGATCTTAAAGAAAGATGGAACATATTAGAATAATGATAAAACTGTTGATTGTACAATAATAATACAACCAAGTGTAGTTAATTACATTTTACATTCTGTAATAAAACAATGTAATGTTCAATTAAATGGTAAAAATATAACATCGTCTGATGGAAATTATTACTATAGAGCTTATATTGAATCTTTATTAAATTACGGTACAGATGCTGCTGCAACTCATTTAGAATGTGCAGGATGGATCTTTATCTAAAAAATATAGCAAAATCTGATAATAATGGATCAAAAGAGCGCGAAAAATTGTATCACAATAGCAGTGTAGTGGAAATTATGGGTAAACTACACGTATATATGTTTAATCAAACTACTCTATTTATAAATAATGTTGATATTCGTATAGTTTTAACACTTGAAAAATCAGATTTGTATCTATTTGTAGACGATTCTGATGAATCACAAATAAAAATTATAGAAGCCACGCTATTTATCAGGCATGTTACCGTTAACCCAAGCTGTTAGAACCAATGCTGTTCTTGGGAAATCTAATGCTAAATATAATTATTAACGCGTTGAAGTAAAAAGTTTTACCATTCCAATGAACAGCTCATCAATATCATTTGATAATGTTTTTATTGGTCAGTTTGCCATAGGCAATAATTTTTTGTATGACAGAAAATGTGGGTTACTCTGGAAAAAGATCAAAAAACCCTTACAATTTTAAACATTCTGATATTTCACAATTTGTGTTAAACGTAAATGGTGTTCAAATACATACTCCTAATACAGTACACTTTTTTGAGAAACTGGAATTTATCACAATGATAAAGGTCATCAGATAACAAAGTCTATGTTCAGTAATGGATTTTTTATACTTTAACTCGATGATGCATATGGAAATGATGTATGTCAAGCTACTAGAAAAATTTGATATTATTATAACAAATGAAAAAATAAAAAATGAGTTTTTAATGAACTACGTTAATGAAATAAGTAGAGTGTATAATTTGAGTCAGTTTGAGTTATGAACACTTTAGAAAAAACTAGTGTTTTAAAATGTAACAAATTTACAAACAAATATTTTAAGGGAGTTTTTGCTTTAGACAAAATTCCAAAAATAATAGAAAAACCTACTTTTTTAATTGTAAACGCTGACAAGATAAAAGATCCAGGAACACATTCGTTTGCCCTTTATATTCCAAAGCATGGTTGCACAGAATATTTTGATTCGTATGGTGGAGTTCCAGATAAACCGGAAATTTTGAAATATTTGAAAAATCAGTGTATAGTTTTTAATAATTGGCAGATACAGGATGTCCTTTGCAATGTCTGTGGACGATACTGTTGCGTTTATGGGTGGTATAGATGTTTTGGTTTAAGTATTAAAACTTTTTTGAATGAGTTTAGCAAAGATAATCATATAGAAAACGACAACCTGATTATTAATATGTTTTACAACTTATTTGGAATAGCAATATAATTAATATTAAAAAGCTTTAGTTAAAACGTAGTAATGGAAGATCAAGGTTCGAACACAATTTTGATGATGTTGAGTTATACATATTTTCTCAACAAAAATCACTCATTAAAAGTTCTTGTTGGTTTTGATACAGAATCTCTTGAAGCAACTTGCATTTTTCATCGTATTGGAAAAAAGCCAGCTATTTTTAAATATCGTGATTGGTGTAAATTCTATCAGCAAGTTTATGAAAGGTACTCGAAACAATCAATAAAGAATACAAAATTATGTTTACAATATGGGTTAAGAATGGTTATTGGCCGATGTCTTGGCATTAACAAAGAGGAAGCTGTCGCATTTTACAACTTAATTGATTTTCTTCAAGCTGTAATGATATATAATAAAAATGCTGAATCAAATAGGAATATGTTATTAAATATATAAAAACGTGTCAAGAAAAACATCTTATGGAATTCCACGAAGAAATATGTATTCCAATACAACGTTGTAGCGTTCAATGTTCAATTATTCTAGATTGTTTTTTGAAATACCTGTACTACTACAAAATAAAACTCTTAATATTTTAAACAAGAACAACAATAAATTAAAAAATTTATAAATTTTAAGTTTTATTTAATTTGTTTTTTATTATGAATTACTTATATATAGTAGATACATATATACATTTACACAAATATTCTTATATATTATTTTAGGCTATAAATTATTTCTAAAATGTTCAGCAAAATAGTCAGGATCTCCTTCTTGGTTATTTATTTCCCAAATTTGTTGCTCCACTATACCTTCACCTATGACTTGAAACGGTGGTATGAATTCTTCACTTTCCATTAATTAGATGTAATTTCATCAAATTGAAACTCATTTTGTATACTAACTATAGCAGTTTCCTCTGTAAATGGAAATGTTGTTGAATCAGCTGCCATTTTTGTAAAATATTTTACCAAAACTGAATTAAAAATGATTTGCCAATAAAATTGTACCGCGTTATATACTGTAGAACCCAGTCAAAATTCAAAGTTTTCAGAGTAAGTAAAGAAATACAAAATTGAATTTTTAAAACTAGTTAGATGGTGTAAAAATCATGTCAAGATCTTAAATAGTAAAAGAAATTCATATATATCTGTAAAGAAAAGAATGTTACAATTTTGAAAGTAGAGATTTTTATTCCGGTTCAAAAATTTGATGTAATGTAATTTTTTTCAGCTCTTTTTGTAACTATTAGCTCAATTTTGTAACTATTTAGGTACATATAAACCTGAATCTGAAAAATAAAGTAACTAAATCAAGGAAATTTATACCTTTTTTTAAATTTTTATTTATTTATGAATAATAAAAACTTATTACTACAAACCAATTTACATTATATTTTATTGGTAATTTACATGTATTTTACCAAAAGATTCAGATATATCTATAATACTTAAATTTAAATATTTATCTTTATATACAAAATATTCTTTTCCTTTTATTTCTTTAACAAAATCAGAATTCTCAAAAATATCGGTATATTTTTGAGCCACAAATATAATTAAATTGCGGGTCTCAAAGACCCACTTAAGACTATAAATGGTCTTGATTTGTTTTAAATTTATTATATATATAGAGCATCATGCTCCATATCGTTTGTTTTTATGAAACCTTTTCTATAGTTTCAATATTTTTCTTATTAAAAGCTTCTTTGAAGCTTTTTTTGCTGGTTCTCCTTTTTAAAGAAGAATGATTTCTTCTTGTTGTTGAAATTATTGATGTTGTTGCTGTTGTTGTTGATGATGATGATGATGTTGTGATGTTGTGTTCTTGTTGAGTTCTTATTCTTTTTCGTTTAATTGGGGCGAACTCCTGTGTTGGCTCTATTTGTCGAGCGTAGGCGAAAGTCTTTGCTCTGTTTTCCATTTTGCTTTAAATTTTTCTGATGAGCTTTCTTGTTGTATTATTATGTTGAGCTCTTTCTTTGAATTGATATATCTTAAGAAAGATATATTTATACTAAATTTATCTTTTTTATTCCCACTTTATTTATACTAAATTTTTCTTCTAAATAATTGTATTATCATTGTTTGGAAATCAAAATCCTTAAGAAAACTAGTTAAAAACAAAAAGTTGTAAAAGTAAGTTTTATTAATGAAATAAATTCTAATTGATAATAGTAAAACTTTAAATTTTATTTTTTTCAATAGCATTTTTTACAACATTGTTGTATTTAACAGTGTTCTAATATTAAGAAAAAATCTTTTAGATAAATTCTAATTATACTTTTTTATAAAAGAATATCATATTTACTTATATTTACTTACCTGGATCACAAAGGTTTGCTTCATGACAGACAATACGGGTTCAGAGCCCGTCGTTCAACCGGTGATCTCATGACTTACCTTTGTGAGAAGCTAAATATCGTCCTCCATCATTCTGGTGAGTTCGATGTTTTGGCTCTTGATATTTCTAAGACTTTCGACCGAGTTTGGTACGATGCTCTATTTGCAAAATGCAAAGCATTAGATCTAGGTAGGATTTGTTTTAGAATGGATTGGAGATTTCCTTTCGAATCGTACGATTCGTGTACTGGTCGATGGATATTCATCTGACAAATTCAAAGTAAATACTGATGTCCCTCAAGGATCAGTTTTATCACCCAATCTTTTCTTAATATTTATCAATGACCTACTTCCATTAACCTCCAATCCTGTTCATAGCTTCGCAGAGGACAGCATCCTTGTAGCTTCCTCTGAGTTTTATAGCCGCTGTAACATTAATCACCAAATTAGTACAACAGCAAAAAATTTCACTATTAGTGAGCTAAATAATGATTTAGCAAAATCCAAAAATGGGATGAAGTCAACAGAGTTAATTTCAACACCAAAAAACTCAATGCTGTCTGATCTCGCGAAAAATTGCCACCACTATGCCTAATCTACTATTTGAGGGAGAAGTTTTGCAACATTCAACAGATTTAAACATGCTGGGTATCGAGCTAAACCAAAAATTCACTTGGTCAAATCACATTTTTAGGTAGTTAAAAATGTAGCTAAATGTTTGGGATTTTTGAACCGCTACAAAACCTTCTTTTCTGCATGTGATCTTCTTAATATCTATTAAACGTACATTAGGCCGAAAATGGAGTATAATGCACACATTTGGGCTGCAGACCCTCTAACAGCGCTGGGTTATCTAGATAATGTGCAAAACAGAGCTATTCGTCTTATCAACGACCCCAGTGTAACTTCAATGCTCACTCCACTCAGCCATACAGTTGGGTCACTGACCTTGTTTTATAGATATCTCGTAAGGATTAACACCTGTTCCAAAGAAATAAACAGTTAATGCCTCCACTTAAAGTTTTCCAACGAGAAACAAGGAGTGCAACAAATGCTCATCCCTATCATGTAGAGTTCTCAAGATGGTGAAATACGGCTTATGGAATTCGTATGTTATGCGCATGTCCCATTTGTGGAACCATATACCATCACATGTGTTCCCTAAAGTTGGTAATTCATATGTGTACGATTTACTAAACTTAAGTAGAAGAACATTAACATCTTTCTTCAAAATATCCCTCCAAATTTTCCTACCTATCCCCCATAATCCCAAATTTCCTAATTCCAATTTCCACAACCATCCTTCCCACGTCCTTATCCACAAACCCAAGCTATATATTTGTATTAAAGGTTCCATCCTAATGTTTGGTTTTAAAAGGGGTGTAGTTGGTTAAAGTCCAACACTACCCTGAGGAACCACGTGTAGTTCTTCTTGGTGATTTTCGAGTTTTCCACCAACCCTCGTAAAAAAAAAAAAAAACTATTTTGAATTTTCAGAGCTTTATGTCCTACTGTTTGAAAGCAGTTTCAAATACCCCCTACTTTTTTAGAAGTATAATGCATGCATAGTTTCTTTATTCTTAGGAATTTGTATTCTGACTAATTAAAAACTGCATAAACTAAGTAATTATTAGTTTATATCTAATGCAATAGAACTATGTCAATTATCATGTCATTTCTTAAATAATTATATGACACATATGTACCTTGAATTATTATTTGTAGCTACCAGGAACTAAATTAAATTTATTCATAAATTCCTTTGTTAAAAAAATAAATCCTTTCAACAACTTTAACATTAACTTCAATACGTGACACACCTCAAACTTTTAAGATTTACATAATACAATGTTATAGGCACCTTATACATATTTTCCTGTGTGATTTTTTAAAAAGTTATAAATAGAAAGACAAAAAATTTATTTTTAAATTCTTTATTTTATTTTACAAAAAAATTTAATTATTTTCAATTGCATAATGACTCCATGGTAATGTATAATAACCATCTGTTAAAATAAATCTTTTATCATCAAACGCGTTTAAAGCTAGTTTCGATTGGGTAATACTAACAATAGTATGTTTTTGAGATTTTAATAAATTTTGTTTAACCATCTTATCGACAGAATTTACAAAATCATCAAAACAAATTTCTCTTTTTACAACCATTTTTTTAACACCTTTAATTTTTTTCAGTTTTTCTTTGTGTTCAACTTTGATTGCATATATTTTAGATCTTAATCCAACAAAATGAGATATTATTTGTCTATTCAACTCATATTTCATTAGCCCTACAACTTTTTTATTAAATCTTGGTATTCCCCAAACATTATTCAAAGGATAATCACTATTTAAATATTTTAGGTAAATATTTAAACTACAAATTTCATAAATTAAACTATTTGTATTTGGTTTCATGTAATCGTAATGATATTCATATATCAGCGTTTTTGAAATTTCCAGAACCCAAAACCAACATAAATAGGTTTACAAAAGCATGCTTCAGATTTAAATAATTCAATAGCTACTAAATTCTCATTAAAAACTGTACTATTTTTGATAAAAGGCGAAGAAATTAATGAATTGCCGCCATACCTTCCTTTCCAATTTGAAACTAGTTTTACATTAAAATATTTTCTTACGTTTTCTATAGATTTTCCAAAAATGGCATTATTCTTAAGTTTAAAACGTTCAAAATCAATTTTATTGGTAGCTTGTGCTCTTAATCTTGTGTTTAAATCAATATATGCTTTTAATAATGCATATTGATCAAATTCAAGAATCCTGTGAATTTTTTTTATCTATAGGCCATGTTTTAAAGCTTGTTTTAAATTTCTATAATGTATGACATATTTTTCTTTATCGTTAATAGTTGCAAATAGTTTTTTTGTTTTGAATCAGGGGAGCATATAGTTGCAACGCAAAACGGTATATCGGCATCCAAATCGTGCAACTCTGTTGGATAAATTAAATCGACTTCAAAAATGAAAGCTTTTGGTGAGTCGTTTTCTATTGTCTGAATATTATCTATTGAAAAATCACATGGTTGGATCCATTTAAAATTCCCTGCTGGTAAAAATTGTGTCAGTGCATAACCGTACTGATTATTAATATCTTAAATATTTTTTTGGTTTATATGGATTATATCCAGCTAAAAATTCATTATTTGTTTCAGAGTAGCGTTTTAAACATTGACTTAAACTTACACGTATTCCCATTTCAATAAACATAATCATAACTATATCTGTAAGCAATTCTAAATTTGTTCCAGTGCATAATAACATACCGTCCCAAGTATAGCCAGAACAAGGGTAGTAATGAGCTACACTGAAGGTCTAACTTATGTGTTTCTAAGCAATTTGTACAAAATTTTTCAAATACATCTCCTAGTAGTAAAGTAAAACGTCCGTTTTTAAGTACAAATCTGAATACTTTCCTAAGTTATTAAGGTTTAAATCACACCATACTTTTTGTGCTTGAAGATAGTCGTCATCTCTAATATTCTCTTTATTTAATTTATTATAAAAATTATATTTTTCAGATAATTCTGTTTCTGAAAATCTCTCAAAGCTACTGAAATAATCATACTCCTTTTCTTTTTAATAAGTCAATTTGATATTACATTAAATAAGAAAATTCGGACTCTAGAATTGGAAAATCGTTTAAAAGACAGGACAAATGATCTAAACTACTAGCCAAAAATCTAAAAGAATCTATAAACCTAAATTTAATTTTGTTATCTTTAATGAATTTTGTAAAGGATATATAATTCTAGTTATTTATTGGAAGTCCATTTATGTTACCCTCACCAACCTTTTGTATATAATCAAAAAATGTGCATCATATGAACTAAGGTTATGAAATATAATAAGTATAGTTCATTGGAAAGATTTCTATTGGCACTATAACAGTAACACATGAGTTAAGTATAATTACTAGCTGTTGCAGTTGGTTCATAAACTATTTAATACAATCCTCACCCCGATAAAACTCATATTTTGTGTAACTCAACTGAAACGAACTTGTTAAACAATATCAGATTGAGCAGGGAATATGCTCTTGATATTTCTACTCCCCCATCTATTTCTTTTAAAATGCATTCTAAGTCCGTGTATATTACAAACGGAAGCATTATATTATTTCTGTAATTCTTAAAATTAAGAGTCTTATTTTCTATATTAGGTAATCTTATCTTACATTAATTTTGCTTCCAGCAATTTTCTTTATGAACTTCCAGTTTTTCTGTATCATAAAAGTAATGAAGACATCTATCACAAAAATAAATTTCATGTTCATTGCACTGTGATCTCAGAAGCCTTGAAAGATTTTTAATCCAAATATAATGTAGCTTAATTTTCATCAGATTCCGGTTCTTCCAACATAAATAAATTCACATGTAGCTTATCTAAAATAAAATAAAATGTTAAGTATAAAATTAAATAAAAAGCAACAAAAAACAAAATTCTAATATTAACCTTTTTCCATTGATTTTGACAATTTTTTCCAATTTACTTTTTGGTGTTTCACGATGATAAGCAAATACATTAATTGAAATATTATTGCTTTTTTCAAATAATCTAATGTGTTTTAACTACATAGAACAGCTAATTCCATCGAGATTCAGAACGTCTTTATAATTAGGATAGCTTGAAGTCCGTTCGGGATGATTTTTGGTGGGGTATAATGCTGATACAACAGCCCATGCAAAGCATGCGTCATTATTTCGAACATTAATGCAAGCTCCATTCCTTACAGGTGTTCCAACAAAATAATGGTGAAAATTTATTAATATTTACAGTTAAATTTATAATAGCTGATAAAGCCCAACCGCTATTTCTTGCTTGAAATTCTTCTATAGCTTCTATATTTATTGCATCTATTTTATCTCCTTTATATACTGCAACATTTTTTGTACTTAAATGTTTCAATTCATTTTTTTCTTCCTCACCTTCATACATCTCAATACATCACCTTCTAAAATTCTCAATTTATCTTCTATTACACTTTTACAGAGTAATATAAGTTAGTAATTACTCATGATCGAATTCTGTTTTTAAAAGCTGAATGTGGTAGATCTTCTCACACCAAACGTTGACATGATGACGATGATGCTTCAGATTCACGACCCCTTCTAAAATACTTTAATCCATTCATCATTCGAGTAAACGATTTCAGCTTTATCTGTTTCACAATTTTTAATGTTTTCCTCCACTTCGTTACACTGACTTATCATCTTGAATAAGATTTATTGATGTTTTCTTACGAGATTCTCAGCATAGCGTTCCATAGTTACTTGTTATGATCAATAATTTTTATCAGAAAATATAAGATATTTAACCTTTGAGTCGTTACGAATCACTACTTAATATATGTATTCATTAAGGAAATAAATTATATTAACATCCCATACCATAAAGAATTCAAATAGTTTGTAGTAATCAAGTTAATGTGCATTTAAATAATATTTTTTAATTTTTATCGCAAAACCATTAACATTCACTACATACTATAGGATATTTTTGATAATTTCATAACACTACATCTTTTCAATATAGTCTATTAATAGTCTATTCAAAATCTAAGATGATTGATACACGCTCAAATAACTTCGGCGGGGTCCGATTCGGTCCTTGCTACAGCCAAAGGACCCCTTTTAAATCATACTACCAAAGTTCTAATTCCATCAAATTTTTTAATGTTCAAACCTTCCATCTTGAGACCCTAAAACTACGAACTTAGCCCCTTATAATCTTATTCCCTTTTCCAATTCTCTAAACTTGCTGAAACTTTTACGCTTATAACATCGTACCAAAGCCTTAAACCCCCTACCTTTGAACTTTTTAAAACCACTTAATAATTTAATTTTTAAATTTCATAACACATATTCTCACACTAGTAGATAGGTAGGCACTTGGGCCAGACAGGTCAGTAGGTCAAGGTCACCAGGAAGTAGGTCAAAGCGTAATTAGGTCAGACAGGCCAGACAAGTCTAGTTGTTTGTAAATATTGTGTACTTGTTTTAAGTAATAGGTAAACATGGAAATAGTAAGAAAAAATGCTTAATTTTATGTTTGCATTTTTGAGATGAGATTGTTTCTTCTTTTTTTTTCGTTTTTTTTTATGTCAAGTATTTAAAGAAAAGGAAGTTAATTAATTGTTATAATGTTGAAAAAAAATATAAATAAAGCGAAAAAAAAAAACAGGAAATTAAAAATATCTAAAGTGGTACAGGTTTACTTCTTATTCATGTATACTTGGCTTAAGTAATAGGCGCATATGAAAAGTAGAAAGAAAAAATGGTTGATAAATGTAAAAAGAAAAAAATAAAATAAGTTTAATCATACAAGATACAACAATTTTAAAAGGTACAACGCATCTTTATAATTCATAAAGAAAACGTGCAAACCTGTTTTTCTATGTAGACAGAAAAAAATGATCAAACCATTGAAAAAAGTGGTGCGTTTTTGGATGTACCTAACTATTTGTGTCGTTTTTTCTTTTTTTTTTCTACTTTACCTATATAGGTACAACGCATCTTTAAAATTCATAAAGAGAATGTGCAAACCTATTTTTCTGTCTACATAATGATACAAACAATTGAAATAGTTATGCGTTTTTAGATGTGTCTAACTATTTGTGTTGTTTTTTCTTTTTTATACCCTACAAATTAAGTACATATATGGTATATTAACTTTGGTATGGTGTTTGTAACCACCAAAAGGAAGCGAGATAAGTATAGACATGTGTATATATTCTGAATCAGGATCACCTCCTGAGTCGATTTAGCGATGTCCGTCCGTCCGTACGCATGATAACTCGAAAAATAATGATGTTATCTTGATGAAATTTATACTGTAGGTTAACAATGACTAAGGTAAGGCGGTGATTGTAAATGGGCGAAATCGGACCATGCGTTCCAGTACCTCCCATACAACTTCCAAAACCGAATACCCATATATTCGAAATTAATAAAGATAGAAACTTCAAATTTGATACGAAGGTGCTGTTTCCTAAATCCCTGATTCGCCTAAAATTTGAGATCAATTGAAGTGGTTGTTCGGGTACCTCCCATACAACTCCCAAAACCGAACAAGCATATCTTCGAAATTAATAAAGATAGAAACTTCAAATTTGTTACTAGGGTGTTGTTTCCTGAATCCCTGATTTGTCCAAAATTTAAGATGAATTGGAATGGTTGTTCGGGTATGTGCCACACAACTCCCAAGACCAAACAAGCATATCTTCGAAATTAATAAATATATAAACTTGAAATTTGATATAAGAATGTTCTACCCTGTTGATGCCTCTAAAATTTGAGATGAATTGGGGTGGTGATCCGTGTGCATTCACACACTTCCCAAGACCTAACAAGTATATTTTCGAATTTAATAAAGATAGAAATTTGAAATTTTGTACAAAGGTTGTAAAAGCATTAATTTTTTTAGCTTAGTTATATTAAATACCTAACTAAAATAACTTATGGATTTTTAATTTA
Organism: Poecilobothrus nobilitatus; assembly: GCA_947095535.1. NCBI lineage: Eukaryota > Metazoa > Arthropoda > Insecta > Diptera > Dolichopodidae > Poecilobothrus > Poecilobothrus nobilitatus. Next base: position 134,465,628 of record OX352774.1, on the reverse strand, counting down.
ATTTGAATTTTTTAGGTGTAAGGTATAAATAAGTTGGTTGCAACGACTTACGGTTACTTTTACTTGTTTTTTTCTACTTTAAGTATTTAAAGAAGAGGAAAGAAAAAACTAATAATTAATTTCACTGTGTCGTTAAAGATATTTTTTGTTTGTAAGAATGTGGAAAAAATATGAATGCAAGAAAGACAAACAGGAAATTAAAGCTATCGAAGTAAAAAAAATCCAAGTCGTCAGGTTAATTACATTTGAACCCTATTTTGCAAACAAGAATATACAAATAAAACATATTTATTTACATGTTCAAAAAAATTTTATTTAACTAGAAATATTTTACAATTTCATAAAAATCTGAGTTGAAAATTTTTTTACGATGATCAAATGTTAAGATTGCAGAAATAGTGAAATCCAATTTTTCTATACGTCTTTGATATCTAATTCTGTATATGTATATATAAATTTGAAAAATCTTAATTTAAAATTTTCAATCTTTGATAATGACGGTAAGTCTCTGCTTAGATCTTCTATTTTAACGCTGTCAATGTACTTTTCAAGAAAAAGTTTGTTTTGCTCTCCTTTAACATACATTTTTTCAGCTGATTCTAAATAGTATTTTATAATTCTAAATATAGGTTTTATGTCTAAATATTCAACTAAACCGTTATTTCATTTAAGTCCATTTATTTTATTTTCGTAATACTGGTTATCATAATTTCCCTCTGTACTAAGTTCTTCTGCAAAGTATGGTGGTTTGAAGTGATATAGAGTAGGAATTAAACTTCCTATTTCTACCTCTGCCAGCTCTTTTAGGAAATATTGCTTTTCATTTCCTTTTAAAAATTGTAGGTCAACTACGAAAATTTAATTATCCATGTTGAAGGTTTCCGAAAAATGTTCATTAGAATAACCAAATTTATATTTATATTCACTTCGGAAAAAGAGCTTTTCCTATAAATATAGGTTACCAGATTTTGTTTTTAACTAACGCAACTATGCTGTTTCACCCATTTACTATGATGGTGGCGGGGCCATCATGCTGTGGTAAAACCACTTTTATTCATAATTTAATAAAATATAAAAAACAAAATATACAACCACATATTAATAGAATAATTTGGTGTAATCCAGACAAAAATGCCGTTCCAAAATATATCAAAGATAGTAACACTATTCCAGATTTTAATGATAATCAAAAATCTTTCTCAATTATTATCGATGATATGATGTTAAATTCTCATGATAAGTATGTATGCGATTTATTTACTAGAGGATCACATCATAGAAATTTTTCTGTAATATTTGTAACACAAAATGTTTTTAACCAGGGTAAATTTTCAAGAGATATTTCACTTAACTGTAAATATCTTGTACTTTTCAAAAAATAAAGAAATAAATCGCAGATATTACCTCTAGCTCGCCAAATATATCCCAATCAAAACAAAGAATTTGAAAAAGTATATAATGATGTGACGTCAGTCCCATGTGGCTATATATTAATTGAGCTTCCTCAAGACGTTAATGATATATTTCGATTAAGAAGTAATATATTTGAAAAAGGTTTTGTGCTATTGTACGAGAGATCAATTAGAACAATTTGGGGAAGAATATGAAAAGTTTGAAGACCAATCGTCATATATTGCACCTATTAAAAACTTCTAAACTAAAATTCCCAAAAAGTAATTATAAAACACTGTGACATTGAAGTAATTAAAACAATTTGTGAAATAGAGTTAAATATTTTAAAAGGTAATTGTAATCTGAGTAAAAAAACAAGAACACAATTTTAAGATCATTCATTCTATAAATCTACAAATCTATAAATAAAAAAAGGAAAATTATTATACAACGTGGTGAATTTTTACCTGCACTTCTTGGTGCAGTACTATCAGGTATAATTGGAAATTTTATAAAATGAATAATACAACATTTAACAAATTGATAATTCTAAAACCCGAGATTTATGAGAAAATGAAGCAAAATGCAGACGTTAAACTCAATGAGTTGGATAAAATGATGAAAAAAATATTGATAAATAAACATCTCACGGACATTCAAATGATATTTGTACAGACAAAATATATTTAAAAAAGAAACAAAAACGAGAACTTCCTAGAAATAAAGAGGAAAAAGTAAAAATTACGGAAACAAAATGTACTCAAACTCGTGCAAAACTATTTGATATAGATGGGGAATCGCAGTCGCATTTTCCTGAATATAAAAATGTTATACAAGTTGTACCTGAAGAAGAAGAAGTATATGAAAAAGAAACTGATGACGAAGTATTCGATGATGAAATTCAAGAAAATGTTTTAACAAAAGCATCGTCAGCTGCTTCAGTTGGAGAACGCCTTAGGAAAAGAAAATCAATTAGAAATTAAAATGTACAAATTTTTGAAACTAATGTTTTATAGTATCAGTGAAAGCAGGAGACATTATAAGTGTTCCTTTAGATAGCCCAAGCCCAACAACGAAAAAAGAAAAAGCTATAAATACCAAAGAGTTGAATAATTCATCAAGACGTGTTTTTTGAGGTCAGCTATAGCGCGTAATACTCAAACAGAACTTAATTTTCCAATTCGTAAGAATAAATCCGCAAGCTCATAGACAACATACAAGTAAATGGTGAGTTTTGTATCACTTTACTTAGTGACTCCTCTATGAACTACAATCCAGAAAATTCATTATCATCTTTTACAAATAAAATGAATAAATACATGTGTGATTCAAGGTGGAAAGTCGGTATTTCAGAAATGTATGTTAATGATTTCGTTCCAAATCTGTATGGTGAAGAATGGGAAAAAAGTACTGAAATATGTATTAAAGGTATGCAGAAAGATATGATAGGAGTTCGAACATCATATATTCCATAAATAGAAACACAAATGATATGTGACTGGAAAGTTTTTCTACTACCAACACTAATCCAAAATAAATGCCCACTTAATAGGTTTACAAGAAAAGAAGTTGAACGACATTGATTTAGGGAATTTTTAATTTTATAAACGATGATATTAATTGTAGACAATCAGCAAAAACTGAGGAGATTCCTAAAAATATAAGTTACACTACAGTATGTGTTACTAGACCTAAAATAGATATAAAAATAAGAGCAAATTACGCTTATACCCTGGAAGGACTTTTGACAACATGTTTATATAAAATATCTTCGAAAGTTACAGGTGTTAAAAAATATAAATCACGTGTAATAGAAGCTTTCAAAACTTTAATAGATAGTGTACAATTGATTCCAATTATTATATCATGATATGTTTTTTGTATACACAGATATAATTGAACCGTAAAAAATAGGTGATAAAGATGTAATGTGTTTAAGATCTGTTAACCTACAAAATGCTTTCACTGATACTGTAAAACATTTCATTACTTTTATGTGATAAATATGGCTACAAAATAAACTTTTCCAATAGTTAAATTCCAACAAAAATTGTATTACATTTTAAAATAGTATAAATAAAAGCGATTTTACAAAACTATATATTATTTTATTTCATTCATAATGGAGAGAGTATACTTTAAGTATTATTTAATTCTATTTGGTAGAGGAGTTGATGATATCGATCCTTTATTACAATCAACCGTATCTTTTCAAAGAGGTCGTGGATTGGGAAGCTTTTTTGGAGGATTTTTTTAGATTCAATGCTTCATCTGAAATTGCATCTGATGCAAATGTAAAAGAAGTTATGCAAGATCGTAGTAAAGAGATTGTTAAAAATGTACGACGTGGTGCCGTACGAAAAATGAATGAAATGTATGGTTTTGGCATAAAAAACGAAAAGCTATAAAAAGACCATTTATTAAAAATTTAAATTATTTTACGTCAAAACGACGCAAAGATAATAACAAAAAGAAACAAAGAGATATTTTTGATTAATTATGATTGAGTGTATGAAAACTGAGTTGGATATTTTTAAAACCCAACCCATCCAGTCTAGCATTTTACGATCTGAAGAAGTTTCCATGTAGAAATTCTATTGCTTCTTTAGACAACCCTTTAACTATTGAATTTGTTTCACTGGGTCATGGCGATACATATAGAGATTTGTCTTCTACATATTTGAGATTAAAAGTACAGATCTTAAAGAAAGATGGAACATATTAGAATAATGATAAAACTGTTGATTGTAAAATAATAATACAACCAAGTGTAGTTACTTACAATTTAAATTCTGTAATAAAATAATGTAATGTTCAATTAAATGGTAAAAATATAACATCGTCTGATGGAAATTATTACTATAGAGCTTATATTGAATCTTTATTAAATTACGGTACAGATGCTGCTGCAACTCATTTAGAATGTGCAGGATGGATTTTAGATAAAGAAAATATAGCAAAATCTGATAATAATGGATCAAAAGAGCGCGAAAAATTGTATCACAATAGCAGTGTAGTGGAAATTATGGGTAAACTACACGTATATATGTTTAATCAAACTACTCTATTTATAAATAATGTTGATATTCGTATAGTTTTAACACTTGAAAAATCAGATTTGTATCTATTTGTAGACGATTCTGATGAATCACAATTAAAAATTATAGAAGCCACGCTATTTATCAGGCATGTTACCGTTAACCCAAGCTGTTAGAACACAATGCTGTTCTTGGGAAATCTAATGCTAAATATAATTATTAACGCGTTGAAGTAAAAAGTTTTACCATTCCAATGAACAGCTCATCAATATCATTTGATAATGTTTTTATTGGTCAGTTTGCCATAGGCAATAATTTTTTGTATGACAGAAAATGTGGGTTACTCTGGAAAAAGATCAAAAAACCCTTACAATTTTAAACATTCTGATATTTCACAATTTGTGTTAAACGTAAATGGTGTTCAAATACATACTCCTAATTCAGCAATTGAAACCAGTTTTTCAGATGAAAATAATTCCAGTACAAAAGCATACAGTACACTTTTTTCAGAAACTGGAATTTATCATAATGATAAAGGTCATCAGATAACAAAGTCTATGTTCAGTAATGGATTTTTTATACTTTAACTCGATGATGCATATGGAAATGATGTATGTCAAGGTGCTAGAAAAATTTGATGTTATTATAACAAATGAAAAAATAAAAAATGAGTTTTTAATGAACTACGTTAATGAAATAAGTAGAGTGTATAATTTGAGTCAATTTGAGTTATGAACACTTTAGAAAAAACTAGTGTTTTAAAATGTAACAAATTTACAAACAAATATTTTAAGGGAGTTTTTGCTTTAGACAAAATTCCAAAAATAATAGAAAAACCTACTTTTTTAATTGTAAACGCTGACAAAATAAAAGATCCAGGAACACATTCGTTTGCCCTTTATATTCCAAAGCATGGTTGCACAGAATATTTTGATTCGTATGGTGGAGTTCCAGATAAACCGGAAATTTTGAAATATTTGAAAAATCAGTGTATAGTTTTTAATAATTGGCAGATACAGGGTGTCCTTTGCAATGTCTGTGGACGATACTGTTGCGTTTATGGGTGGTATAGATGTTTTGGTTTAAGTATTAAAACTTTTTTGAATGAGTTTAGCAAAGATAATCATATAGAAAACGACAACCTGATTATTAATATGTTTTACAACTTATTTGAAATAGCAATATAATTAATATTAAAAAGCTTTAGTTAAAACGTAGTAATGGAAGATCAAGGTTCGAACACAATTTTGATGATGTTGAGTTATACATATTTTCTCAACAAAAATCACTCATTAAAAGTTCTTGTTGGTTTTGATACAGGATCTCTTGTAGCAACTTGCATTTTTCATCGTATTGGAAAAAAGCCAGCTATTTTTAAATATCGTGATTGGTGTAAATTCTATCAGCAAGTTTATGAAAGGTACTCGAAACAATCAATAAAGAATACAAAATTATGTTTACAATATGGGTTAAGAATGGTTATTGGCCGATGTCTTGGCATTAACAAAGAGGAAGCTGTCGCATTTTACAACTTAATTGATTTTCTTCAAGCTGTAATGATACATAATAAAAATGCTGAATCAAATAGGAATATGTTATTAAATATATAAAAACGTGTCAAGAAAAACATCTTATGGAATTCCACGAAGAAATATGTATTCCAATACAACGTTGTAGCGTTCAATGTTCAATTATTCTAGATTGTTTTTTGAAATACCTGTACTACTACAAAATAAAACTCTTAATATTTTAAACAAGAACAACAATAAATTAAAAAATTTATAAATTTTAAGTTTTATTTAATTTGTTTTTTATTATGAATTACTTATATATAGTAGATACATATATACATTTACACAAATATTCTTATATATTATTTTAGGCTATAAATTATTTCTAAAATGTTCAGCAAAATAGTCAGGATCTCCTTCTTGGTTATTTATTTCCCAAATTTGTTGCTCCACTATACCTTCACCTATGACTTGAAACGATGGTATGAATTCTTCGCTTTCCATTAATTAGTTGTAATTTCATCAAATTGAAACTCATTTTGTATACTAACTATTGCAGTTTCCTATGTAAATGGAAATGTTGTTGAATCAGCTGCCATTTTTGTAAAATATTTTACCAAAATTGAATTAAAAATAATTTGCCAATAAAATTCAACCGCGTTATATACTGTAGAACCCCGTCAAAATTCAAAGTTTTCAGAGTAAGTAAAGAAATACAAAATTGAATTTTTAAAACTAGTTAGATGGTGTAAAAATCATGTCAAGATCTTAAATAGTAAAAGAAATTCATATAGATCTGTAAAGAAAAGAATGTTACAATTTTGAAAGTAGAGATTTTTATTCCGGTTCAAAAATTTGATGTAATGTAATTTTTTTCAGCTCTTTTATGAAATACCTGTTTTTTTACGAAAACAATATTAAAGAAATCAATTTTGTAACTATTTAGGTACATATAAACCTGAATCCGAAAAATAAAGTAACTAAATCAAGGAAATTTATACCTTTTTTTAAATTTTTATTTATTTATGAATAATAAAAACTTATAACTACAAACCAATTTACATTATATTTTATTGGTAATTTGCATGTTTTTACCAAAAGACTCAGATATATCTATAATACTTAAATTTAAATATTTATCTTTATATACAAAATATTCTTTTCCTTTTATTTCTTTAACAAAATCAGAATTCTCAAAAATATCGGTATATTTTTGAGCCACAAATATAATTAAATTGCGGGTCTCAAAGACCCACTTAAGACTATAAATGGTCTTGATTTGTTTTAAATTTATTATATATATAGAGCATCATGCTCCATATCGTTTGTTTTTATGAAACCTTTTCTATAGTTTCAATATTTTTCTTATTAAAAGCTTCTTTGAAGCTTTTTTTTGCTGGTTCTCCTTTTTAAAGAAGAATGATTTCTTCTTGTTGTTGAAATTATTGATGTTGTTGCTGTTGTTGTTGATGATGATGATGATGTTGTGATGATGTGTCTGCGGTTCTTGTTGAGTTCTTATTCTTTTTCGTTTAATTGGGGCGAACTCCTGTGTTGGCTCTATTTGTCGAGCGTAGGCGAAAGTCTTTGCTCTGTTTTCCATTTTGCTTTAAATTTTTCTGTTGAGCTCTCTTGTTGTATTATTATGTTGAGCTCTTTCTTTGAATTGATATATCTTAAGAAAGATATATTTATACTAAATTTATCTCTTTTATTCCCACTTTATTTATACTAAATTTTTCTTCTAAATAATTGTATTATCATTGTTTGGAAATCAAAATCCTTAAGAAAACTAGTTAAAAACAAAAAGTTGTAAAGTAAGTTTTATTAATGTAATAAATTCTAATTGATAATAGTAAAACTTTAAATTTTATTTTTTTCAATAGCATTTTTTACAACATTGTTGTATTTAACAGTGTTCTAATATTAAGAAAAAATCTTTTACATAAATTCTAATTATACTTTTTTATGAAAGAATATCATATTTACTTATCTATTTACTTTCACATGTACTTCATTGTCTTTTCGTTTTAAAATTTTTTTAATTAAATAAGCATTGGGGTCTTTGACACTAGTTAGTTTCTGTTCATAGAAGCCATCACGAACTAATTTATTTTTATAATCTTTTAAACTTATGTAATTGGGTCTGTTGTGTTTTTGAAAACTATTTTAAAAACTTCAGTTGAATAGTTAGGTTCATATCCTTTTTGAAAAGTACCTTTAGACCTTGAAATTCTAACATAATCACCAACATTAAATTTTCCCTTAATAAATATTTTAGGGTACCTAATTCTAAATTGAACGAAGAATTTGTTTATCATTTTGTGATGTAACTTCGTTTGGTTTTAACTTAATTGTTCTGTGTTTTGTGTTATTATATTTTACAATTAGTTTTGGTAAAAGTTCTATCCATTTCAAATTTCCTTGTAAACTAAACTGTTTCCACATAATTGATTTTAATGTTCTGTTAAAGCTTTCACAAACACTAGCCATCATTTCTGAATAAGTATGATAGTGATTTATTTTATAGCTTTTCATTAAATTTTGGAATTTTTTGTTGAAAAAATTTTTTCCCTGGTCAGAATGAATATTTTTTGGAGGGCAGCGGTACGAAATCTCATTTTTAGTCTCGCTCTTTAAAATCTCGCTTTTTTAAAATCTCGCCTTTCAAAATCTCGCTTTTTTAAAATCTCGCTTTTTTAAAATACCGCTTTTTTAAAATTTCGCTTTTTAAAATCTCGCCTTTTTAAAATCTCGCTTTTTAATAACAAAAAATATCAAAAAATTTTTATTTTTCAAATTGCAAACATTTTTAAATTTTCTGTTTTTTTTTAGACAAAATAATAAAATTTTATTACAAAAGTAATCCACATTTCCAGTTTTATTTTAAATAAACAACAAAAATAAATATTCTACATATTATAACAAAAGTCGCAAGTACAAAAAAAATTTAATTTATATTTATATTTTGTGCAATTCTTTTTAAAAAGTTTAATTTGCTCATTTTTTTCTCCTTTTCATTATTCTTTCTATTTTGTCTTTTTTTTAATAGCAACTATAAGTTCTTTCCCCATTTATCTCACCAATTTATAAACGTCAACATGGGATTTATCTCAACCTTTTAAATTAATGTAAAATAATTATATCAACATAGATATTAGATTATTAATTATTAATTATCTTTTTAAAATATTTTATATGAACTTTTATTTATTTTTTTATATTAATATTACATACATAAATGTAATGTAATATTATTGAATCATCGGCTACTAAGGCCATGGTTTATACTATTATTAAATTATATATTAATATTATTTATTTTGTTTATATTATATACTATATATTTACAATATATTTGGTCCTAAGGGGGTTTGTAAAGAAAAAAACCCTTCCGACCTGTGCAGGGATCGAATCCACACTCCTTCGGTTAATACGCCACACGCCTACTAACTAGACTATCTAGGTCCATGAACTTTTCGTTTACTTATTTATTTCTGAAATCTCGCTTTTTTAAATTGCTTTTAGTTTTTGAATTTATTTGGACGCGCGCCCGAAAAAATTCAAAAGCAATTTAAAAAAGTGAGATTTTAAAAAAGCGAGATTTTAAAAAAGCGAGATTTTAAAAAGCAAGATTTTAAAAAGCGAGATGTTAAAAATACTATATTTTAAAAAGTGAGATTAAAAATGTCGAGATTTCGTACTAGACCCTTTTTGGAGACTTCCTCGCAGTTTAGTACAAAATTTTCACAATATATTAACAATAATTTTTAAAGTTTTTTCTTTTTGAAGCCATAAGGAACTGAAGTATAATCATCTGCAAAATTCGTTTTCTGGAAATTATTCGATATGTCTTTTTTTCAGGAACAGTGATGACTCTGTGATCGTATGTTCGACAAGTACTAGGAAATGTTAGATTTATTTGTTGAAAATTGTTTATTTTTTTAACTAATTGTGTCATAGAGCCAAAATTTATATCTTGTGAAGCCAAAATTTATATCTTATATCTTATCTTGGAGTTGGTACTATATATTCTGTATGCATAGTTCTTTACACCCCCACTGACAAATTCTGCAATATAACTTTCTATTCCATATTCTTCAAACTCATCTGTCATATCTCCTATGAAAACTTCTGTTAGAGGGTTATATTCTCCTTCACGTGCTACATATATTATTGAATCACTATCATAACAGAAAACTCGTTCTTTTAAATTGTTTAAATAAGAATGCAATTTTAAACGAGCTTGTGTGGTAAGTGTAAGTAGCTATACAAACGTTAACTGTTAATAATGTTTCAGTTGTTTCTTCTTTATATTCCCAATTTACCAAAACTGTTTTTTCGTTTATAGGAGTTATTTGATTTACGCTCTTGGAAGGATCAGTAAAAAGAGTAAATAATTCATAAGGCTCATTTATGATTTCAGTTTTTGATTGATTTTCTCTCTGCCCAAATTTACCCCAGAAAGAGTTTAACATTAATTTAGCTAATGATCTAAGTCCTGGATTTTTTTCTATTTCGTTAAACTGTAAATTTATGCCTTCCATTTTGGAAAATTTTTCTAAATATTTACTATTCCTTTAGTGTTCTGCAAAAGCAAGGCGAGCCAGAAGCTTCTTGTTCAATTTTAAGAAATTTTTTCATCATTTCAGTGAAAATTCCTTGTTGTGATGTAAGGGGATTAAATTGTTCAACAGTATACTTTTATACCTCGTATATTTCCAAAATTTCGTATCCCTGTGTAACAACTTCTCTTACTTCATCTATAACCCATGTTCTTAAAATTGACCTACTACGATTGTCATGAGAGCAGTCATCATTATTCATTTCCAAGCTTAGAGGCAAAATCGGGTGATAGAAATTCTGGAGGAAGTATCAATGCCTTTATTAATCCTTCAGTATCATTTAAATTTAATTTATTGCACTCAATTTGTCCAACATGAACTTTTGGATGACCCACTGGAAATTTTCCGTATTCACACACCCAAGGATATAGTGAGCATATATCTATATACATTATTTTCACACAAGGTGCACATTTTTGCACATATGTTCTTGTGTTTCTTGTTCTACCTCCATAAAACACATCACGTGGTTTTAGTGGAGCCAGACTTTTGTCCTCCGATTTTGGAAAAAATGCTATGTATTCTTTTGGTCTCATTTATGAAAATATGAAAGACGTTTTAAAATATGAAACACGTTATGAGGCTACATTACCTAAAGTCAATAAATTGCGGTCTTTAGGTTATCAAGTAATTGAAACTCCAATATTTGTTTTGTGTCTGAACAATATCCGTTAACACGAAGACCAAGAATAACTTTTTATTTTTCATTACCACTATGCTGAATTTTTATTTTTCTTCCCACATTAACCATTTTATGGCAATGATTGACTGGCTTTTTGATAAGCGATATCCTTGTTTAGGTATAAGTCCAATTGTATAGGGTTTTAAGAAATTCCTTCTGAAAACCAAATTATACGCTGAAGCAATTGTAGTGGCCTCTAAAAATGCCTCAACCTCTGACTCAACCTCAAATGCCTCTTCCAGAAATAATTGTCTGAATTTAATACTGGCTGCTGCCAAAATGTTTACGTCATTCATACAATATTCTACAAGTTAATTTTGGAGGCTAAAAGACTTGTTTTTATTTTCTTCATACCATTCAAGAAAATGTTTTCTTTCCGATGTACTCATTGAATTATAACAGTAATATTTACGATGGGGTAGCTTTCCATTACATTTTATATTGTTTTTATGATTAAACATATGAGGAAAATATCCTTTTTTCAATTTTATGTGTAAATCAAACACTTTCGGTAAACTAGATAACGGCATTGGAAAATAGTTTAATGAATCAATAAATTTCACGTTATCTAACAGCATTAAAATTATCTTTGTTCCCCTCATAATGAGTTTTGGTTTGATGATGGTTTTCTCTAAGATATAGTTCAATAAAAACTGATTATCAAATGCTTGTCCATTATGTGCAATAACTACAACTTTATCAAATATTTTTCTGTGGTTGAGTATATATTTAAAAACATTTGTATTGGATTTTGTTTCAACACATGTTGTCGAAGTCCACAAAAATTGCATTTTTCAACATTAGATAATATACAATGCACGCAACGTTGTTCAAAAATACATAAATCATTGCAACACCTTTATGAAATTTCTCCCCCAAGATATCATCTTGAGTTGTTTCGAGATCGTAGAAAATATATAATATATTCTTAAGTTCAGCTAATTCTTTACATGTTGAAATAAAGTATTGGTGATCTGAAGCAACATTTGTATTACAGTTTTTACACAAATTTCCATAGCATATATGATTTACACCGGTTCTGTATACTTTAAAGAATTTTGTACAGGAATTTATAAGAGTACAAATAGATTTTTTAATTGTAGATGATGTTGCTTTATGGTTATCAAAACAAGTTTGACCTTTAAAACTTCAATTGTATACATCACATTTAATATTTGGAAAATTTACGTCACATGCTGGAGATGATTTACAAAGGAAAAACAACTGCTTGCATCTGTGAGACAATCTATTGTTATACGGAACATTACATGTTTGGCAAAAGTAAACACAACTAAATGCTGCTTAATGATGTGATTGCATTGAAGTGACTTTCATCGTATATCAAATTCAATCTTTTTTCCTTATCTTCTTCACCTTGAAAAGTAATCGATTTTCCTTTTCCTCTGAAATCAAAAACTACAATTTGATATTTAGAGAGGTACAGTTGAAATTTCTTGAGCTCACTGATACTAGCTCCTTTTGCTAATTAGCTGCTTACAATTGAAGTTGACCTACATCTTTTCGCATTTTACAGTAGTCAACAAATTTTTCTATGAATGAAATAGCAACAACTAGCGCACGCGGTAAGCATAGATTATCTTTATCTTCCTTCATGAAACTTTGGCATCCAAAAGTGACACCAATATTGTCCTATGGTCAACATTTTCAATTAAACTGCTGACTAATTCTTCAGTACCGGTTCTACTCCAATCTATTGGATCTTTGTTGTCTGGTACTGGATTTATTATAAACTCCAATTTTTTTCCAAAAATGTTGAATCGTTTTACATTCACTAATTTTATTAATTTTATCGTGAATTTTTCGGTATTCATTTTTATTTCTTTTTTCTAATTTCCGATTTTTTATTTTATTAAAACAACCGACCGCGAACGTTTCTAATTCTAGACTTTTCACTCTATTAACAATTTTTTAACTTTATACACAATTTATACATAATGTCTTGCTTGTTATTTGAAAAAAATATTTCAAACATATAAACAAATCTGATTTATTTTTTTATTTTTATACTATTATGTACCACTATAGGTACCAAAATCAATTACTCGTAACTTATTTTGAATCGCTTTTTATTCCTTTTTTTCAACATTCTTACATAACAATATAATCTTATACGGTGATACTAACAATTTTTTCTTTCCTCTTTTTTAAATACCTCATAGAAAAAAAGAAAACAAGAAGAAATAAATTGCATTAATTTTGTCAAGGTTGAATCTTTATGTAAGATTTAAATAACCAGTTTGCCCTTATCCTTTCAATTTTTAAAAATAGTTGCAAAATTTAAAAAAAAACGTAGTTACACTTATTTTGTTCTGTTTTCATTTTTCTCTTTAAATTTTATAAAGCTAAATTTATAAATTTTATAAATTTTTCTCTTTAAATTAATATATATTTTTTAAATAAATTTTTTCTTATTATTTTCATATACATGAATAAGAAGTAAACCTGTACCACGTTAGATATTTTTAATTTCCTGTTTTTTTTTTCTTTTTATTCATATTTTTTTTTGTAAATACTTGTCATAAAAAAAAACGAGGAAAAAAAAAACAAGAAAGAATTTCATCTCAAAAATGCAAACATAAAATAAAGCATTTTTTCTTACTATTTCCATGTTTAACTATTACTTAAAACAAGTATACAATCTTTATAAACAACTAGACTTGTCTGGCGACCGCCGCCGCCTGTCTGATCTACTTTTATGACATTAACCTACTTCCCATCTGACCTAATTACGATCTGACCTAATTATGATCTGACCTAGTTCCAGGTGACCTTGACCTACTGTCCTGCCTGGCCAAAGTGCCTCCTTATCTACTCACACTCTAATCCTATATTTAAATCCATAATACACTTTATTCAATCATATACATAATATATATTTCCATATAATAATTTGTTATACCCTACACCTAAAGTATAAGGTATATTAACTTTGGTATGGACTTTGTAACCACCAAAAGGAAGCGAGTTAGATATCGACATGTATATATTCTGAATCAGGATCACCTCCTGAGTCGATTTAACAATGTCTGTCCGTCCGTACGTGCGCAAGATAACTCAAAAATTGGTAAAGCAATCTTGATGAAATTAATATAATAGGTGACTAATTACGAAAACAAGGCTAACAAGGCTAAATTCGAATTTGGACAAAATCGGTCAATGGATTCGGATTCTGGAAGCTACCGAATGATTCCGGAGCAAACGAGATTATCTCCAAAACCAAAAAAGATAGAACCTTTAAATCTTTTACAATGATGTTTATTCCCGTTTGATTTATGCCTCTGAAATTAAAGAGGATTTGGTCCATGGGTTTGTATTTTGGAAGCTTCCGAACGAGCCCCAGAGCAAATGAGATTATCTCCAACACCAACAAAGATATAACCTTTAAATTTGGCAGAATGGTGCTTTTTCATGTTTGATTTAAGTTTCTGCAGTTTGAGATGATTTGGTCCATGGATTCGGATTTTGGAAGCTTCCGAACGAGCCCCAAAAAACTTATGGATTTTTAATTTAATTCGAATTATTCAAGTGTAGGGTATTAATAAGTTGGTTGCATCGACTTACTGTTACATTTAATTGTTTTTATTCTAATTATGAAATTTATTTTGCATTAACTCTAATTATAAAATTTGAATAACTCTAATTATGAAATTTATTCTGCATTAACTTGTTAACCTTCAAATATTTTATATGAGTTTATAATACACTTAATAACTAACATCAAATGCTTTTTAATAGAATTTTTTCAAGCTTCATTACATTTATATATTGCACACATAAATAATTGCAAGAATACTAATTTCAAGCTTAACCACTTAATGCATATTACGGTAAATAAATTCACATATTACTTTAACATTCCAATAACGTCATTTCCTGTAGTCAACCATATCCATACTCCTTGATACTACATGGTCATGACGTTATTTCCTGGAGTCAAATCGGCATAGCTATACTACTAAAATAATGTGAAAGATTATTATTATATTATATGAAAAATTTAATAAGAATAAAAGAGTAAATAAATGTATAGTAAATATATTCAAATCAAAATAAGGTAATTGTATTATGAAAATGTACTCATTATAAACGAAATCAGAAAAGATCTAATTGTAGTAAAAAAAAATTTTCAAACTAAAACAAAGCATAATTGTAGCAAAACAAGTAATATGATATTAAGAGTTTTAGATTCGATTTTATTTATTATAAAAAAAAAAAAAATAATAATTTTTGTTTTAACACTTTTATTTTTCTTTTATACTTAACTTACTCGTATATCACAAATTAACTATTTACAGACACAAATTAACTATATACAGATACATCATTTACTACAAATTTTATGATCGTTTTATTTTGCTTAAAATAAAAACCCCACTTGACGAAAAATTAACAAAATAATTTTATTATCTATAATTAAAAAAAAAAAAAATGTAAATTTTACAAAATAAAAAATCGTTTCACCACACCAATTTCTTAAACAAAATAAAAAAAACTGTTCTCTTCATTCTTATTTCTCATTTTCACTATAGTTTATAACGAACGGCTCTAATCGTAATTGTTGTTGTTTATTTTCTATACTTACATAATATTAGCACGTAATCGGTATATACACATTTATTTTTATATATGTATATGCCGTGTCTGGGGTATAAATATATTTCCAAGTTTTTTAGTAAAATCTATTCTTTTAGTGTCATGTGATTTATAAATTGCTATTATGTTTATGTTTTCTCTCAATAAGTTTACAACTAGAAATTAGAATGTTAGATTTATGATATTTTTTTTCAAAAGCTAGAAAACTATCGAATTCGTTATGAATCTATATTGCAACACCACCGAGTTTTCTTTGCCTAAGTTGAAAACAAAGAAAAGGAAACGAAAAACAAACAATTGAAAAAAAAAATCAAGTTAAATCAGCAAGAGCGCGAGGACTTAATTACATTTCGAATATAACAGACAAAACTATCCTAAGCGAAAAAAATAGAGAGAAGAGAATTAGTGAATCCGATAGTCAGGGAAATTTCTCCAAATTTTACATTTTCAATAAGAATATGTTCCAATGGAAATATTCATGTAGAAAAGAGTGGAAAGAAAATAACAAAAGTTGTTTCCGGGAAAAGTCGTAGATTTTATACTTATACGAGTATGTACCTATTTTTATCATTTTTCGCTAATAACAATAAAATTAAAGTATGTGCCAAATTATTGCTAACTACATTAAGTATAAGCTGTCAAATGATTGAAACAGCCTTTTCAAAACTAATGCCGGTAAATGGAAAACTTTAAGGAAATAAAAGAGGAAAATATATTAGAATAGTCTGTGAAATAAATAAAAGAAGGAAAGAATTAGTCAAAGAACAAATAAACTGCTTTGCGTTAATTGATTTCCATTATTTAAGAGAACAAACAACACGAAAGTATATCGATACAATTCTCGGAATTGTTTACCTTTTATTTTTGTCTAAATGATTTCCGCCATAAACTAAAGCTACATTACATTCATAAGACGATTAACATATTAAGTCAAGAGGTCTCGGTGGCCTATTGGGTAAGAGCGTATAAAATACGCTGTAAACACAGAGGGAGTGTGGTTTCGAATTCCACACGCGTTGTAAGAATTTCTCCCCCTTACGACACAGTCGCGCCTGAATAGGAAAGGCTGTGTATTTTGCTGTCTATATTTATGTGGCAGAGATTTGCATTAAAAAAAAAATATTAAGTTAGCAACATTTTCAAGGTAAATTGGTACAAACATGATTGAACATTAATTTAAGCCTATTAATTCATGTTAGTTATTAAGAATCATATAAATAAAAGCTGACCTAAACAAATTTATAATGTACAATCTTAGTATAAATAGAAACTCGCTTAGATTGTAAGATAAGTTCAACTTCGATCAAGAACTCCTAAAGTTACTTTTAGCTATTGAAGCTCTAATTAAAATTAAATAATAAAAAACGTAATTAGTGTAATTTTAGTAAAAATAATATATTAGAAAAATATATAAACTATCTTTTTTTATACAAATAAAATATCAGTTATAAAATTACTAAATTTTATCAACTCTGAACTAATAAACAATAAAAAAATCAACTGTCCACTATAGGACCGACAGCTATTGCACGAAAACGATAATGCGATATTTCATAGATTTTTTACATAATAATTTATATCAAAGCAAAATGACTTCAAATTATATATCCTTGAATTTTTTCAACTGTAAGTTTGTGGAACATCTTAATTAGATTTATTGAGTAAAAAATTTTTTTTTATTTATACTTTTTGTCCACAAAATAATTTTATTAATATTTTATTTTTACCTATGCTATTGTTGCTATAGAAAGCTACCTTTAAATTCGTTTCTTTTTCTATTATATTAGCGATTTTATTATTATTATTATATTTTATTAGTATTCTAATAAAATCGCTAATATAATAGAAAAAGAAACGGATTTAAAGGTAGCTTTCTATAACAATTGTAATTAATTAGTAGGTATAAATGTAATATTAAAAAAAAATAGGAAAATTATTCATGTTTAGTATTAAATTGTATTCGCCCTGATGATGGCAGTGATGCCGAAATATATATAGGCTTTATAATAAATAAATATAATATTTTAAAACTTATAAAAATAAAATATTAATAAAATTATTTTGTGGACAAAAAGTATAAATAAAAAACAATTTTTTACTCAATAAATCTAATTAAGATGTTCCACAAACTTACAGTTGAAAAAATTCAAGGATATATAATTTGAAGTCATTTTGCTTTGATATAAATTATTATGTAAAAAATCTATGAAATATCGCATTATCGTTTTCGTTCTTGTTCTTGATCGTTCTTGAAAAGTTCTTGATCGAAGTTGAACTTATCTTACAATCTAAACGAGTTTCTATTTATACTAAGATTGTACATTATAAATTTGTTTAGGTCAGCTTTTATTTATATGATTCTTAATAATTAACATGAATTAATAGGCTTAAATTAATGTTCAATCATGTTTGTACCAATTTACCTTGAAATTGTTGCTAACTTCATATTTCTTTTTTTAATGCAAATCTCTGACACATAAATATAGACAGGAAAATACACAGCCTTTCCTATTCAGGCGCGACTGTGTCGTAAGGGGGAGAAACTCTTACAACGTGTGTGGGATTCGAAACCACACTCCCTCGGTGTTTACAGCGTATTTTATACGCTCTTACCCAATAGGCCACCGAGACCCCTTGACTTAATATGTTAATCGGCTTATGAATGTTTATGGCGAAAATCATTTAGACAAAAATAAAAGGTAAACAATTCCGAGAATTCTTTATGAAATAATAATATAGTTCTGATGAAGTGTGACACAAGTGCAACCTAAAGATTACGTGAGTTCAAGGTTTATATTTTATTTTGTTTGTCTGTACATTTGAACCACTGTTAAGTTTCCATCAATATACTTTCGTGTTGTTTGTTCTCTTAAATAATGGAAATCAATTAACGTAAAGCAGTTTATTTGTTCTTTGACTAATTCATTTCTTCTTTTATTTATTTCACAGACTGTTCTCATATAATAATTTGGCACATACTTTAATTTTATTGTTATTAGCGAAAAATGATAAAAATAGGTACATACTCGTATAAGTACAAAATCTAGGACTTTTCCCGGAAACAACTTTTGTTATTTTCTTTCCACTCTTTTCTACATGATTTCCATTGCAACGTATTCTTATTGAAAATGTAAAATTTGGAGAAATTTCCCTGACTATCGGATTCACTAATTCTCTTCTCTCTATTTTTTTCGCTTAGGATAGTTTTGTCTGTTATATTCGAAATGTAACTAAGCCCTCACGCTCTTGCTGATTTAACTTGATTTTTTTTTTCAATTGTTTGTTTTTCGTTTCCTTTTCTTTGTTTTCAACTTAGACTTTATACAAGAAGTGATGTCATATAACTATGGAGCTGGACTTAATGTACGAGAATATGTATTGAAATATTTTGAGAGATGTATTGAAAAGAATAAACTAAGATTGGAACATGAAGATTTTTACATTCCAATGAATTTACACATAGCTCAGTGTAACTATTCCAGACTATTTTATGAAATACCTATGTTTCTGTCAGAAAAATTATCTTCGTCAACAATAAATAAAACAAATATTTTTTAAAACCAATTATTTTCTTTTATTAAATACATACATAAATTCATACAATTTTTTACAGCACATCTTTGTAAATTTTCCTTTATGTGATGATGATGCCAAATGGTGGTGAAATTCCTTAGTTTCTGAAGAGATGGAATGTCCTTATCTAAATTGATAACTTCTACTGAAGTAGAAACAAATTTATCTAAAATTTTTTTTTTCTGGTACCCCTTTACGTGGACGATATCGAATGAATTTAAATGATCCTTTAAGACATTTTTAATGAAATTAAATGAAATTTAAGAAAATTTTTTCAAGAAATATTGCTTATTATTTCCAAGAATAAATTGCAGATCTGCTACTGCCTTGCTGCTCATTATGTACCTTACTATATTAAAATAACTTGAAAACATAATACGATTTAAAAAGAGAGAAAAAAAAGAGGGATCACATGACCAGACCTTCCAGGACGCTTTAACAGTAGCAAAGACCAATACCGAACCCTTAGGAACCGATACCGGACCCTCAAGGACTGATACTGGATCCTCCAGGACCGAACCTGACTCATAAGGACCTCGGGAGTGTCCGTCCAAAATCGAGAGAGGGGGCCCCCAGAAACAGGACCAACTTTAAAGGGGACCGGACCTAAGGAACCAGATATCGGTCCTCCAGAAATAAGGGCTGATTTAAATGGATTAGCCTGAAAAATATTTGTTTCAAGAAATATAAAATACAAACAATTTTTCAATTTAAAATTAATTTGTTTTTCTTTTATTAAATAGTAAGGTCTTTGTTTTTTTTATTTCAACAGTTTTATTTGGGAATCAATACTCAACATTGGTATTAACTCGAATAGAGCCATGTTCCATCTCGGTTCGTCCCTTCCCGAGAACTTAATATAGAAGCCTATTTTGTTTAATTCGTTTAATTCAGAATTTGTTGATATTTTTTTGCTTAATCTGTCCGGCATGTAAAACGTTATTTTTTCATTATCGAACGGGTACTTTACCTCAGAAAGTAGTGCTTTTTGCCCTCGTTTTGTATCTAAAAATTTAAACGTTATAACTTCATACATCTTGTCTATGGCGACGACATCAATATTTTTAAAAAATTCTTGTTCAGAAACGATAACAGAAATAATATTAATCGAAAAAATATCTTACCATTTTCAATTTATATTTGGATTTGATTTTAAATTTATTAGTTTTTCAAAGTAAAGTAAAGATTAAGAAGTAAACAGCTTTTTGTTTTTTGCTTGACCTTTGAAGTGACAACATTTCTTGTTTTTTAATTAAGGAAAAACATAAAAATAATTTTTTTTTGTTAACTTTTTTTTTGTAAATATTAAATTTAAAAAGTGCACATTTTTCTTTTGATTTTTTTTCGATTGTTGTGACAAAATTAAATTTTTGATTTTTAATTTGTTCCTGTTTTATGGCTGCACTCCAATGGCGGCAAGATAATTATTTTTCCTTATTAATTACGTTACATTATGTAACAAAATTACATATGTAACAAATACATTTTTTTTTTATACATATATATTATTTTTCGTTTTCACAATTACAATTTTATTTTTATTTTCTTTCGACTACCGAATTTATATGATTTTTTATTTTTTTCTTCTTAATATCAACTTGTGGTAAACAAAACTATTATATATCTATCTCTCTTCCACTCGTGCGATGGATAATGCTGTTCTTCTTTGGCTCTCAATTCACTTAATTTTAAACACCACCATACCGTAATTTAATTTATTAATTTCTGGTGGTATATTTTACTTTTAGTGGGTTTTTGGTTGTCGCTGCGTTCAATAAAGTCAGTTAAAAGTGTATGTTAAAAACTGTTGAACGTTGTTATAAAGCATTTGCTCGCTCAAATAAAATATAATTATAATTATTATTGTTATATTATTTTTTCTAACAAAATTACCAATTTTAATGTTAATTTCTGTAACATTTGCGGGTTGCAAACGAATTTTCATGCTGCCGATTGTCATCTTAGTTCAATTAAACCAGCAATCTTAGCCCTATGTGAAACACAAGTCAGCAACCATAATGATAACTTTAGTGTTACCGGCTACTCACTTATTTCACACTTCGTACCCAAAATAGGTATCGCAATCTATATAAAAAATGACATCGTTTTCAACACACTTCAAAAATATAAATGTTCTAGCCCAACCTTCCACTATATTTGAGTCAAAATTCTCGTTGAAAAGCAAGTCATACATTTCTGTTTCCTATTCAGATCGCCCAACTCAAATGAACAAGAAACTGCTATGAAAATCGAAAATCAATCTAACCAAATCAATGAAATTTTGGACTCATCTCCAGAAACTGAAATTGTTCTGACGGGAGATTTCAACATTCATAACAGGGACTGGCTTAATTTCTCTAGTAACACATCTCAATTGGGAAACAAGTTGAACTATTCTCCTCATTGTTCCACCTTTCTCAAATTGTTAAAAATCCAACTAGGATCCCGTACCGTGCTGATCACCTCTTGCATCTGTTTCTCATCACACACCCAGAAAAATATGTGGTTTCAGTTGGTTGCCCCCTGGGTAATTCCGCCCATTGTTTGGTTATCCCAAGTTTCCGAGTAAACCCAATCTCCAACCAGAGCTCCCCTCCCAAAAAGGCAGTTTCGCATTACAGTCATGCTAACTGGGAGGGCCTTAACAATTTTTTTACAACCTTTGATTAGTCATTCTGCTTCCGTAATAGAAATATCAACTTTGTTGCAAATGCGATTAGTGAAACTATTTTATTTGGAATGAGGTTATTCATTCCTCATTCCAAGAAAACCGTCAAAAGAAGGCCAAAATCTTGGTTTAATCACATTCGCAAGAAAGCAATTTCTAGAAAAGGGGAGGCTTTTAAACGGTTCCAAAACAACAGGTCGGAGGCTCACTGGGCCAACTATATAGTGGTTAGAAACAAATGCAAGAGAGTTATCAACAAGCAAAAGTTCTTGTTCATCGTGCGCTATTGCTATAACTTCGGTCATTTCCAAAGTAATGGAAAAAATTGTGAATCAAAAGCTTCTGAAATATCTGGATCACAAAGGCTTGCTTCATGACAGACAATACGGGTTCAGAGCCCGTCGTTCAACCGGTGATCTCATGACTTACCTTTGTGAGAAGCTAAATATCGTCCTCCATCATTGTGGTGAGTTCGATGTTTTGGCTCTTGATATTTCTAAGACTTTCGACCGAGTTTGGTAAGATGCTCTATTGGCAAAATGCAAAGCATTAGATCTAGGTAGGGTTTGTTTTAAAATGGATTGGAGATTTCCTTTCGAATCGTACGATTCGTGTACTGGTCGATGGATATTCATCTGACAAATTCAAAGTAAATACTGATGTCCCTCAAGAATCAGTTTTATCACCCAATCTTTTCTTAATATTTATTAATGACCCAATTCCATTAACCTCCAATCCTGTTCATAGCTTCGCAGAGGACAGCATCCTTGTAGCTTCCTATGAGTTTCATAGCCGCTGTAACATTAATCACTAAATTAGTACAACAGCAAAAAATTTCACTATTAGTGAGCTAAATAATGATTTAGCAAAATCCAAAAATGGGATGAAGTCAACAGAGTTAATTTCAACACCAAAAAACTCAATGCTGTCTGATCTCGCGAAAAATTGCCACCACTATGCCTAACCTTCTAGTTCAGGGAGAAGAAGAACATTCAACAGATTTAAACATGCTGGGTATCGAGCTAAACCAAAAATTCACTTGGTCAAATCACATTTTCAGGTAGTTAAAGATGCAGCTAAATGTTTGGGATTTTTAAACCGCTACAAAACCTTCTTTTCTGCATGTGATCTTCTTAATATCTATTAAACGTACATTAGGCCGAAAATGGAGTATAATGCACACATTTGGGCTGCAGACCCTCAAACAGCGCTGGGTTATCTAGATAATGTGCAAAAAAGAGTCTTATCTAGATAATGAGCAAAACAGAGAACAGAGTCTTATCAACGACCCCATTGTAACTTCAATGCTCACTCCACTCAGCCATACAGTTGGGTCACTGACCTTGTTTTATAGATATCTCGTACGGATTAACACCTGTTCCAAGGAACTAAAACAGTTAATGCCTCCACTCAAAGTTTTCCAACGAGAAACAGAGAGTGCAACAGATGCTCATCCCTATCATGTAGAGTTCTCAAGATGGCGAAATACGGCTTATGGAATTCGTATGTTATGCGCATGTCCCATTTGTGGAACCATATATCATCACATGTGTTCCCTAAAGTTGGTAATTCATATGTGTACGATTTACTAAACTTAAGTAGAAGAACATTAACATCTTTCTTCAAAATATCCCTCCAAATTTTCCTACCTATCCCTCATAATCCCAAATTTCCTAATTCTAATTTCCACAACCATCCTTCCCACGTCCTTATCCACAAACCCAAGCTGTATATTTGTATTAAAGGTTCCATCCTAATGTTTGGTTTTAAAAGGGGTGTAGTTGGTTAAAGTCCAACACTACCCTGAGGAACCACGTGCAGTTCTTCTTGGTGATTTTCGAGTTTTCCACCAACCCTCGTAAAAAAAAAAAAAAACTATTTTGAATTTTCAGAGCTTTATGTCCTACTGTTTGAAAGCAGTTTCAAATACCCCCTACTTTTTTAGAAGTATAATGGATGCGTAGTTTCTTTATTCTTAGGAATTTGTATTCTGACTAATTAAAAACTGCATAAACTAAGTAATTATTAGTTTATATTTAATGCAATAGAACTATGTCAATTATCATGTCATTTCTTAAATAATTATATGACACATATGTACCTTGAATTATTATTTGTAGCTACCAGGAACTAAATTAAATTTATTCATAAATTCCTTTGTTAAAAAAATAAATCCTTTCAACAACTTTAACATTAACTTCAATACGTGACACACCTCAAACTTTTAAGATTTACATAATACAATGTTATAGGCACCTTATACATATTTTCCTGTGTGATTTTTTAAAAAGTTATAAATAGAAAGACAAAAAATTTATTTTTAAATTCTTTATTATATTTTACAAAAAAACTTAATTATTTTCAATTGCATAATGACTCCATGGTAATGTATAATAACCATCTGTTAAAATAAATCTTTTATCATCAAACGCGTTTAAAGCTAGTTTCGATTGGGTAATACTAACAATAGTATGTTTTTGAGATTTTAATAAATTTTGTTTAACCATCTTTTCGACAGAATTTACAAAATCATCAAAACAAATTTCTCTTTTTACAACCATTTTTTTAACACCTTTAATTTTTTTCAGTTTTTCTTTGTGTTCAACTTTGATTGCATATATTTTAGATCTTAATCCAACAAAATGAGATATTATTTGTCTATTCAACTCATATTTCATTAGCCCTACAACTTTTTTATTAATTCTTGGTATTCCCCAAACATTATTCAAAGGATAATCACTAGTATCGAAATTGGTTTTACAATCTATTATATGGTTAATATTTAAATTACAAACTTCATAAATTAAACTATTTCTATTTGGTTTCATGTAATCGTAATGATATTCATATATCAGCGTTTTTGAAATTTCCAGAACCCAAAACCAACATAAATAGGTTTACAAAAGCATGCTTCAGATTTAAATAATTCAATAGCTACTAAATTCTCATTAAAAACTGTACTATTTTTGATAAAAGGCGAAGAAATTAATGAATTGCCGCCACACCTTCCTTTCCAATTTGAAACTAGTTTTACATTACAATATTTTCTTACGTTTTCTATAGATTTTCCAAAAATGGCATTATTCTTAAGTTTAAAACGTTTAAAATCAATTTTATTGGTAGCTTGTGCTCTTAGTCTTGTGTTTAAATCAATATAAACTTTTAACAAAGCATATGGATCAAATTCAAGAATCCTGTGAATTTGTTTTATCTATAGGCCATGTTTTAAAGCTTGTTTTAAATTTCTATAATGTATGACATATTTTTTTTTATCGTTAATAGTTGCAAATAGCTTTTTTGTTTTGAATCAGGGGGACATATAGTTGCAACCCATAACGGTATATCGGCATCCAAATCGTGCAACTCTGTTGGATAAATTAAATCGACTTCAAAAATGAAAGCTTTTGGTGAATCGTTTTCTATTGTCTGAATATTATCTATTGAAAAATCACATGGTTGGATCCATTTAAAATTCCCTGTTGGTAAAAATTGTGTCAGTGCATAACCGTACTGATTATTAATATCTTAAATATTTTTTTGGTTTATATGGATTATATCCAGCTAAATATTCATTATTTGTTTCTGAGTAACGTTTTGAACATTGACTTAAACCTCCACGTATTCCCCTTTCAATAAAAATAATCATAACTATATCTGTAAGCAATTCTAAATTTGTTCCAGTGTATAATAACATACCGTCCCAAGTATAGCCAGAACAAGTGTAGTAATGAGCTACACTGAGGGTCTAACTTATGTGTTTCTAAGCAATTTGTACGAAATTTTTCAAATACATCTGCTGGTAGTAAAGTAAAACGTCCGTTTTTAAGTACAAATCTGAATACTTTCCTAAGTTATTAAGGTTTAAATCACACCATACTTTTTGTGCTTGAAGATAGTCGTCATCTCTAATATTCTCTTTATTTAATTTATTATAAAAATTATATTTTTCAGATAATTCTGTTTCTGAAAATCTCTCAAAGCTACTGAAATAATCATACTCCTTTTCTTTTTAATAAGTCAATTTGATGTTACATTAAATAAGAAAATTCGGACTCTAGAATTGGAAAATCGTTTAAAAGACAGGACAAATGATCTAAACTACTAGCCAAAAATCTAAAAGAATCTATAAACCTAAATTTAATTTTGTTATCTTTAATGAATTTTGTAAAGGATATATAATTCTAGTTATTTATTGGAAGTCCATTTATGTTACCCTCACCAACTTTTTGTATATAATCAAAAAATGTGCATCATATGAACTAAGGTTATGAAATATAATAAGTATAGTTCATTGAAAAGATTTCTATTGGCACTATAACAGTAACACATGAGTTAAGTATAATTACTAGCTGTTGCAGTTGGTTCATAAACTATTTAATACAATCCTCACCCCGATAAAACTCATATTTTGTGTAACTCGACTGAAACGAACTTGTTAAATAATATACGATTGAGCAGGGAATATGCTCTTGATATTTCTACTCCCCCATCTATTTCTTTTAAAATGCATTCTAAGTCCGTGTATATTACAAACGGAAGCATTATATTATTTCTGTAATTCTTAAAACTAAGAGTCTTATTTTCTATATTAGGTAATCTTATCTTACATTAATTTTGCTTCCAGCAATTTTCTTTATGAACTTCCAGTTTTTCTGTATCATAAAAGTAATGAAGACATCTATCACAAAAATAAATTTCATGTTCATTAGAATTGCACTGTGATCTCAGAAGCCTTGAAAGATTTTTAATCCAAATATAATGTAGATTAATTTTCATCAGATTCCGGTTCTTCCAACTTAAATAAATTCACATGTAGCTTATCTAAAATAAAATAAAATGTTAAGTATAAAATTAAATAAAAAGCAACAAAAAACAAAATTCTAATATTAACCTTTTTCCATTGATTTTGACAATTTTTTCCAATTTACTTTTCGGTGTTTCACGATGATAAGCAAATACATTAATTGAAATATTATTGCTTTTTTCAAATAATCTAATGTGTTTTAACTACATAGAACAGCTAATTCCATCGAGATTCAGAACGTCTTTATAATTAGGATAGCTTGAAGTCCGTTCGGGATGATTTTTGGTGGGGTATAATGCTGACACAACAGCCCATGCAAAGCATGCGTCATTATTTCGAACATTAATGCAAGCTCAATTCCTTACAGGTGTTCCAACAAAATAATGGTGAAAATTTATTAATATTTACAGTTAAATTTATAATAGCTGATAAAGCCCAACCGCTATTTCTTTCTTGAAATTCTTCTATAGCTTCTATATTTATTACATCTATTTTATCTCCTTTATGTACTGCAACATTTTTTGTACTTAAATGTTTCAATTCATTTTTTTCTTCCTCACCTTCATACATCTCAATACATCACCTTCTAAAATTCTCAATTTATCTTCTATTACACTTTTACAGAGTAATATAAGTTAGTAATTACTCATGATCGAATTCTGTTTTTAAAAGCTGAATGTGGTAGATCTTCTCACACCAAACGTTGACATGATGACGATGATGCTTCAGATTCACGACCCCTTCTAAAATACTTTAATCCATTCATCATTCGAGCGAACGATTTCAGCTTTATCTGTTTCACAATTTTTAATGTTTTCCTCTACTTCGTTACACTGACTTATCATCTTGAATAAGATTTATTGATGTTTTCTTACGAGATTCTCAGCATAGCGTTCCATAGTTACTTGTTATGATCAATAATTTCTATCAGAAAATATAAGATATTTAACCTTTAATAAGATATTTAACCTACGAATCACTATTTAATATATGTATTCATTAAGGAAATAAATTATATTAACATCCCATACCATAAAGAATTCAAATAGTTTGTAGTAATCAAGTTAATGTGCATTTAAATAACATTTTTTAATTTTTATCGCAAAACCATTAACATTCACTACATACTATAGGATATTTTTGATAATTTCATAACACTACATCTTTTCAATATAGTCTATTAATAGTCTATTCAAAATCTAAGATGGTTGATACACGCTCAAATAACTTCGGCGGGGTTCGATTCGGTCCTTGCTACTGCCAAAGGACCCCTTTTAAATCATACTACCAAAGTTCTAATTCCATCAAATTTTTCAAAGTTCAAACCTTCCATCTTGAGACCCTAAAACTACGAACTGGGCCCCTTATGATCTTATTCCCTTTTCCAATTCTCTAAACTTGCTGAAACTTTTACACTTATAACATCGTACCAAAGCCTTAAACCCCCTACCTTTGAACTTTTTAAAACCACTTAATAATTTAATTTTTAAATTTCATAACACATATTCTCACACTAGTAGATAGGTAGGCACTTGGGCCAGACAGGTCAGTAGGTCAAGGTCACCAGGAAGTAGGTCAAACCGCAATTAGGTCAGACAGGCCAGACAAGTCTAATTGTTTATAAATATTGTGTACTTGTTTTAAGTAATAGGTAAACATGGAAATAGTAAGAAAAAATGTTTAATTTTATGTTTGCATTTTTCAGATGACATTGTGTCTTCTTTTTTTTTCGTTTTTTTTTATGACAAGTATTTAAAGAAAAGGAAGGAAAAACCGTTAATTAATTGTTATAATGCTGAAAAAAAATATGAATAAAGCGAAAAAATAAAAAACAGGAAATTAAAAATATCTAAAGTGGTACAGGTTTACTTCTTATTCATGTATACTTGGCTTAAGTAATAGGCGCATATGAAAAGTAGAAAGAAACAAGGTAGAATGTAAACCAACGGTTTTTAAAAGCGCACATTTCCAAAACTCAATACAAATTGTTTAGAAGTGTGACTTACACAAAAATTTGAAAATTTCATGTAATAAAAAAAAACTTGAAAATAGGAAATTTTTGAGATTTTGAGGGGCCGTAAGTCCGGAATCCTATATAACTAAGAAAAGCTGTTAACACACGTAAAAATATATTATTGAAGCTTTAATTTTTATGTCTTGCCGAAGAAAAGTTTTTACAGGTGCCTAAGTTACAGGTGTCTAAAAATAGCAAATTTTCAATTTTTGAGGCGTAATAACTCTTAAAGAGGGGGCGTTACCAAAAAATTTTCTGAGGAAACTTATACTAATTCTAAAAGTTCTTTCTTGTCTCAAAATTTCAGGTTCCTATCTAAAGGGGTGCCGGAGTTATGAAAAAAGAAATTTCATGCAAAATGTGGTTTTCACATAACGGTAAATTTAAATCGTAAATTACAAAATATTACATAATTTTGATATTGTTTTATATAGATAATAAAATTTTCGATCTTCTACCGGTTTTAGATTGCAAAACTATTACGCAAAGCCCGAGATATATACATCTGAAAATGGAGCTTTTTTACAATTTTGAAGAGCTGCAGCTTTGGAACCCTTTACAACTAAAATAAACCTTTCACACACGTAAAAATATATTATTGTAGCTTTCATTTTCATGTCTTGCCGAAGAAAAATTTTTACAGGTGCCTAAGTTACAGGTGTCTAAAAATAGCAAATTTTCAATTTTTGAGGCGTAATAACTCTTAAAGAGGGGGCGTTACCAAAAAATTTTCTGAGGAAACTTATACTAATTCTAAAAGTTCTTTCTTGTCTCAAAATTTCAGGTTCCTATCTAAAGGGGTGCCGGAGTTATGAAAAAAGAAATTTCATGCAAAATGTGGTTTTCACATAACGGTAAATTTAAATCGTAAATTACATAATATTACATAATTTTGATATTGTTTTATATAGATAATAAAATTTTCGATCTTCTGCCGGTTTTAGATTGCAAAACTATTACGCAGAGCCCGAGATATATACATCTGAAAATGGGGCTTTTTTACAATTTTGAAGAGCTGCAACTTTGGAACCCTTTACAATTAAAATAAACCTTTCACACACGTAAAAATATATTATTGTAGCTTTAATTTTTACATCTTGTAGAAGTAAAATGTGTGCAGGTTCCTAAGTTACAGGTGTTTAAAAATAGCAAATTTTCAATTTTTAAGCCCTAATAGCTCATAAACAGGGGGTGGTCCGAAAAAATTTTCTGAGCAAACTTATACTAATTCTAAAAGTTCTTTCTTGCCTCAAAATTTCAAGCTTGTATCTAGAAGCGTGCCGGAGTTATGAAAGTAGAAAAATCATGCAAAATTTGGTTTTCACATAACGGTAAATTTAAATACTAAATTTAAAAAAAATTGTATAATTTTGATATTAATTTACAAAGATAAAAGAAATACCTGTCGAATGACGTTTTCAGATTGAAAAAATCTTAAGCAGAACATAAGATATATGCATTTAAAAATAGGGCTTTTTCAAAGTTTGAGGGGGTGTAGCTCCGTAATGGAAGGGGCTACATGAAAAAGTTGTTCCACAAAATTATTTTTTTTATGAGACCTACCTATGGTTAAAATTTTTTTTCTCTATCTTTAACGGTGTAGAAGTTTTGTAAACAGACGGACGGACGGACGGACAGAGTGAAACTAATAAGCACATTTTTTCAAAATTTTTTTGGAAATGTGCTAAAAATGGTTGATAAATGTAAAAAGAAAAAAATAAAATAAGTTTAATCGTACAAGATACAACAATTTTAAAAGGTACAACGCATCTTAATAATTCATAAAGAAAACGTGCAAACTTGTTTTTCTGTCTACATAATGATACAAACAATTGAAATAGTTATGCGTTTTTAGATGTGTCTAACTATTTGTGTTGTTTTTTTCTTTTTTATACCCTACAAATTAAGTACATATATGGTATATTAACTTTGGTATGGTGTTTGTAAAGGAAGCGAGTTAGGTATAGACATGTGTATATATTCTGAATCAGGATCACCTCCTGAGTCGATTTAGCCATGTCCGTCCGTCCGTCCGTCCGTCCGTACGCACGATAACTCAAAAAATAATGATGTTATCTTGATGAAATTTATACTGTAGGTTAACAATGACTAAGGTAAGGCGGTGATTGTAAATGGGCGAAATCGGACCATGCGTTCCAGTACCTCCCATACAACTTCCAAAACCGAATACGCATATCTTCGAAATTAATAAAGATAAAAACTTCAAATTTGATACGAGGGTGCTGTTTCCTAAATCCCTGATTCGCCTAAAATTTGAGATGAATTGGAGTGGTTGTTCGGGTACCTCCCATACAACTCCCAAAACCGAACAAGCATATCTTCGAAATTAATAAAGATAGAAACTTCAAATTTGGTACTAGGGTGTTGTTTCGTGAATCCCTGATTTGTCCAAAATTTAAGATGAATTAGAATGGTTGTTCGGGTATCTGCCACACAACTCCCAAGACCAAACAAGCATATCTTCGAAATTAATAAATATATAAACTTGAAATTTGATATAAGAATGTTCTACCCTGTTGATGCCTCTAAAATTTGAGATGAATTGGGGTGGTGATCCGTGTGCCTTCACACACTTCCACAGACCTAACAAGTATATTTTCAAATTTAATAAAGATAGAAATTTGAAATTTTGTACAAAGGTTGTAAAAGCATTAATTTTTTTAGCTTAGTTATATTAAATATCTAACTAATATAACTTATGGATTTTTAATTTAATTTGAATTTTTTAGGTGTAAGGTATAAATAAGTTGGTTGCAACGACTTACGGTTACTTTTACTTGTTTTTTTCTACTTTAAGTATTTAAAGAAGAGGAAAGAAAAAACTAATAATTAATTTCACTGTGTCATTAAAGATATTTTTTGTTTGTAAGAATGTGGAAAAAATATGAATGCAAGAAAGACAAACAGGAAATTAAAGCTATCGAAGAAAAAAAAATCCAAGTCGTCAGGTTAATTGCATTTGGTCCCTATTTTGCAAACAAGAATATACAAATAAAACATATTTATTTACATGTTCAAAAAAATTTTATTTAACTAGAAATATTTTACAATTTCATAAAAATCTGAGTTGAAAATTTTTTTACGATGATCAAATGTTAAGATTGCAGAAATAGTGAAATCCAATTTTTCTATACGTCTTTGATATCTAATTCTGTATATGTATATATAAATTTGAAAAATCTTAATTTAAAATTTTCAATCTTTGATAATGACGGTAAGTCTCTGCTTAGATCTTCTATTTTAACGCTGTCAATGTACTTTTCAAGAAAAAGTTTGTTTTGCTCTCCTTTATGTTGTTGTATTATAACAACAACTCCTCTTTAACATACATTTTTTCAGCTGATTCTAAATAGTATTTTAATATAGGTTTTATGTCTAAATATTCAACTAAACCGTTATTCCATTTAAATGGACTTTATTTTATTTTCGCAATACTGGTTATTATAATTTCCCTCTGTACTAAGTTCTTCTGCAAAGTATGGTGGTTTGAAGTGATATAGAGTAGGAATTAAACTTCCTATTTCTACCTCTGCCAGCTCTTTTAGGAAATATTGCTTTTCATTTCCTTTTAAAAATTGTAGGTCAACTACGAAAATTTAATTATCCATGTTGAAGGTTTACGGAAAAATGTTCATTAGAATAACCAAATTTACATTTATATTCACTTCGGAAAAAAAGCTTTTCCTATAAATATAGGTTACCAGATTTTGTTTTTAACTAACGCAACTATGCTGTTTCACCCATTTACTATGATGGTGGCGGGGCCATCACGCTGTGGTAAAACCACTTTTATTCATAATTTAATAAAATATAAAAAACAAAATATACAACCACATATTAATAGAATAATTTGGTGTAATCCAGACAAAAATGCCGTTCCAAAATATATCAAAGATAGTAACACTATTCCAGATTTTAATCATAATCAAAAATCTTTCTCAATTATTATCGATGATATGATGTTAAATTCTCATGATAAGTATGTATGCGATTTATTTACTAGAGGATCACATCATAGAAATTTTTCTGTAATACTTGTAACAAAAAATGTTTTTAACCAGGGTAAATTTTCAAGAGATATTTCACTTAACTGTAAATATCTAGTACTTTTCAAAAAATAAAGAAATAAATCGCAGATATTACCTCTAGCTCGCCAAATATATCCCAATCAAAACAAAGAATTTGAAAAAGTATATAATGATGTGACGTCAGTCCCATGTGGCTATATATTAATTGATCTTCCTCGAGACGTTAATGATATATTTCGATTAAGAAGTGGTACATTTGAAAAAGGTGTTGTGCTATTGTACGAGAGATCAATTAGAACAATTTGGGGAAGAATATGAAAAGTTTGATCAATCGTCATTATATTGCACCTATTTAAAACTTCTAAACTAAAATTCCCAAAAAGTAATTATAAAACACTGTGACATTGAAGTAATTAAAACAATTTGTGAAATAGAGTTAAATATTTTAAAAGGTAATTGTAATCTGAGTAAAAAAACAAGAACACAATTACGAAGGTATAAAAAGGAATTAAGATCATTCATTCTATAAATCTACAAATCTATAAATAAAAAAAGGAAAATTATTATACAACGTGGTGAATTTTTACCTGCACTTCTTGGTGCAGTACTAACAGGTATAATTGGAAATTTTATAAAATGAATAATACAACATTTAACAAATTGATAATTCTAAAACCCGAGATTTACGAGAAAATGAAGCAAAATGCAGACGTTAAACTCAATGAGTTGGATAAAATGATGAAAAAAATATTGATAAATAAACATCTCACGGACATTCAAATGATATTTGTACAGACAAAATATATTTAAAAAAGAAACAAAAACGAGAACTTCCTAGAAATAAAGAGGAAAAAGTAAAAATTACGGAAACAAAAAGTACTCAAACTCATGCAAAACTATTTTATATAGATGGGGAATCGCAGTCGCATTTTCCTGAATATAAAAATGTTATACAAGTTGTACCTGAAGAAGAAGAAGTATATGAAAAAGAAACTGATGACGAAGTATTCGATGATAAAATTCAAGAAAATGTTTTAACAAAAGCATCGTCAGCTGCTTCAGTTGGAGAACGCCTTAGGAAAAGAAAATCAATTAGAAATTAAAATGTACAAATTTTTGAAACTAATGTTTTACAGTATCAGTGAAAGCAGGAGACATTATAAGTGTTCCTTTAGATAGCCCAAGCCCAACAACGAAAAAAGAAAAGGCTATAAATACCAAAGAGTTGAATAATTCATCAAGACGTGTTTTTTGAGGTCAGCTATAGCGGGTAATACTCAAACAGAACTTAATTTTCCAATTCGTAAGAATAAATCCGCAAGCTCATAGACAGCATACAAGTAAATGGTGAGTTTTATATCACTTTACTTAGTGATTCCTCTATGAACTACAATCCAGAAAATTCATTATCATCTTTTACAAATAAAATGAAGAAATACATGTGTGATTCAAGGTGGAAAGTCGGTATTTCAGAAATGTATGTTAATGATTTCGTTCCAAATGTGTACGGTGAAGAATGGGAAAAAAGTACTGAAATATTTATTAAAGGTATGCAGAAAGATATGATAGGAGTTCGAACATCATATATTCCATAAATAGAAACACAAATGATATGTGACTGGAAAGTTTTTCTACTACCAACACTAATCCAAAATAAATGCCCACTTAATAGGTTTACAAGAAAAGAAGTTGAACGACATTGATTTAGGGAATTTTTAATTTTATAAACGATGACATTAATTGTAGACAATCAGCAAAAACTGAGGAGATTCCTAAAAATATAAGTTACACTACAGTATGTGTTACTAGACCTAAAACAGATATAAAAATAAGAGCAAATTACGCTTATACCCTGGAAGGACTTTTGACAACATGTTTATATAAAATATCTTCGAAAGTTACAGGTTTTAAAAAATATAAATCACGAGTAATAGAAGCTTTCAAAACTTTAATAGATAGTGTACAATTGATTCCAATTATTATATCATGATATGTTTTTTGTATACACAGATATAATTGAACCGTAAAAAATAGGTGATAAAGATGTAAGGTGTTTAAGATCTGTTAACCTACAAAATGCTTTCACTGATACTGTAAAACATTTCATTACTTTTATGTGATAAATATGGCTACAAAATAAACTTTTCCAATAGTTAAATTCCAACAAAAATTGTATTATATTTTAAAATAGTATAAATAAAAGCGATTTTACAAAACTATATATTATTTTATTTCATTCATAATGGAGAGAGTATACTTTAAGTATTATTTAATTCTATTTGGTAGAGGAGTTGATGATATCGATCCTTTATTACAATCAACCGTATCTTTTCAAAGAGGTCGTGGATTGGGAAGCTTTTTTGGAGGATTTTTTTAGATTCAATGCTTCATCTGATATTGCATCTGGTGCAAATGTAAAAGAAGTTATGCAAGATCGTAGTAAAGAGATTGTTAAAAATGTACGACGTGGTGCCGTACGAAAACTGAATGAAATATATGGTTTTGGCATAAAAAACGAAAAGCTATAAAAAGACCATTTATTAAAAATTTAAATTATTTTACGTCAAAACGACGCAAAGATAATAACAAAAAGAAACAAAGAGATATTTTTGATTAATTATGATTGAGTGTATGAAATCTGAGTTGGATATTTTTAAAACCTAACCCATCCAGTCTAGCATTTTACGATCTGAAGAAGTTTCCATGTAGAAATTCTATTGCTTCTTTAGACAACCCTTTAACTATTGAATTTGTTTCACTGGGTCATGGCGATACATATAGAGATTTGTCTTCTACATATTTGAGATTAAAAGTACAGATCTTAAAGAAAGATGGAACATATTAGAATAATGATAAAACTGTTGATGGAAAAATAATAATACAACCAAGTGTAGTTAATTACATTTTACATTCTGTAATAAAACAATGTAATGTTCAATTAAATGGTAAAAATATAACATCGTCTGATGGAAATTATCACTATAGAGCTTATATTGAATCTTTATTAAATTACGGTACAGATACTGTTCCAACTCATTTAGAATGTGCAGGATGGATTTTAGAAAATATAGCAAAATCTGATAATAATGGATCAAAAGAGCGCGAAAAATTGTATCACAATAGCAGTGTAGTGGAAATTATGGGTAAACTACACGTAGATATGTTTAATCAAACTACTCTATTTATAAATAAGGTTGATATTCGTATAGTTTTAATACTTGAAAAATCAGATTTGTATCTATTTGTAGACGATTCTGATGAATCACAATTAAAAATTATAGAAGCCACGCTATTTATCAGGCATGTTACCGTTAACCCAAGCTGTTAGAACACAATGCTGTTCTTGGGAAATCCAATGCTAAATATAATTATTAACGCGTTGAAGTAAAAAGTTTTACCATTCCAATGAACAGCTCATCAATATCACTTGATAATGTTTTTATTGGTCAGTTTGCCATAGGCAATAATTTTTTGTATGACAGAAAATGTGGGTTACTCTGGGAAAAGATCAAAAAACCCTTACAATTTTAAACATTCTGATATTTCACAATTTGTGGTAAACGTAAATGGTGTTCAAATACATACTCCTAATTCAGAAATTGAAACCAGTTTTTCAGATGAAAATAATTCCTGTACAAAAGCATACAGAACACTTTTTTCAGAAACTGGAATTTATCACAATGATAAAGGTCATCAGATAACAAAGTCTATGTTCAGTAATGGATTTTTTATACTTTAACTCGATGATGCATATGGAAATGATGTATGTCAAGCAAATGAAAAAATAAAAAATGAGTTTTTAATGAACTACGTTAATGAAATAAGTAGAGTGTATAATTTGAGTCAGTTTGAGTTATGAACACTTTAGAAAAAACTAGTGTTTTAAAATGTAACAAATTTACAAACAAATATTTTAAAGGAGTTTTTGCTTTAGACAAAATTCCAAAAATAATAGAAAAACCTACTTTTTTAATTGTAAACGCTGACAAGATAAAAGATCCAGGAACACATTCGTTTGCCCTTTATATTCCAAAGCATGGTTGCACAGAATATTTTGATTCGTATGGTGGAGTTCCAGATAAACCGGAAATTTTGAAATATTTGAAAAATCAGTGTATAGTTTTTAGTAATTGGCAGATACAGGGTGTCCTTTGCAATGTCTGTGGACGATACTGTTGCGTTTATGGGTGGTATAGATGTTTTGGTTTAAGTATTAAAACTTTTTTGAATGAGTTTAGCAAAGATAATCATATAGAAAACGACAACCTGATTATTAATATGTTTTACAACTTATTTGGAATAGCAATATAATTAATATTAAAAAGCTTTAGTTAAAACGTAGTAATGGAAGATCAAGGTTCGAACACAATTTTGATGATGTTGAGTTATACATATTTTCTCAACAAAAATCACTCATTAAAAGTTCTTGTTGGTTTTGATACAGAATCTCTTGAAGCAACTTGCATTTTTCATCGTATTGGAAAAAAGCCAGCTATTTTTAAATATCGTGATTGGTGTAAATTCTATCAGCAAGTTTATGAAAGGTACTCGAAACAATCAATAAAGAATACAAAATTATGTTTACAATATGGGTTAAGAATGGTTATTGGCCGATGTCTTGGCATTAACAAAGAGGAAGCTGTCGCATTTTACAACTTAATTGATTTTCTTCAAGCTGTAATGATACATAATAAAAATGCTGAATCAAATAGGAATATGTTATTAAATATATAAAAACGTGTCAAGAAAAACATCTTATGGAATTCCACGAAGAAATATGTATTCCAATACAACGTTGTAGCGTTCAATGTTCAATTATTCTAGATTGTTTTTTGAAATACCTGTACTACTACAAAATAAAACTCTTAATATTTTAAACAAGAACAACAATAAATTAAAAAATTTATAAATTTTAAGTTTTATTTAATTTGTTTTTTATTATGAATTACTTATATATAGTAGATACATATATACATTTACACAAATATTCTTATATATTATTTTAGGCTATAAATTATTTCTAAAATGTTCAGCAAAATAGTCAGGATCTCCTTCTTGGTTATTTATTTCCCAAATTTGTTGCTCCACTATATCTTCACCTATGACTTGAAACGATGGTATGAATTCTTCACTTTCCATTAATTAGTTGTAATTTCATCAAATTGAAACTCATTTTGTATACTAACTATTGCAGTTTCCTATGTAAATGGAAATGTTGTTGAATCAGCTGCCATTTTTGTAAAATATTTTACCAAAATTGAATTAAAAATGATTTGCCAATAAAATTGTACCGCGTTATATACTGTAGAACCCAGTCAAAATTCAAAGTTTTCAGAGTAAGTAAAGAAATACAAAATTGAATTTTTAAAACTAGTTAGATGGTGTAAAAATCATGTCAAGATCTTAAATAGTAAAAGAAATTCATATAGATCTGTAAAGAAAAGAATGTTACAATTTTGAAAGTAGAGATTTTTATTCCGGTTCAAAAATTTGATGTAATGTAATTTTTTTCAGCTCTTTTATGAAATACCTGTTTTTTTACGAAAACAATATTAAAGAAATCAATTTTGTAACTATTTAGGTACATAGAATCTGAAAAATAAAGTAACTAAATCAAGGAAATTTATACCTTTTTTTAAATTTTTATTTATTTATGAATAATAAAAACTTATAACTACAAACCAATTTACATTATATTTTATTGGTAATTTGCATGTTTTTACCAAAAGACTCAGATATATCTATAATACTTAAATTTAAATATTTATCTTTATATACAAAATATTCTTTTCCTTTTATTTCTTTAACAAAATCAGAATTCAAAAAAATATCGGTATATTTTTGAGCCACAAATATAATTAAATTGCGGGTCTCAAAGACCCACTTAAGACTATAAATGGTCTTGATTTGTTTTAAATTTATTATATATATAGAGCATCATGCTCCATATCTTTTGTTTTTATGAAACCTTTTCTATAGTTTCAATATTTTTCTTATTAAAAGCTTCTTTGAAGCTTTTTTTTGCTGGTTCTCCTTTTTAAAGAAGAATGATTTCTTCTTGTTGTTGAAATTATTGATGTTGTTGCTGTTGTTGTTGATGATGATGATGATGATGTTGTGATGATGTGTCTGCGGTTCTTGTTGAGTTCTTATTCTTTTTCGTTTAATTGGGGCGAACTCCTGTGTTGGCTCTATTTGTCGAGCGTAGGCGAAAGTCTTTGCTCTGTTTTCCATTTTGCTTTAAATTTTTCTGATGAGCTTTCTTGTTGTATTATTATGTTGAGCTCTTTCTTTGAATTGATATATCTTAAGAAAGATATATTTATACTAAATTTATCTTTTTTATTCCCACTTTATTTATACTAAATTTTTCTTCTAAATAATTGTATTATCATTGTTTGGAAATCAAAATCCTTAAGAAAACTAGTTAAAAACAAAAAGTTGTAAAAGTAAGTTTTATTAATGTAATAAATTCTAATTGATAATAATAAAACTTTAAATTTTATTTTTTTCAATAGCATTTTTTACAACATTGTTGTATTTAACAGTGTTCTAATATTAAGAAAAAATCTTTTACATAAATTCTAATTATACTTTTTTATGTAAGAATATCATATTTACTTATCTATTTACTTTCACATGTACTTCATTGCCTTTTTGTTTTAAAATTTTTTCAATTAAATAAGCATTGGGGTCTTTGATACTAGTTAGTTTCCGTTCATAGAAGCCACCACGAACTAATTTATTTTTATAATCTTTTAAACTTATGTAATTGGGTCTGTTGTGTTTTTGAAAACTATTTTAAAAACTTCAGTTGAATAGTTAGGTTCATATCCTTTTTGAAAAGTACCTTTAGACCTTGAAATTCTAACATAATCACCAACATTAAATTTTCCCTTAATAAATATTTTAGGGTACCTAATTCTAAATTGAACGAAGAATTTGTTTATCATTTTGTGATGTAACTTCGTTTGGTTTTAACTTAATTGTACTGTGTTTTGTGTTATTATATTTTACAATTAGTTTTGGTAAAAGTTCTATCCATTTCAAATTTCCTTGTAAACTAAACTGTTTCCACATAATTGATTTTAATGTTCTGTTAAAGCTTTCACAAACACTAGCCATCATTTCTGAATAAGTATGATAGTGATTTATTTTATAGCTTTTCATTAAATTTTGGAATTTTTTGTTGAAAAAATCTTTTCCCTGGTCAGAATGAATATTTTTTGGAGGGCAGCGGTACGAAATCTCATTTTTAATCTCGCTCTTTAAAATCTCGCTTTTTTAAAATCTCGCCTTTCAAAATCTCGCTTTTTTAAAATCGCGCTTTTTTAAAATACCGCTTTTTTAAAATTTCGCTTTTTAAAATCTCGCCTTTTTAAAATCTCGCTTTTTAATAACAAAAAATATCAAAAAATTTTTATTTTTCAAATTGCAAACATTTTTAAATTTTCTGTTTTTTTTAGACAAAATAATAAAATTTTATTACAAAAGTAATCCACATTTCCAGTTTTATTTTAAATAAACAACAAAAATAAATATTCTACATATTATTACAAAAATCTCAAGTACAGAAAAAATTTAATTTATATTTATATTTTGTGCAATTCTTTTTAAAAAGTCTAATTTTCTCATTTTTTTCTCTTTTTTATTATTCTTTCTATTTTGTCTTTTTTTTAATAGCAACTATAAGTTCTTTCCCCATTTATCTCACCAATTTATAAACGCCAACCTGGGATTTATCTCAACCTTTTAAATTAATGTAAAATAATTATATCAACATAGATATTAGATTATTAATTATTAATTATCTTTTTAAAATATTTTATATGAACTTTTATTTATTTTTTAGCACATTTCCAAAAAAATTTTGAAAAAATGTGCTTATTAGTTTCACTCTGTCCGTCCGTCCGTCCGTCCGTCCGTCTGTTTACAAAACTTCTACACCGTTAAAGATAGAGAAAAAAAATTTTAACCATAGGTAGGTCTCATAAAAAAAATAATTTTGTGGAACAACTTTTTCATGTAGCCCCCCCCATTACGGAGCTACACCCCCTCAAACTTTGAAAAAGCCCTATTTTTAAATGCATATATCTTATGTTCTGCTTAAGATTTTTTCAATCTGAAAACGTCATTCGACAGGTATTTCTTTTATCTTTGTAAATTAATATCAAAATTATACAATTTTTTTTAAATTTAGTATTTAAATTTACCGTTATGTGAAAACCAAATTTTGCATGATTTTTCTACTTTCATAACTCCGGCACGCTTCTAGATACAAGCTTGAAATTTTGAGGCAAGAAAGAACTTTTAGAATTAGTATAAGTTTGCTCA
The DNA here is from genome assembly GCA_947095535.1 of Poecilobothrus nobilitatus. Classification (NCBI taxonomy): domain Eukaryota; kingdom Metazoa; phylum Arthropoda; class Insecta; order Diptera; family Dolichopodidae; genus Poecilobothrus; species Poecilobothrus nobilitatus. The sequence continues at coordinate 134,424,324 of OX352774.1, read as the reverse complement.
GAAAATTTTTTCGGACCACCCCCTGTTTATGAGCTATTAGGGCTTAAAAATTGAAAATTTGCTATTTTTAAACACCTGTAACTTAGGAACCTGCACACATTTTACTTCTACAAGATGTAAAAATTAAAGCTACAATAATATATTTTTACGTGTGTGAAAGGTTTTTTTTAGTTGTAAAGGGTTCCAAAGCTGCAGCTCTTCAAAATTGTAAAAAAGCTCCATTTTCAGATGTATATATCTCGGGCTTTGCGTAATAGTTTTGCAATCTAAAACCGGTAGAAGATCGAAAATTTTATTATCTATATAAAACAATATCAAAATTATGTAATATTTTGTAATTTACGATTTAAATTTACCGTTATGTGAAAACCACATTTTGCATGAAATTTCTTTTTTCATAACTCCGGCACCCCTTTAGATAGGAACCTGAAATTTTGAGACAAGAAAGAACTTTTAGAATTAGTATAAGTTTCCTCAGAAAATTTTTTGGTAACGCCCCCTCTTTAAGAGTTATTACGCCTCAAAAATTGAAAATTTGCTATTTTTAGACACCTGTAACTTAGGCACCTGTAAAAACTTTTCTTCGGCAAGACATAAAAATTAAAGCTTCAATAATATATTTTTACGTGTGTTAACAGCTTTTCTTAGTTATATAGGATTCCGGACTTACGGCCCCTCAAAATCTCAAAAATTTCCTATTTTCAAGTTTTTTTTTATTACATGAAATTTTCAAATTTTTGTGTAAGTCACACTTCTAAACAATTTGTATTGAGTTTTGGAAATGTGCGCTTTTAAAAACCGTTGGTTTACATTCTACCTTGTTTATATTAATATTACATACATAAATGTAATGTAATATTATTGAATCATCGGCTACTAAGGCCATGGTTTATACTATTATTAAATTATATATTAATATTATTTATTTTGTTTATATTATATACTATATATTTACAATATATTTGGTCCTAAGGGGGTTTGTAAAGAAAAAAACCCTTCCGACCTGTGCAGGGATCGAATCCACACTCCTTTGGTTAATACGCCACACGCCTACTAACTAGACTATCTAGGTCCATGAACTTTTCGTTTACTTATTTATTTCTGAAATCTCGCTTTTTTAAATTGCTTTTAGTTTTTGAATTTATTTAAACGCGCGCCCGAAAAAATTCAAAAGCAATTTAAAAAAGCGAGATTTTGAAAACCGAGATTTTGAAAAGCGAGATTTTAAAAAAGTGAGATTTTAAAAAAGCGAGATTTTAAAAAAGCGAGATTTTAAAAAGCAAGATTTTAAAAAGCGAGATGTTAAAAAAACTAGATTTTAAAAAGTGAGATTAAAAATGTCGAGATTTCGTACTAGACCCTTTTTGGAGACTTCCTCACAGTTTAGTACAAAATTTTTACAATATATTAACAATAATTTTTAAAGTTTTTTTTTTTTGAAGCCATAAGGAACTGAAGTATAATCATCTGCAAAACTCGTTTTCTGGAAATTATTCGATATGTCTTTCTTTCAGGAACAGTGATGACTCTGTGATCGTATGTTCGACAAGTACTAGGAAATGTTAGATTTATTTGTTGAAAATTGTTTAATTTTTTAACTAATTGTGTCATAGAGCCAAAATTTATATCTTGTGAAGCCAAAATTTATATCTTATATCTTATCTTGGAGTTGGTACTATATATTCTGTATGCATAGTTCTTTACACCCCCACTGACAAATTCTGCAATATAACTTTCTATTCCATATTCTTCAAGCTCATCTGTCATATCTCCTATGAAAACTTCTGTTGGAGGGTTATATTCTCCTTCACGTGCTACATATATTATTGAATCAGTATCATAACATAAAACTCGTTCTTTTAAATTGTTTAAATAAGAATGAAATTTTAAAATGAGCTTGTGTGGTAAGTGTAAGTAGCTATACAAACGTTAACTGTTAATAATGTTTCAGTTGTTTCTTCTTTATATTCCCAATTTACCAAAACTATTTTTTCGTTTATAGGAGTTATTTGATTTACGCTCTTGGAAGGATTAGTAAAAAGAGTAAATAATTCATAAGGCTCATTTATGATTTCAGTTTTTGATTGATTTTCTCTCTGCCCAAATTTATCCCAGAAAGAGTTTAAGATTAATTTAGCTAATGATCTAAGTCCTGGATTTTTTTCTATTTCGTTAAACTGTAAATTTATGCCTTCCATTTTGGAAAATTTTTCTAAATATTTACTATTCCTTTAGTGTTCTGCAAAAGCAAGGCGAGCCAGAAGCTTCTTGTTCAATTTTAAGAAATTTTTCCATCATTTCAGTGAAAACTCCTGTTGTGATGTAAGGGGATTAAATTGTTTAACAGTATACTTTTATACCTCGTATATTTCCAAAATTTCGTATCCCTATGTAACAACTTCTCTTACTTCATCTATAACCCATGTTCCTAAAATTGACCTACTACGATTGTCATGAGAGCAGTCATCATTATTCATTTCCAAGCTTAGAGGCAAAATCGGGTGATAGAAATTCTGGAGGAAGTATCAATGCCTTTATTAATCCTTCAGTATCATTTAAATTTAATTTATTGCACTCAATTTGTCCAACATGAACTTTTGGATGACCCACTGGAAATTTTCCGTATTTATACACCCAAGGATATAGTGAGCATATATCTATATACATTATTTTCTCACAAGGTGCACATTTTTGCACATATGTTCTTGTGTTTCCTGTTCTACCTCCATAAAACGCATCACGTGGTTTTAGTGGAACCAAACTTTTGTCCTCCGATTTTGAGAAAAATTCTATGTATTCTTTCGGTCTCATTTATGAAAATATGAAACACGTTTTAAAATATGAAACACGTTATGAGGCTACATTACCTAAAGTTAATAAATTGCGGTCTTTAGGTTATCAAGTAATTGAAACTCCAATATTTGTTTTGTGTCTGAACAATATCCGTTAACACGAAGACCAAGAATAACTTTTTATTTTTCATTACCACTATGCTGAATTTTTATTTTTCTTCCCACGTTAACCATTTTATGGCAATGATTGACTGGCTTTTTGATAAGCGATATCCTTGTTTAGGTATAAGTCCAATTGTATACGGTTTTAAGAAATTCCTTCTGAAAACCAAATTATACGCTGAAGCAATTGTAGTGGCCTCTAAAAATGCCTCAACCTCTGACTCAACCTCAAATGCCTCTTCCAGAAATAATTGTCTGAATTTAATACAGGCTGCTGTCAAAATGTTTACGTCATTCATACAATATTCTACAAGTTAATTTTGGAGGCTAAAAGACTTGTTTTTATTTTCTTCATACCATTCAAGAAAATGTTTTCTTTCCGATGTACTTTCGGATGATAGCTTTCCATTACATTTTATATTGTTTTTATGATTAAACATATGAGGAAAATATCCTTTTTTCAATTTTATGTGTAAATCAAACGCTTTCGGTAAACTAGATAACGGCATTGGAAAATAGTTTAATGAATCAATAAATTTCACGTTATCTAACAGCATTAAAATTATTTTTGTTCCCCTCATAATGAGTTTTGGTTTGATGATGGTTTTCTCTAAGATATAGTTCAATAAAAACTGATTATCAAATGCTTGTCCATTATGTGCAATAACTACAACTTTATCAAATATTTTTCTGTGGTTGAGTATATATTTAAAAACATTTGTATTGGATTTTGTTTCAACACATGTTGTCGAAGTCCACAAAAATTGCATCTTTCAACATTAGATAATATACAATGCACGCAACGTTGTTCAAAAATACATAAATCATTGCAACACCTTTATGAAATTTCTCCCCCAAGATATCATCTTGAGTTGTTTCGAGATCGTAGAAAATATATAATATATTCTTAAGTTAAGCTAATACTTTACAGTTTTTACACAAATTTCCATAGCATATATGATTTACACCGGTTCTGTATACTTTAAAGAATTTTGAACAGGAATTTATAAGAGTACAAATAGATTTTTTAATTGTAGATGATGTTGCTTTATGGTTATCAAAACAAGTTTGACCTTTAAAACTTCAATTGTATACATCACATTTAATATTTGGAAAATTTACGTCACATGCTTGAGATGATTTACAAAGGAAAAACGACTGCTTGCATCTGTGAGACAATCTATTGTTATACGGAACATTACATGTTTGGCAAAAGTAAACACAACTAAATGCTGCTTAATGATGTGATTGCATTGAACTGACCTTCATCGTATATCAAATTCAATCTTTTTTCCTTATCTTCTTCACCTTGAAAAGTAATCGATTTTCCTTTTCCTCTGAAATCAAAAACAATTTGATATTTAGAGAGGTACAGTTGAAATTTCTTGAGCTCACTGATACTAGCTCCTTTTGCTAATTAGCTGCTTACAATTGAAGTTGACCTACATCTTTTCGCATTTTACAGTAGTCAACAAATTTTTCTATGAATGAAATAGCAACAACTAGCGCACGCGGTAAGCATAGATTATCTTTATCTTCCTTCATAAAAACTTTGGCATCCAAAAGTGACACCAATTTTGTCCTATGGTCAACATTTTCAATTAAACTGCTGACTAATTCTTCAGTACCGGTTCTAATCCAATCTATTGGATATTTGTTGTCTGGTACTGGATTTATTATAAACTCCAATTTTTTTTCAAAAATGTTGAATCGTTTTACATTCACTAACTTTATTAATTTTATCGTGAATTTTTCTGTATTCATTTTTAATCTTTTTTCCAATTTTTTATTTTATTAAAACAACCGACCGCGAACGTTTCTAATTCTAGACTTTTCACTCTATTAACAATTTTTTAACTTTATACACAATTTATACATAATGCCTTGCTTGTTATTTGAAAAAAATATTTCAAACATATAAACAAATCTGATTTATTTTTTTATTTTTATTCTATTATGTACCACTATAGGTACCAAAATCAATTACTCGTAACTTATTTTGAATCGCTTTTTATTCCTTTTTTTCAACATTCTTACATAACAATATAATCTTATACGGTGATACTAACAATTTTTTCTTTCCTCTTTTTTAAATACCTCATAGAAAAAAAGAAAACAAGAAGAAATAAATTGCATCAATTTTGTCAAGGTTGAATCTTTATGTAAGATTTAAATAACCAGTTTGCTCTTATCCTTTCAATTTTTAAAAATAGTTGCAAAATTTAAAAAAAAACGTAGTTACACTTATTTTGTTCTGTTTTCATTTTTCTCTTTAAATTTTATAAAGCTAAATTTATAAATTTTATAAATTTTTCTCTTTAAATTAATATATATTTTTTAAATAAATTTTTTCTTATTATTTTCATACACATGAATAAGAAGTAAACCTGTACCACGTTAGATATTTTTGATTTCCTGTTTTTTTTTTTCTTTTTATTCATATTTTTTTTTTGTAAATACTTGTCATAAAAAAAAACGAGAAAGAAAAAAAACAAGAAAGAATTTCATCTCAAAAATGCAAACATAAAATAAAGCATTTTTTCTTACTATTTCCATGTTTAACTATTACTTAAAACAAGTATACAATCTTTATAAACAACTAGACTTGTCTGGCGACCGCCGCCGCCTGTCTGATCTACTTTTATGACATTAACCTACTTCCCATCTGACCTAATTACGATCTGACCTAATTATGATCTGACCTAGTTCCAGGTGACCTTGACCTACTGTCCTGCCTGGCCAAAGTGCCTCCTTATCTACTCACACTCTAATCCTATATTTAAATCCAAATTACACTTTATTCAATCATATACATAATATATATTTCCATATAATAATTTGTTATACCCTACACCTAAAGTATAAGGTATATTAACTTTGGTATGGACTTTGTAACCACCAAAAGGAAGCGAGTTAGATATCGACATGTATATATTCTGAATCAGGATCACCTCCTGAGTCGATTTAACAATGTCTGTCCGTCCGTCCGTGCGCAAGATAACTCAAAAATTGGTAAAGCAATCTTGATGAAATTAATATAATAGGTGACTAATTACGAAAACAAGGCTAACAAGGCTAAATTCGAATTTGGACAAAATCGGTCAATGGATTCGGATTCTGGAAGCTACCGAATGATTCCGGAGCAAACGAGATTATCTCCAAAACCAAAAAAGATAGAACCTTTAAATTTTTTACAATGATGTTTATTCCCGTTTGATTTATGCCTCTGAAATTAAAGAAGATTTGGTCCATGGGTTTGTATTTTGGAAGCTTCCGAACGAGCCCCAGAGCAAATGAGATTATCTCCAAAACCAACAAAGATATAACCTTTAAATTTGGCAGAATGGTGCTTTTTCATGTTTGATTTAAGTTTCTGCAGTTTGAGATGATTTGGTCCATGGATTCGGATTTTGGAAGCTTCCGAACGAGCCCCAAAAAACTTATGGATTTTTAATTTAATTCGAATTATTCAAGTGTAGGGTATTAATAAGTTGGTTGCATCGACTTACTGTTACATTTAATTGTTTTTATTCTAATTATGAAATTTATTTTGCATTAACTCTAATTATAAAATTTGAATAACTCTAATTATGAAATTTATTCTGCATTAACTTGTTAACCTTCAAATATTTTATATGAGTTTATATTACACTTAATAACTAACATCAAATGCTTTTTAATAGAATTTTTTCAAGCTTCATTACATTTATATATTGCACACATAAATAATTGCAAGAATACTAATTTCAAGCTTAACCACTTAATGCATATTACGGTAAATAAATTCACATATTACTTTAACATTCCAATAACGTCATTTCCTGTAGTCAACCATATCCATACTCCTTGATACTACATGGTCATGACGTTATTTCCTGGAGTCAAATCGGCATAGCTATACTACTAAAATAATGTGAAAGATTATTATTATATTATATGAAAAATTTAATAAGAATAAAGGAGTAAATAAATGTATAGTAAATATATTCAAATCAAAATAAGGTAATTGTATTATGAAAATGTACTCATTATAAACGAAATCAGAAAAGATCTAATTGTAGTAAAAAAAAATTTTCAAACTAAAACAAAGCATAATTGTAGCAAAACAAGTAATATGATATTAAGAGTTTTAGATTCGTTTTTATTTATTATAAAAAAAAAAAAAATAATAATTTTTGTTTTAACACTTTTATTTTTCTTTTATACTTAACTTACTCGTATATCACAAATTAACTATTTACAGACACAAATTAACTATATACAGATACATCATTTACTACAAATTTTATGATCGTTTTATTTTGCTTAAAATAAAAACCCCACTTGACGAAAAATTAACAAAATAATTTTATTATCTATAATTAAAAAAAAAAAAAATGTAAATTTTACAAAATAAAAAATCGTTTCACCACACCAATTTCTTAAACAAAATAAAAAAAACTGTTCTCTTCATTCTTATTTCTCATTTTCACTATAGTTTATAACGAACGGCTCTAATCGTAATTGTTGTTGTTTATTTTCTATACTTACATAATATTAGCACGTAATCGGTATATACACATTTATTTTTATATATGTATATGCCGTGTCTGGGGTATAAATATATTTCCAAGTTTTTTAGTAAAATCTATTCTTTTAGTGTCATGTGATTTATAAATTGCTATTATGTTTATGTTTTCTCTCAATAAGTTTACAACTAGAAATTAGAATGTTAGATTTATGATATTTTTTTTCAAAAGCTAGAAAACTATCGAATTCGTTATGAATCTATATTGCAACACCACCGAGTTTTCTTTGCCTAAGTTGAAAACAAAGAAAAGGAAACGAAAAACAAACAATTGAAAAAAAAAATCAAGTTAAATCAGCAAGAGCGCGAGGACTTAATTACATTTCGAATATAACAGACAAAACTATCCTAAGCGAAAAAAATAGAGAGAAGAGAATTAGTGAATCCGATAGTCAGGGAAATTTCTCCAAATTTTACATTTTCAATAAGAATATGTTCCAATGGAAATATTCATGTAGAAAAGAGTGGAAAGAAAATAACAAAAGTTGTTTCCGGGAAAAGTCGTAGATTTTATACTTATACGAGTATGTACCTATTTTTATCATTTTTCGCTAATAACAATAAAATTAAAGTATGTGCCAAATTATTGCTAACTACATTAAGTATAAGCTGTCAAATGATTGAAACAGCCTTTTCAAAACTAATGCCGGTAAATGGAAAACTTTAAGGAAATAAAAGAGGAAAATATATTAGAATAGTCTGTGAAATAAATAAAAGAAGGAAAGAATTAGTCAAAGAACAAATAAACTGCTTTGCGTTAATTGATTTCCATTATTTAAGAGAACAAACAACACGAAAGTATATCGATACAATTCTCGGAATTGTTTACCTTTTATTTTTGTCTAAATGATTTCCGCCATAAACTAAAGCTACATTACATTCATAAGACGATTAACATATTAAGTCAAGAGGTCTCGGTGGCCTATTGGGTAAGAGCGTATAAAATACGCTGTAAACACAGAGGGAGTGTGGTTTCGAATTCCACACGCGTTGTAAGAATTTCTCCCCCTTACGACACAGTCGCGCCTGAATAGGAAAGGCTGTGTATTTTGCTGTCTATATTTATGTGGCAGAGATTTGCATTAAAAAAAAAATATTAAGTTAGCAACATTTTTAAGGTAAATTGGTACAAACATGATTGAACATTAATTTAAGCCTATTAATTCATGTTAGTTATTAAGAATCATATAAATAAAAGCTGACCTAAACAAATTTATAATGTACAATCTTAGTATAAATAGAAACTCGCTTAGATTGTAAGATAAGTTCAACTTCGATCAAGAACTCCTAAAGTTACTTTTAGCTATTGAAGCTCTAATTAAAATTAAATAATAAAAAACGTAATTAGTGTAATTTTAGTAAAAATAATATATTAGAAAAATATATAAACTATCTTTTTTTATACAAATAAAATATCAGTTATAAAATTACTAAATTTTATCAACTCTGAACTAATAAACAATAAAAAAATCAACTGTCCACTATAGGACCGACAGCTATTGCACGAAAACGATAATGCGATATTTCATAGATTTTTTACATAATAATTTATATCAAAGCAAAATGACTTCAAATTATATATCCTTGAATTTTTTCAACTGTAAGTTTGTGGAACATCTTAATTAGATTTATTGAGTAAAAAATTGTTTTTTATTTATACTTTTTGTCCACAAAATAATTTTATTAATATTTTATTTTTACCTATGCTATTGTTGCTATAGAAAGCTACCTTTAAATTCGTTTCTTTTTCTATTATATTAGCGATTTTATTATTATTATTATTATTATTATATTTTATTAGTATTCTAATAAAATTGCTAATATAATAGAAAAAGAAACGGATTTTAAGGTAGCTTTCTATAACAATTGTAATTAATTAGTAGGTATAAATGTAAGATTAAAAAAAATAGGAAAATTATTCATGTTTAGTATTAAATTGTATTCGCCCTAATGATGGCAGTGATGCCGAAATATACATAGGCTTTATAATAAATAAATATAATATTTTAAGACTTATAAAAATAAAATATTAATAAAATTATTTTGTGGACAAAAAGTATAAATAAAAAACAATTTTTTACTCAATAAATCTAATTAAGATGTTCCACAAACTTACGGCTGAAAAAATTCAAGGATATATAATTTGAAGTCATTTTGCTTTGATATAAATTATTATGTAAAAAATCTATGAAATATCGCATTATCGTTTTCGTGCAATAGCTGTCGGTCCTATAGTGGACAGTTGATTTTTTTATTGTTTATTAGTTCAGAGTTGATAAAATTTAGTAATTTTATAACTGATATTTTATTTGTATAAAAAAAGACAGTTTATATTTTTTTCTAATATATTATTTTTACTAAAATTACACTAATTACGTTTTTTATTCGATAGTTTTCTAGCTTTTGAAAAAAAATATCATAAATCTAACATTCTAATTTCTAGTTGTAAACTTATTGAGAGAAAACATAAACATAATAGCAATTTATAAATCACATGACACTAAAAGAATAGATTTTATTAAAAAACTTGGAAATATATTTATACCCCAGACACGGCATATACATATATAAAAATAAATGTGTATATACCGATTACATGCTAATATTATGTAAGTATAGAAAATAAACAACAGCAATTACGATTAGAGCCGTTCGTTATAAACTATAGTGAAAATGAGAAATAAGAATGAAGAGAACAGGTTTTTTTATTTTGTTTAAGAAATTGGTGTGGTGAAACGATTTTTTATTTTGTAAAATTTACATTTTTTTTTTTTAAATTATAGATAATAAAATTATTTTGTTAATTTTTCGTCAAGTGGGATTTTTATTTTAAGCAAAATAAAACGATCTTAAAATTTGTAGTGAATGATGTATCTGTATATAGTTAATTTGTTTCTGTAAATAGTTAATTTGTGATATACGAGTAAGTTAAGTATAAAAGAAAAATAAAAGTGTTAAAACAAAAATTATTATTTAGTTTTTTTTTATAATAAATAAAATCGAATCTAAAATTCCTAATATTATATTACTTGTTTTGCTACAATTATGCTTTGTTTTAGTTTGAAAAATTTATTTTACTATAATTAGATCTTTTCTGATTTCGTTTATAATGGGTACTTTTTCATAATACAATTACCTTATTTTGATTTGAATATATTTACTATACATTCATCTTTTATTCTTATTAATATAATAATAATCTTTCACATTATTTTAGTAGTATAGCTACGCCGATTTGACTCCAGGAAATAACGTCATGACCATGTAGTATCAAGGAGTATGGATATGGTTGACTACAGGAAGTGACGTTATTGGAATGTTAAAGTAATATGTGAATTTATTTACCGTAATATGCATTAAGTGGTTAAGCTTGAAATTAGTATTATTGCAATTATTTATGTGTGCATTATATAAATGTAATGACGCTTGAAAAAATTCTATTAAAAAGCATTTGATGTTAGTTATTAAGTGTAATATAAACTCATATAAAATTTTTGAAGGTTAACAAGTTAATGCAGAATAAATTTCATAATTAGAGTTATTCAAATTTTATAATTATAGTTAATGCAAAATAAATTTCATAATTAGAATAAAAACAATTAAATGTAACAGTAAGTCGATGCAACCAACTTATTAATACCCTACAATTGAATAATTCGAATTAAATTAAAAATCCATAAGTTTTTTGGCAGCTGCTTGAACTTCTTCCCTTTTATGTCGTATTCAACTCGAATTTCAGGAACGTAAAAGCGGCATCCTCTTGGATATGCTTGACACCACTGTACCAAATTCAAAGATGCTATCTTTTTTGGTTTTGGAGATAATCTTGTTTGCTCTGGGGCTCGTTCGGAAGCTTCCAAAATCCGAACCCATGGACCAAATCTTCTCAAACTTCAGAAACTTAAATCAAACATGAAAAAGCACCATTCTGCCAAATTTAAAGGTTATATCTTTGTTGGTTTTGGAGATAATCTCATTTGCTCTGATGATGGCAGTGATGCCGAAATATTTATAGGCTTTATAATAAATAAATATAATATTTTAAGACTTATAAAAATAAAATATTAATAAAATTATTTTGTGGAGAAAAAGTATAAATAAAAAACAATTTTTTACTCAATAAATCTAATTCTAATTATATTTTAACATTTTTTTTATTCAATAACAATAATAATAGGCAATGAATTAGTCGTAAAAATATGTACATTTAAATATACATCCTTACATATGTACGAATTCAGGATACCCTGCTTGGGTCCAGAAATCTTTTATAAGTCTTTGATATAAAATCAGCTGTATATGATCACTTTAGTTTGGGGACAACTCCAACTGTAGTTGGGAACCAGTATTCTAGAACGCCCTTCTTGGCCCCTGCGACCGTTTATAAGTACTTAATGTAAAATTATGCTGTATGTTATCATATATATATATAATTAAAAAGGTTTTGGCGAATTTAACAACTTTTATTTGGGCACTCTGGTTTCTGGAGCTCCCGATTGGGTTCAGAAGGCTTTTATAAGCCCTTGATATCAAATCAGTTGTATATGATTATGTGGGGCATTATTGAAAAGATCTTGGCGAGCTCTTCAACTTTAGTTTGAAGACCATTGTACTAGCACGCCCTGCTTGGTTCCTGAAACCGATTATAAGCCTTTAATATAAAAGACAACGGTATATTATCATGTGGTGTATCATTAAAAAGATCTTGACCAGCTCTACAACTTTTGTTTGTGGACCACGGTTCAAGACCGTCCTGTTGCAGGATGAGAGCGTTTATCAGCCCTTGCTGTAAGAATCAGTGTACAATGCTTTTTCAACATGCATACATACATACATACATATTATGCTGATTGCATTGAACGAATATTGAATATTCTAAAATAGTCTAAAATCAAAAATCGAAGAAATAAAAAATACAACAAAACATAAAAAAAAATTTTAAGTAGAATAGAAGGATAAGTCATAAGACGAAGTAAAGAGAAATAACAAACACTAATTAAAAAATAAAAAAAAGTCTTGTTATTTCCAAAAAATTTATAATTTTGTTTTCTTTAAATTAAGTTTTTTTTTTGCTTAAGTGGTAATCTTCAAAATACACCAAGAAAACCTATAGCTCCTAATAGTGTCAGATTTTTACTGACCAAACTAACCTCCCTGAAATAAAATAAAATATGAAAAACTATAGCTATTAAGTACATACATAGCTATGTATTTTTGTACATATCTATATTTATTTATTTCGTCAGTTCAATCAATTTAAATCTTATAATAAAATTAGATATTAAGCTTATATAAGTATGTAGGTTTATACATAATTTATGTATACGTATGGTATAATATAAGTTAATTTTTAGAAAAATTAAACAGTAAAATTGTATATTAGTAGAATTAATATATATTTTAATATATATTAATACCTATGTATTTTAACGATGATGTGATGTAGCCGTTTTTTCAAATTTCGATTCGAAATTTTTAGCAGTCCAGTAACAATTTTTCCTTATTAAAACCAAATATACATAAAATAATAAAGAATCGTTTTTCTATGGTCGTAATTGTAACATTTACCTTTTGATTGGAACCAATCTGTCTGGGTAATTGTTATTATTTTTAAGGCAAAAAAAATTTTTTTATAGTATTATTTTTATAAAATAAACATTCACGTCACTATGTAAGTTTTAATGTAGTAAATAGTAATACCAAATATGTATAATGTATACTTACTCGTTATTCTATTCTTTGGAGAATGTATTTTTTTTCTTTGCTTCGCTTTTTGTTTAACACAAAAATGATTTTGTTGTTATTTTCTTCTTTTCTTTTTTCTTCAGACAGAACATTCAATGAAAAAACAATAAAATTTCAAATGTTATAAATTGTAATATAACACTGCCAAATTTATGAATTCATCTCTGAAAAATATTAAATTTTTGCTTTTGTAGATGTGCATACTGTATAGTAATATATTAGTTTGTGCTATTGGCTATTATTCTATTATTTAAAAAAATATATTTCATAAAATTGTGTACCTACATATGTATGTCTTTTTATATGTATGTATGCAGTATGACATTCCAGAAAAAATATTTTGTCGAATCTTATAGATTTTAATATTAATACAATACAGCAAAAAAATATGCTTTTGACATTAATGTAAATATATGTACATATAAACATACCATACATATGTTACTATGTGAGATGAGTTTGTAAATTAGGCACCGTAAACTATTATACACACTACAACAGTGTATACATAACATAAATTTGTTATTGTTTTTTCATTGAATGTTATACTGAAGAAAAAAGAAAAGAAGAAAATAACAACAAAATCATTTTTTTGTTATGCAAAAAACGGAGTAAAGAAAATTAATACAAATTGCTATAGAAATGAGTATGTACACATTATACATATTTGATATTGCTATTGAATATTTACTATATTCAAAATCACATTCACATAGTGCGTGGGCCATGGCAAAATCATAAAAAAAAGTTTTGCATGTTCATGTATAAGATAAACATCACATGCACTATGTGAATTTCAATAAAGTAATATCAAATATGTATAATGTATATGTATACATACTAACTAAATGTTGTGCTAGAGCAGCAGGTCCCATTAGCTGTATAGAAGTTAGTAGTATACAACTCGACATCTTTTCGCCAATTTTCTAATAGATAGATTAGTTCTTTTCATTTAAAAATAGAAGTTGTATAGCAGCTACCCGAAACTGTTGCATTAGCACAACCAAATTTCACAAAGTTATTGCTGTAAAACTTGATCATCTTTTCTAAGATTTCAGATGCCTAGCTTCATTAACTTCCAAGATGTGCAATCTACTGGAATCTGTTGTTCTAACATAACCAAATTATCAGTATTTTGCTAGAAAGTCTAAAAACGGACATTGTCATAAAAATGGTAGCAAAACAAGCTGTACAAATTATCGACCAATATTTATTTTACCAGTTATAATCAAAATCTTTGAGATAATTAAAAAGAGAATAATTTGTTTTATGAATAATAATAACACCCTAAGAATAATCCTAAAACCCAGTTAGAATACTTTAAATTATATCTTCAAAATCGGAAACAGATGTTTCGTAGAAAAGCATGTAACTCGAAAAAACACTTTTTAAAGGCATTCCACAAGACTCTATACTAGTTCCAAATCTTTTCAAAACTTATGTTACGCTAATGATGCAGTTCATGTTGAAAATATATTGATTTAAAACTATCAATGCACAGTGATCTTTATATAATCCAAGAATGGCTTACTAAGAATCACCTTATATTATACAGTAAAAAACCTAAAATAGTGTTCTCCAACATATTTTTAAAGGCAATACCAAATTTTCTGTACAGAAATCATAAAATTGAAGTTATAAAAAGTTTTAATTATTTAGGTTTAATACTAGATGCTAAATTTTTCTGGAACAACCATACAGAGCAGATAATACAAAAATGCACAATAAATCTTTGTTATGTGCAGACTAAGAAACTACCTCTCCATGTGGACCTTATGTTTTTTTTCCCCTAAGGCAGGTGGGACTCTTCCAAAAACACCAAGAATTTCCCCCATGATAGTGTCAGATTCTTACTGACTAAACCCACCTCCCCCATTAGCCAATACAATGGGATGAAAACCTTACCTGCAAACGCAGTATATTGGCTAGGGAGTAGCGATAGGAAAGGATAGGAAATGGATACGGAAACATTGAATTGGGAGTGGGACTGTAAGGAAACAATGAATTCGCCTATTATTATTACTATTTGCTAACATTGACTAGAGCCCCTGCAACAGTTACAACATGTAGTAGTATATAACAGCTTACTACATGAGGTAATTATTTAAGGCAATCCCCACTGTCACTGTAGCGGCTGTTATTATTGGTATTAGTATTCTTATTAATATTATTACAATACATTATGTATGATTTATTCCCGTTATATCAAATTTCACATCAGCTATCATAATCCAACTTGTAGCAGAGCTTCGCGAATTTACATAAATAATAAATGACCGAATGATAAATAATAAATAAATAACCGAATAAAACGTAATTTCATCTCAAATAGAATAATAGAAATACATAATTATAATACACAAATTAAAATAAACTTCTACATATCCTTGTTGCGAACTAATAATTAAATTAATGATATTGTCTATTTCATTGCTCGAAGACGTATAATAAACTCTCTGAAATCTTTAAGATAATTACGAATATTTAAATATATGATGAAAATTATATTGTTAGTAGTTTATTAATAAATATGCATAATTTAGACATAATTCTAAAATATCCATAGAATTGTTGCAGAAAAACTATACACTTTACAATGCATGTATTAGATAATTTTTAATATTAATATAACAAACAACTATATCCGCAGTTTATGTTTCAATCCAATAATTGATTACATTCATTACATTCAACAGCGCAGTTATGTTTCTATTTCAATATCTCTACATCTGATTGTTTTGTTCAGATTTAGATTAAACGAAGAAGAATGCAGTAGAGTAAGCTGTATCAACTCTTGAATACCTGTATAAACGTAATATATCCAGTTTCTATAAAACTTGATCATCTTTTAAAAACTTTCAAATGTTTTAGTACCGACGTTATAACTACGAGATATATTTATGTAAATTGTGCAGTTTTATGACATCTACCCGAATCTGCTGCAGCAGCACAACCAAATTTGCTATAAAACTTGATCATCATTTATAAGATTTCATAAGCCTTTAATACAAAAGTAAGCGGTATATTTTTTTTTTGTTTTTTTTAAGTCCAAAATTATTTATTAAATTCAGAAATCAATACAAATTCATTAATGAATTAAAATTACAATTTATTTATATACTTGCAACTGTATTATAAATTTAATAATTCAATTTTTTGCACATTTACATTCAGAAGTTGAGTAAAAACTTGCGTTGAATGCATAATAGAAATTAACTTTACTTACGTATACATATAATATTATTTTGATAAGGGGTTAAATCATTTATGACAGCAAAAATTTAACAACAAAAAAAAAACTTTAAATATAAAATAAAATTATTAATTATAAGATTAACTTTTAAAGATAATAATTATGCAACATTTTCAAAAAATTCTAATAGGTAAGTAGTAAAAAATACAACAAAAAAAATTAACATAAGAAAAAAAATTAAAAAATAGTAAATACAAAACACTAGGCTTTTTTATTGTAAAATTTGTATAATATAATTTGATTGTGATCATGTTCAAATAACCAGATTTTGACATTTTTGAGAAAGCGCATAACTTCATTGCATTGTTTAATATAATTAGGCAAAACATTTTAAAGTCTACTAGCTACAAATATGTAACATGACGGAAAACATTGAAGATTATGAATTGGAATATACACTAAATTGGAATTGTTAATACGTAATTGATAAGTAGACAATGCCTATTGTATATATGTTCCCCACTTTTAAAGAATTTTTTAAAAACTAGATAGAAGTATTGATGTTTGACCGGAAGGCTATTTAGATTTTTAAATAACTCAAATGTATTATCTCTTCTTTTTTTATTACAGATTATCCTTATTATATACTTTTGTGCAACAATAATTCGATTGAGTTTATTTTGGCTTGCTCCTTCCCAACATGTTAATCCATAACACAATTCAGAATGACATATTCCATAATATACCTTTAACAAAAGATGCATAGAATAATTTGGTACCAACATATAAAATTGACGTATACAGGTCATTAAATACTCCTTCAGACATGTAATGTGATGTAACTAATTTAGTTTAGAATCTATTATTACTCCTAGGTATTTAAATATACTAAGTACTTCAATATTAAAACAATTGATGGAACAAGATTTACCAGACTTATACGTAGTTATTTCCTCTGACAACACACAATTTTGAGAACTGACATAATATTTATTACAATCTGGTCCATGAAACATAAGATCGTTCTAGTTCAAGCTGTTACCAGATGGACTAAAAAACATAAGTTTAGTTTTATTACTTATAACTAGACGATGCGTTTTAAACCAATGTCTTAAGCATTCTAAGTCATAGTTTATATTCGTCATCAGCAAATGCAGTAGCAGTACCTCTCAGCTTGAAAGTAAAGATAAAATTAACAAAAATTAGGAACAATAAGGGTCCTAGCACGGACGCTTGCGGTACACCAATTTTTCACTCTAACGGATCGCTTAAAACGTTTTTAATTTTTACTCTTTTTGAAAGGTATGATTCCAACCAATTATACATAATACCTCTAAATCCACAACAATATAATTTATCTAGTAGTAGCCTATGACTTACTGAGTCAAACGCTTTAGTTATATCAATATATAAAGCAGCAGTATAATTTTTACTATTCATATTATCCCAAATTTTAGAACAGAATCTTAAAAGCGTATCATGTGTCGACACACCTGAAAGGAACCCAAATTGATATTTACTAAAAAAGTTATTTTTATTTAAAAAACTAACCATTCTGACCTTAACATATTTTTCAATAATTTTAGAGAAGACAGGTAAAAGAGAAATTGGTCTATAATTATTCAGAAGGCTATTATCGCCTTTTTTAAATAATGAAACAACTTCTGCTTCTTTAATCTTATCAGGACAAATACCGGTTTCTAAGCTTTGGTTAAACAAAAATGTTAAAACATCAACAATATTTAGTGCAATTTGCTTTATAAATATATTTGATATACCATTCGATGTTCTAGCATTTGTGTTTTTGAGACTTTTAATAACATTAAAAATTTCTCTCGCTGTAATAGGCTCGTAGTTAAAGCTATTTGATTAAATGGAGTCAATATTATCACAACTACAACCTCCAATTAACCCTCTTTCTAATACAACTTTATCAGCGATGTTTACAAAATATTCATTAAATATTTTAGCTTTTTGTGTGTCGTTATTTATTTCAATGTTATCTTTTGAAATTGGATAATCATTTTTCTCTCCATTATTTGACCTATTTAAAATTTTATTAACTAACTTCCATTCTTTCCTAACATTTCCACTAACTTTGTTAAACTCATTTGAATAAAACCTATTCTTGCATATAATTACAGCCTTATCAATATGTTTACATATTTCTTTATATCTTTTTTAGAAAATTCATCATTTTTATTTTTAACTGTTTTCTTATATAACCTATTCTTAAATTTAATTTTAGAAAGCAATTTTTTTGTCATCCATGGTTTTAGACACTTACTTTTTTGTTTTGATTAGTACTAAAAGTAGAACAGCTATAGTAGAACAGCTATATAATTATATGATTATTTAAAATATTTAAGAAATTTTCATAAGCTAAAGAAGGGTCAGATTGATTATAAACGTCTTCCCAAAATTCAAATTGCAAACATCTATTTAATTTTTCAAAGTTATATTTCACATTTTGGCGCCGTTCAGCATAGTTATAAACTTGCACAGTATTACTAAAGCTTAAAAATGTCATACAATGATCAGATAGTTGAAAATCATGCACACTGATTTTAAACAAGATTTTATTTGATTTTTCTTTTCTGAGAAAAATATGATCAATGCATGTGGATGAATTATTAATAATGCGTGTCGGTTCATTAATTATGGACTCTAGGCCATTTTTTTTGCAGCCATTAATAATAAATAATTAGAATTACTACTGGTTTCCTTTAAAATATCAATATTAATATCTCCTAATATAATTAAATTTGAAGCTTTTTCATTTACCAAATTTACGGACAATTTTTCAATAAAAATTTTATTAGACTTACTTTGTAATCTAAATATACACAAGAGAGTAAATTTTTTGATCAATTAAACAAGAGATTTTCAGTATGTCAAAAGAAGTAGCATCAATATTAATACTTATACAATTAAATTTATTTTTCACAAACGCACAAACACCACCTGACTGATATATATTGTTAAAACACGAATAAAAAGTATAACCTGGAATATTGAATAATGTTTTTTCTTAATCAAAAGCACATACTTCACTCAAAAATATATAATCAGGTTTGTTTTTAAACGTTTCTACGTTTAAGAGCAATTTATTAAAGTTCTTCTAATATTCTTAATATTTTGATGTATTATAAAGCTATTGCCATTATTTGAACATATATTTTATCACAATCAATATTATAAATATTATAAAAAGCGGCATCATTTAAAGAATTGGTTATTTTTTGAGGTTCAAGACTATTTAAATCACTATTTATAATTTTGCTTAATTTTAAATATTAATAAAAATAAATTTTAACTGTTTACAAATTGATTTAGATCATCAATATCGACAATTCTAAAAATTTTGCCATCTTCTTCTTTTCTTATAAAAACTGAGTCATTTTTAACCCAACAGAATTTTACAATATTACCTTTTCTCAGTGCAATTGCTGTCTCTAAAATTAAATTTGTATTTTTTGATAAACGTTCATTAATATATATTTTTGTAGATCGATCACCACCAAAAATAGAAACATTTAACATGTTCTTCCTTTCTATTTTACCCTTCATTATTTTCTCCTTAGATAGAGGAGAAGTAAATTTGACACACAAAACGTCAGTTGTCTTTGTAGCATTCCCCGTATCTATTTGTTCTGATTTATTTTTAATTTTTTTGATATAACAATTATCAATATGTTGTTATTTTATGTACTTAATATTTAAATCATTAGAAAAATTTGCACACTCAATGGCATTTGAATTGTTTACACTAGGTGCACCAACAATTTCTATACATTATTATCATTTCGATATTGTAAAAACTAAACTTTTTTTTCCAGTTCAACTACTCCAGCCGATAATGCTTTATTTTCATTTCTGATTAAATCCACATCATGGACTATGTTTATCATCATATTCAAATTAATGTTTTTTTTAGTTCTGTTGTAGGCTTCACTATCACTAGATACAAAATTTTGGTCATTTTTTTGTATTTGTGATTTATTAGATGAATATATTTTGTTATCCACTACAATATTATTGTCTTTAACAACTTCCATATTATTGTCATTGTTGATTACAGTTTTTTGCTCAGAGATTTTAGCAACATTGTTTTTGTTTGTATTTTTTATTAAATCTTTATGTTTAGTTGATAATGTTTATATATTTACTTTATTTGGAGAGTGCACTGTTTGCTCCGAGATAGCAAATTTCGTTTTTATTTATTTTTACAGCTTTATTATACCCTACACCTTAAGTATAGGGTATATTAACTTTGGTATGGTGTTTGTAACTACCAAAAGGAAGCGAGTTAGATATGGACATGTATATATATTCTGAATCAGGATCACCTCCTGAGTCGATTTAACAATGTCCGTCCGTCCGACCGTTCGCACGATAACTCAAAAACTAATGAAGCTATCTTGATGAAATTTATACAGTAGGTTACTAATCACGAAAGGAAGGCTAAGTTTGAATTTGGACAAAATCGGTCCATGGGTTCGGATTCTGGAAGCTTCCGAACGATTCCGGAGCAAACGAAATTATCTCCTAAACCAAGAAAGATAGAACCTTTAAAATTTGTACAATGATGTTCCTTCCCATTCGATTTATGTCTCTGAAATTTAAGAGGATTTGGTCCATGGGTTTGGATTTTGGAAGCTTCCGAACGAGCACCAGAGCAAATGAGATTATCTCCAAAACCAATAAAGATATAACCTTCAAATTTGACAGAGAGGTGTTTTTTCATCTCCAAAACCAATAAAGATATAACCTTCAAATTTGACAGAGTGGTGCTTTTAATTTTCCAAAATTTGAGAGGATTTGGTCTATGGGTTCGGCTTTTGGAAGCTTCCGACGAGTCCCAGAGCAAACGAGATTATCTCCAAAATCAACAAAGATAGAACCTTTAAATTTTGTACAATGATGTTGCTTCCCGTTCGATTTATGTCTCTGAAATTGAAGAGGATTTAGTTCATGTGTTTGGATTTTGGAAGCTTCCGAACGAGCACCAGAGCAAATTAGATTATCTCCAAAACCAACTAAGTTATAAGCTTTAAATTTGGCAGAGTGGTGTTCTTTTATGTTTTATTTAAGTGTCTGAAAATTGACAGGATTTGGTTCATGGGTTCCGATCTTGGAAGCTTCCGAACGAGCCCCAAAGCAAACGAGATTATCTCCAAAATTAAAAAAGATAGAACCTTCCAATTTTGTACTTGATGTTCCTTCCCGTTCGATTTATGTCTCTGAAATTTAAGAGGATTTGGTCCATGGGTTTGGATTTTGGAAGCTTTCAAACGAGCACCAGAGCAAATGAGATTATCTTCAAAAGTAACTAAGATATAACCTTTAAATTTGGCAGAATGGTGTTCTATCATGTTTGATTTAGGTCTCTGAAATTTGAGAGGATTTGGCCCTTGGGTTCGGATTTTGGAAGCTTCCGAACGAGCCTCAGAGCAAATGATATTATCTCCAAAAGCAACAAAGATATAACCTTCAAATTAGGCAGAATTGTGTTTCTTCATGTTAATTTATGTTTCTGAAATTTGTGAGGATTTGGTCCATGGGTTCAAATCTTGGAAGCTTCCGTACGAGCCCCAGAGCAAACGAGTATATCGCCACAACCAACAAAGATAGAACTTTTATTTTTAGTACAAAGATGTTCTGTTATGTTTCCTTTTCTGTAAAATTGGGAACTGACATTTGAAAGAATTTGAAACATGGGTTCGTATTTTGGATACTTCCGAAAGCACAAGAGCAACGAGCATATCTCCAAAACCAACAAAAGTAGAACATTTAAATTTAGTACAATGGTGTTCTGGCATGCTTTCTTTATGTTCCTGAGATGGATTCGATGAATTGGACACACACCTCCCAAGGACTAACAATCTTCGAAATTAATAAAAATAGAAACTTAAAATTTTTTACAAAGGTGTCATGCATATCCCAAGAGGATGCCTCTTTTACGTTCCTGAAATTCGAGTTGAACAAGACAGAAAAGGGAAGAAGTTCAAGCAGCTGCCAAAAAAACTTATGGATTTTTAATTTAATTCGAATTATTCAGGTGTACGATATTAATAAGTCGGTTGCATCGACTTACTGTTACATTTACTTGTTATTAGTTGGTAACGGTATATTTACTTTTATTGGAGAGCGCATTGAGTTTCTTCTGTTCGTTTTAACATTATTGCAATATAGAGGTGAAGAATTTTTATACCCTACACCTAAAGTATAGGGTATATTAACTTTGGTATGGTGTTTGTAATCACCAAAAGGAAGCGAGTTAGATATGGACATGTGTACATATTCTGAATCAGGACCAACTGCTGAGTCGATTTAACGATGTCCGTCCGTTCGCCCGTTCGCACGATAACTCCAAAACTAATAAACCTATCTTGATGGAATTTATATAGTGAGTTACTAATTACGAAAGGAAGGCTAATTTCGAATCTGGACAAAATCCGTCCATGGGTTCGGATTCTGGAAGCTTCCGAATGATTCCGGAGCAAACGAGATTATCTCCAAAACCAACAAAGATAGAACCTTTAAATTTTGTACAATGATGTTCCCGTTCGATTTATGTCTTTAAAATTTGAGAGGATTTGGTCCATGGGTTTGGATTTTGGAAGCTTCCGAACAAGCCCCAGAGCAAACGAGATTATCTCCAAAATCAACAAAGATAGAACTTTTAAATTTGGCAGAGTGATATTCTTTCATGTTTTATTTAAGTCTCTGAAATTTGAGAGGATTTGGTCAATGGGTTCTTATCTTGGAAGCTTCCGAATAAGCCCCAGAGCAAACGAGTATATCTTCACAACCAACAAAGATAGAATCTTAATTTTTAGTACAAGAGTGTGCTGTTATGTTTCTTTTTCTATAAAATTGGAAACTGACATTTGAAAGAATTTGAACCATGGATTCGTATTTTTGAAGCTTCCGAACGAGCACCAGAGTAAATTAGATTATCTCCAAAACCAACTAAGTTATAACCTTTAAATTTGGCAGTGTGGTGTTCTTTTATGTTTTATTTAAGTCTCTGAAATTTAAAAGGATATGGTCCATGGGTTTGATTTTGGAAGCTTCCGAACGAGCTCCAGAGCAAATGAGATTATCTCCAAAACCAACAAAGATAGAACCTTTAAATTTTTTAAAATGATGTTCTTTCCGTTTGATTTATGTCTCTGAAATTTAAGAGGATATAATCCATGGGTTTGATTTTGGAAGCTTCCGAACGAGCTCCAGAGCAAATGAGATTATCTGCAAAAACAACAAAGATATAACCTTTAAATTCGGCAGAATGGTGTTCTTTCATGTTTGATTTAGGTCTCTGAAATTCGTTCTGATTTATTTTTAATTTTTTTGATATAACTATGTTGTTATTACATAATGTTATTATATGTATGTATATGTTGTTATTATATGTGTAATATGTTGTTATTTTATGTACTTAATAATTAAACCATTAGAAAAATTTTTAAAGCACACTCAATGGCATTTGAATTGTTAACACTAGGTACACCAACAATTTCTATACATTATTATCATTTCGATATTGTAAAAACTTTTTTTTCCAGTTCAACTACTCCAGCCGATAATGCTTTATTTTCATTTCTGATTAAATCCACATCATGGACTATGTTTATCATCTTATTCAAATTAATGTCTTTTTTTAGTTCTGTTGTCGGCTTCACTATCACTAGATACAAAATTTTGGTCATTTTTTTGTATTTGTGATTTATTAGATGAATATATTTTGTTATCCACTACAATATTATTGTCTTTATGAACCTCCATATTATTGTCATTGTTGATTACAGTTTTTTGCTCAGAGATTTTAGCAACATTGTTTTTGTTTGTATTTTTTATTAAAGCTTTATGTTTAGTTAATAACGTTTATATATTTACTTTATTTGCAGAGTGCACTGTTTGCTCAGAGATTGTAGCAAAATTTTCGTCTTTATTTATTTTTACAGCTTTATTATACCCTACACCTAAAGTATAGGGTATATTAACTTTGGTATGGTGTTTGTAACTACCAAAAGGAAGCGAGTTAGATATGGACATGTATATATATTCTGAATCAGGATCACCTCCTGAGTCGATTTAACAATGTCCGTCCGTCCGTCCGTTCGCACGATAACTCAAAAACTAATGAAGCTATCTTGATGAAATTTATACAGTAGGTTACTAATCACGAAAGGAAGGCTAAGTTTGAATTTGGACAAAATCGGTCCATGGGTTCGGATTCTGGAAGCTTCCGAACGATTCCGGAGCAAACGAGATTATCTCCAAAACCAAGAAAGATAGAACCTTTAAAATTTGTACAATGATGTTCTTTCCCATTCGATTTATGTCTCAGAAATTTAAGAGGATTTAGAAGATGGGTTTGGATTTTGGAAGCTTCCGAACGAGCACCAGAGCAAATGAGATTATCTCCAAAACCAATAAAGATATAACCTTCAAATTTGACAGAGTGGTGTTTTTTCATGTTTTATTTAAGTTTTTAAAATTTGAGAGGATTTGGTTCATGGGTTCGGATCTTGGAAGCTTCCGAATGCGCCTCAAAGCAAACGAGATTATCTCCAAAATTAAAAAAGATAGAACCTTCCAATTTTGTACTTGATGTTCCTTCCCGTTCGATTTATGTCTTTGAAATTTAAGAGGATTTGGTCCATGGGTTTGGATTTTGGAAGCTTTCAAACGAGCACCAGAGCAAATGAGATTATCTTCAAAAGTAACTAAGATATAACCTTTAAATTTGGCAGAATGGTGTTCTATCATGTTTGATTTAGGTCTCTGAAATTTGAGAGGATTTGGCCCTTGGGTTCGGATTTTGGAAGCTTCCGAACGAGCCTCAGAGCAAATGATATTATCTCCAAAAGCAACAAAGATATAACCTTCAAATTAGGCAGAATGGTGTTCCTTAATGTTGATTTATGTTTCTGAAATTTGTGAGGATTTGGTCCATGGGTTCAAATCTTGGAAGCTTCCGGACGAGCCCCAGAGCAAACGAGTATATCTGCACAACCAAAAAAGATAGAACTTTTATTTTTAGTACAAAGGTGTTCTGTTATGTTTCCTTTTCTGTAAATTTGGACACTGACATTTGAAAGAATTTGAAACATGGGTTCGTATTTTGGATACTTCCGAAAGAGCACAAGAGCAACGAGCATATCTCCAAAACCAACAAAAGTTGAACATTTGAATTTAGTACAATGGTGTTCTGGCATGCTTTCTTTATGTTCCTGAGATGGATTCGATGAATTGGACACACACCTCCCAAGGACTAACAATCTACGAAATTAATAAAAATAGAAACTTAAAATATTTTACAAAGGCATATCCCAAGAGGATGCCTCTTTTACGTTCCTGAAATTCGAGTTGAACAAAACAGAAAAGGGAAAAAGTTCAAGCAGCTGCCAAAAAAACTTATGGATTTTTAATTTAAATCGAATTATTCAGGTCTTAATTCGGTATTAATAAGTCGGTTGCATCGACTTACTGTTACATTTACTTGTTATTAGTTGGTAATGGTATATTTACTTTTATTGGAGAGCGCATTGAGTTTCTTCTGTTCGTTTTAACATTATTGCAATATAGAGGTGAAGAATTTTTATACCCTACACCTAAAGTATAGGGTACATTAACTTTGGTATGGTGTTTGTAATCACCAAAAGGAAGCGAGTTAGATATGGACATGTGTACATATTCTGAATCAGGATCAACTGCTGAGTCGATTTAACGATGTCCGTCCGTCCGCCCGTTCGCACGATAACTCAAAAACTAATAAACCTATCTTGATGAAATTTATATAGTAAGTTACTAATTACGAAAGGAAGGCTAATTTCGAATCTGGACAAAATCCGTCCATGGGTTCGGATTCTGGAAGCTTCCGAATGATTCCGGAGCAAACGAGATTATCTCCAAAACCAACAAAGATAGAACCTTTAAATTTTGTACAATGATGTTCCCGTTCGATTTATGTCTTTAAAATTTGAGAGGATTTGGGCCATGGGTTTGGATTTTGGAAGCTTCCGAACGAGCCCCAGAGCAAACGAGATTATCTCCAAAATCAACAAAGATAGAACTTTTAAATTTGGCAGAGTGGTATTCTTTCATGTTTTATTTAAGTCTCTGAAATTTGAGAGGATTTGGTCCATGGGTTCTTATCTTGGAAGCTTCCGAACAAGCCCCAAAGCAAACGAGGATATCTCCACAACCAACAAAGATAGAATCTTAATTTTTAGTACAAGAGTGTGCTGTTATGTTTCCTTTTCTATAAAATTGGAAACTGACATTTGAAAGAATTTGAACCATGGATTCGTATTTTGGAAGCTTCCGAATGAGCCCCAGAGCAAACGAGATTATCTCCAAAACCAACAAAGATAGAACCTTTAAATTTTTTACAATGATGTTCTTTCCGTTTGATTTATGTCTCTGAAATTTAAGAGGATATAATCCATGGGTTTGATTTTGGAAGCTTCCGAACGAGCTCCAGAGCAAATGAGATTATCTGCAAAAACAACAAAGATATAACCTTTAAATTCGGCAGAATGGTGTTCTTTCATGTTTGATTTAGGTCTCTGAAATTCGTTCTGATTTATTTTTAATTTTTTTGATATAACTATGTTGTTATTACATAATGTTATTATATGTATGTATATGTTGTTATTATATGTGTAATATGTTGTTATTTTATGTACTTAATAATTAAACCATTAGAAAAATTTTTAAAGCACACTCAATGGCATTTGAATTGTTAACACTAGGTACACCAACAATTTCTATACATTATTATCATTTCGATATTGTAAAAACTTTTTTTTCCAGTTCAACTACTCCAGCCGATAATGCTTTATTTTCATTTCTGATTAAATCCACATCATGGACTATGTTTATCATCTTATTCAAATTAATGTCTTTTTTTAGTTCTGTTGTCGGCTTCACTATCACTAGATACAAAATTTTGGTCATTTTTTTGTATTTGTGATTTATTAGATGAATATATTTTGTTATCCACTACAATATTATTGTCTTTATGAACCTCCATATTATTGTCATTGTTGATTACAGTTTTTTGCTCAGAGATTTTAGCAACATTGTTTTTGTTTGTATTTTTTATTAAAGCTTTATTAAACATGAAGTTGATAATGTTTATATATTTACTTTATTTGGAGAGTGCACTGTTTGCTCAGAGATAGTAGCAAAATTTTCGTTTGTATTTATTTTTACAGCTTTATTATACCCTACACCTAAAGTATAGGGTATATTAACTTTGGTATGGTGTTTGTTACTACCAAAAGGAAGCGAGTTAGATATGGACATGTGTAGATATTCTGAATCAGGATCACCTCCTGAGTCGATTTAACGATGTCCGTCCGTCCGTCAGTTCGCACGATAACTCAAAAACTAATGAAGCTATCTTGATGAAATTTATATAGTAGGTTACTAAGCACGAACGGAAGGCTAAGTTTGAATTTTGACAAAATTGGTCCATGGGTTCGTATTCTGGAAGCTTCCGAACGATTCCGGAGCAAACGAGATTATCTCCAAAACCAAGAAAGATAGAACCTTGAGATTATCTCCAAAAACAACAAAGATATAACCTTTAAATTTTTTACAATGATGTTCCTTCCCGTTCAATTTATGTCTCTAAAATTTGAGAGGATTTGGTCCATGGGTTCGGATTTTGGAAGCTTCCGAACGAGCCCCAGAGCAATCGAGATTATCTCCAAAATCAACAAAGATAGAACCTTTTACCTTTGTACAACGATGTTCCTTTTGTTCGATTTCAGTCTCTGAAATTTAAGAGGATTTGGAAAACCAATAAAGGTATAACCTTTAAATTTGGCAGAGTGGTGTTCTTTCATGTTTTATTTAAGTGTCTGAAATTTGAGAGGATTTGGTTTATGGGTTCTTATCTTGGAAGCTTCCGAACGAGCCTTAGAGCAAACGAGTATATCTCCACAACCAACAAAGATAGAACCTTTATTTTTAGTACAAGAGTGTGCTGTTATGTTTCCTTTTCTATAAAATTGGAAACTGACATTTGAAAGAAATTGAACCATGGATTCGTATATTGGAAGCTTCCGAACGAGCCACAGAGCAAATGAGATTATCTCCAGAAACAACAAAGATATGACCTTTAAATTTGGCAGAATGGTGTTATTTCATATTTGATTTAGGTTTTATAATTTTGAGAGGATTTGGTCCATGGGTTCGGATTTTGGAAGCTTCCGAACGAGCCCCAGAGCAAACGAGATTATCTCCAAAATGAACAAAGAAAGAACCTTTAAATTTTGTACAATGATGTTCTTTCCCGTTCGATTTATGTCTCGAATGTTTATGTTCGATTTATGTCTCTGTATTTAATAGGATTTTGTCCATGGGTTTGGATTTTGGAAGCTTCCGAACGAGCACCAGAGCAAATGAGGTTATTTTCAAAACCAACTAAGATATAACTTTAAAATTTGGTAGAGTGGTGTTCTTTCATGTTTGATTTAGGTTTCTTAATTTTGAGAGGATTTGGTTTATGGGTTCTTATCTTGGAAGCTTCCGAACGAGCCTTAGAGCAAAAGAGTATATCTCCACAACCAACAAAGATAGAACCTTTATTTTTAGTACAAGAGTGTGCTGTTATGTTTCCGTTTCTATAAAATTGGAAACTGACATTTGAAAGAATTTGAACCATAGATTTGTATTTTGGAAGCTTCCGAACGAGCCCCAGAGCAAACGAGATTATCTCCAAAACCAACAAAGATAGAACCTTCAAATTTTTTACAATGATGTTCCTTCCCGTTTGATTTATGTCTCTGAAATTTAAAAGGATATGGTCCATGGGTTTGGATTTTGGAAGCTTCCGAACGAGCTCCAGAGCAAATGAGATTATCTCCAAAACCAACAAAAATATAACCTTTAAATTCGGCAGAATGGTGTTCTTTCATGTTGGATTTAGGCCTCTGAAATTTGAGAGGATTTGGTTCATGGGTTGGGATTTTGGAAGCTTCCGAACGAGCCTCAGAGCAAATGATATTTTCTCCGAAAGCAACAAAGATATAACCTTTAAATTAGGCAGAATGGTGTTCCTTCATGTTTGATTTATGTTTCTGAAATTTTAAATTGCAGGACGCCCTTCTTGGTCCCTGCGATCGTTTATAAGCCCTTAACCACTTTTTTTGGAGATTCTGGTTTCTGGAGGTCCCGCTTTGGTTCAGAAAGCTTTTATAAGCCCTTGATGTAAAATCAGTTGTATATGATTATGTGGGGTATCATTGAAAAGATCTTGGCGAGCTCTTCAACTTTAGTTTACGGACCATTGTTTTAGCACGCCCTGCTTGGTTCTTAAAACTGTTTATAAGCCCTTAATATAAAAGGCAACGATATATTATGACGTGGAGCATCATTAAAAAGATCTTGGCCACCTCTAAAACTTTTGTTTGTGGACCACGGTTCAAGACTGTCCTGTTGGAGGATGAGAGCGTTTATGAGCCCTTGCTGTAACATTCAGTATACAATGCTTTTTCAACATTCTTTTTCATCATACAATTTAATCAACTATTTGACGCTTGTAATGCAAGCACACATTACTACTTTCGTGTAAAATTAAATTTTGTACATACATAATATGTTAAAATAATAAGAAAACGTAACTTTGTGGCATAGTAATTACATACATACATACATATTATGCTGATTGCATTGAATGAATATTGAATATTCTAAAATATTCTAAAATCAAAAATCGAAGAAATAAAAAATACAACAAAAATTTTAAAAAATATTTTATTTTTTAAGTAGAATAGAAAGATAACTCATAAGACGAAGTAAAGAGAAATAACAAACAATAATTAAAAAATAAAAAAAAAAATCTTGTTATTTCTAAAAAATTTATAATTTTGTCTTCTTTAAAATAAGTTTTTTTTTGCTTAAGTGGTAATCTTCAAAATACACCAAGAAAACCTATACCTCTTAATAGTGTCAGATTTTTACTGACTAAACCAACCTCCCTGAAATAAAGTAAAATATGAAAAACTATAGCTATTAAGTACATAGATATGTATGTATCTACATTTATTTATTTCTTCAGTTCAAACAATTTAAATCTTATAATAAAACGAGGAAAATTGCAGTAGAGTAGACTGTGTCAACTCTGGGATACCCGTATGAACCTAATATACCCTGTTTCTATAAAACTTGACCATCTTTTAAAAACATTTAGATGTTTTAGTACCGACGTTAACTACAGAGATATGTTTATGTAAATTGTGGAGTTTTATGACAACTACCCAATGACAGCTAAGTTCCAAGAGGTGCAAGAAGACCGAACCGGCTGCTCTAGACCAACCAAATTTTACAAAAGGTGGTGGCATGTAACTCGACACCTCTTTACTTAATTGCAAATTCCTAGCTTCAGCAGACACTGATTTATTTTCATTTAAGAAGAGAAGTTGTATAGCACCTACTCGAACCTGCCGTACCATTACAACCAAATTTTACAGAAGTTGTTGCCATAAAACTTGATCAAAATTTATCTGACTCATGGCGCAGTGGTTAAGTCGCCAACCTTTCAATCGAAGGGTTCTGGGTTCAAACCCCGGTCAGGTCATAAATAAAAAATATGTAGTACTTTTATATCGTAATAATGTATATCGTATAATTAATATTAGTAATAATAACAATAATAATAATAGTAATAATAACAATAATTATAATAATAATAATAATAGTAATAATAATAATAGCTACTATAGTGGAGCCATCTTTGGTTACATTATGCAAGTAAGGTGTTATATACTGCTGTATGTTGTAATTCACGGATGGCGCTGACTCTGTAGCAAAATAATAACAATAATAGTAATAATAATAATAATAGTAATAATAATTATAATAGTAATAAAACAATAATTATAATAATAATAATAATAATAATAATAATAATAATAATAGTAATAATAATAAAACAATAATAATAATAATAATAATAGTAAAATAATAGCTGCTACGGTAGAGCCATCTTTGGTTATATCATGCAAGTAAGGTGTAATATACTGCTGCACGTTGTAATCCACTGATGGCGCTAACTCTGTTGTAAAATAATGATAATAATAATAGTAATAGTAATAATAATAACAATAATAATAGTACAATAATTAAATAGTATAATAAATAGAACAAATAATATAACAATAATAATAATAATAATAATAATAATAATTGTAATAGTAATAATAACAATAATTATAATAATAATAATAATAATAATAATAGTAATAATAATAACAGCTACTACAGTGGGGCTTTCTTTGGTTATATCATGCAAGTAAGGTGTTATATACTGCTGCACGTTGTAATCCACTGATGGCGCTGACTCTGTAGTAAAATAATAATAATATTAATAAGAATATTAATACCAATAATAACAGCCGCTACAGTGACAGTGGGGGTTGCCTTCAATAATTACTTCATGTAGTAATATACATACTACTACTACATGTTGTAACTGTTGTGACGGCTTTAGTCACTGTTAGCAAAATAATAATAATACTCGGATTCATTGTTTCCTTACATTCCCACTCCCAATTCGGTATTTCCGTATCCATTTTCCTATCCTTTCCTATCCCTACTCCCTAGCCAATATACTGCGTTCGCTGGTAAGGGTTTCATCCCACTTTATTGGCTAAAGGGGGAGGTGGGTTTAGTCAGTAAGAATCTGACACTACCAAAGGGAAATTCTTGGTGTCTTTGGAAGATTCCCACCTCCCTTAGGGGAAAAAAAAAAGATACCTACGTTGAATAGATACTGAGTTATTTCCATATAAAGAAAGAAGTTGTATGGCAGCTACTCGAACCCGGCGGCCGAAAATGATGGATTTAAATAGCAAAACTAACAATTTTGTAAAAATGACGTAATAAAAATTTCAGCCTTCTACTCCTTTATTTTTTGAGTTATCGTGAGGACGGACGGACGGGCGTACATGGCTTAATCGACTTAGAATTCGATTCTGAGCCTATACATATCTTTGACACTATATCTAGCTCTACTCCTCCAAGGTGTCATAAACGTAATGGTAAATTTATTATACCCTTGAACATAGTTCATACGGGTATAATTAGATATTAAGCTTATATAAGTATGTAGGTTTATATATAATTTAGAAAAATTAAACAGTAATATTGTATATTGGTACAATTAATATTATATTTTATATATAATATACATGTACCTATGTATTTAAACGATGATGTGATAACTGTAGCCGTTTTTTTAAATTTCGATTCGAAATTTTTAACAGTCCAGTAACAATTTTTCCTTATTAAAACCAAATATATATAAAATAATCAAGAATCATTTTTCTATGGTTGTAATTGTAACATTCACCTTTTGATTGGAACCAACCTGTCTGGGTAATCGTTATTATTTTTAAGGCAAAAAAAATTTTTTTTATAGTATTATATTCATAAAATAAACATTCACGTCACTATGTAAGTTTTAATGTAGTAAATAGTAATACCAAATATGTATAATGTATACTTACTCATTATTCTATTCTTTGGAGAAAGTACTTTTTTTTCTTTGCTTCGCTTTTTGTATAACACAACATTCATTTTGTTGTTATTTTCTTCTTTTCTTTTTTCTCCAGAACATTCAATGAAAAAACAATAACAAATTTCTGTATATTATAAATATTATGCATATGTTATTTGTGAATTGTTGAAGTGCCGAAAAAAATAGAAAGATCAAACAATCGAAAATAAAAAAAATCTTATCTCAAAAATAATAATTTTGTTCTCTTTATTTCTCTTTCTTATTTTTCACTATTCTATTAGTTAAAAAAAGCAGTTAACTTATTACTATGCATTTACAAATGCTTGTAGTTAATATTCTATTTTTTATTACATTTATTTGAATTGAATAAACAGAGCGAAGAATTAGAGACAATTCGTCTACAAAAATCTTTAAAGGAATCAATAATCTATTGAGTACACAATTACGACGAAGTAAGTTTTCACAATATATTCGTTAATACCGAAACATAAAATCGCAATTCAATTATAAAAGACCATAATGTGATATATTTTTATAGTATTTTCAAATATACGCACATTATACATACTATATGTACATATTTCAATGATATTTTATGGGAAATATGTTATACACATACATCATGAATGATGACATGATGATTGTCGTATGTTGGAGATTGTTTATGTTTTTTTAACAACGGCCGAAAATATTATGTTGTTAAGACTTAAATGCAGTTGTAGTGCATCTAGATCTGTTCACAAAATTATTTCCATAAATGAAAATAAAAATTTATTAGATCATTTTAAATTGCTGATCAACACTTTGTATGATCATGTATGGGCAATTACATACATATGTTTATTTTAGTAACATACAATAATGAATCAAAACAAATTCATTTTTTTGTAAAGAAGAAGATCAAATTACATCTTCATTCTAAATTTTAATGTTATGATTTTCTTTATGATTTATTATCGTTGATAATAATATTTTTGGTTATTATATCCAATGTGCAAAAATGCAAATTATTATAATTTATTGACTTTGATAAAATTGTATTGATTTGGAGAAATCCAAAATAGTATATAAGAATTGATATTTTTGTTAAATAAATCAGAATTGTTCTGACTAAACCAGAATAAACATCTTCTTTTATTTTATGCGTTTAGCAATTAACTTTGCTGAAGTATTATAGGATTAGATATTTATTTTAGTTAAAGGAAAGATTTCTCATCAATAATTGAATTAGCAATTAACTTTGCTGAGGGAATTATATAGGTGACCGTACCTTATACGGTAAACGGCAATTCACTTTGCCACAGTAATAGGCGTTCGCCGAATAAATATATGGGGACATATGTATGCGCCAATAGGAGTGAACTAAACTAGTACACTTAGCTGCACATACATGTAGTAAGGATAGGGAAATGCCTAATAACGTACAATACAACATTTAAAGGATAAATAACAGCGAATATATTACATGGCGACCCTGTAAATTCTTTCATAACATTTTTTTTTTCGATCTTCGCTAAAATGTTATGATGGAACTAAAGACGGACCAGCAATTTTTTTTAGATAATTATAGTAATAATTTTAATACTATAATATAATAATTTTAATAAAATTTTTTTTTGTATTTGTATAAACAAGATTTGTTATAACAAAAAAAAAACTGTAGATTTTAAATAAAATTTTTGCTTTCTATACATGTAATAAAAATTTATTTTATTAAATGAATGGACTTAAAAATTGAAAAACTAGCATATTTACTAAAGATTTTAAAAAAGAATCGTACAAGAACATATACACAAACATTTATTAAAGAAAAATACAAGAAAATTAATCAAATTCGGGAATATTATGAAAGACACGTTAAAGGTGGCGTACAGCTAGAAACAAACTTAAAATTAAAAGAAATAATAAGACAAATAACTATATTTTTGAAACCAAAAACTGAACCAATAAAAGTAGGTAATGGGGCACCTTGGTATGAGAATTTTGCGCGAGAAAGAGATAGCAATATCAATGTCAATGAACTCACGACAAAGGTGTTTGAACTTTTAAGGAATGTTGTTGGCGCGTGTGCATATAGAACAATTGTTTATTGTGAATAATTGCATAATAGATTGAAATGTTTGTCTTTTTTTTTTTTTTTGCATTATGTTAGTTTGAAAGCTTTTTTAACACAAAAATGCAGTTGTTATTTGTGAGATAAATAAAATGCAGTTATTGACCTTGATATTGTTTCTTAGTTTAAAGTAATTTAAAGTAATGGTTGTATGTATAAAATCGTGAAAAAAAGAAAAAAAAAAAGTTGTATTAGATTAATTAAAAAGTTGTATTTGAAAGATAAAAAAAGTTGATTTATAAGTAGGTACATGTTATTGGAGAACGAAAATTTAAGAACAGGTGTAGAAAAATGAGGTGCAGTTTTTAGTATAGTTTAGGTGCAGTTTTTAAAATGCTAGTTTGAAAGCTTTTTTAACACCAAAATACAGTAGTTATTTATAAGATAAATGAATGCAGGTATTGACCTTGATATTGTATCTTAGTTTTATGTACTATGCAAATTTAAGGTATGTTATTGAAAATTATAAATGTGCCAAGAAATTTAATAATTAATTGTAAAAATAAAAAAGCAAATTAGTTTCATATAATATCGTTTTTATTTACCCAAGGATTGTGATCTTTATCAAAACCTAACCATTTAACAAAAACTTGATTTCCTTTTCTTTTCAATATTTTTTCAACAAGAAAAATGTCACGATTTTTGACTCGAGTAAGTTCAGTCTCGTAAAAGGAACCTGAAATCGGTGTTTTTGTATAATAAGTAATTAGGTTTGTGCGTTTTACTTCTTTAATTGTAAATATTTCTGTTGACCAGTTTGGTTGATAACCTTTTGCAAAGTTTTCTTTGTATTTACTTATGCGTACATAATCTCCAACTTTGTATTTTTCTGATAAAATTTCGGTTGCATGTAAATGTTCTTCAAAATATATTTCTCGTTTGCTTTTGTAACTTTTTTAGGTTGAAGTTTAATTGTATGATGATATGTTGAGTTATATTTCTCAATAAGTGAGGGCAAAATAGATATCCACTTATAATTACCCTGAAAACCAAACTGCTTCCACATTGCATTTTTTAAAGTACGGTTAAAACGTTCTACTATGCATGCTTTCATTTCAGAATATGTATGATAATGATTAATTTTTTTATTTCCATAAGTTTTCTAAATTCTTTGTTAAAAAACTCTTTACCTTGATCAGATTGAATATTTTTTGGGAGCGTTCCAGCACGTTTGAAAATGTTTTTCATGCCAAGTAAAACGTTATTAGCATTTTTAGTTTTAATTGGCTCAGTATAAGCATATTTTGAAAAGATATCTATTACAATTAATAAATATTTATTTCCTTTGTTATACTTTGCATATGGAATCATTTCTACTAAATCGATTTGGCATGTATCGTTTAAACCTTTTTGAATAAATTTTCTTCGACGAAAGTTTCGTCTGGCTGGTCTATGTATTTCCGATACTATTTGAGCCCTTGACATTATGCCTGTGCTATTTAATCAGATTTTCCAATTCTATTTTATAATTTTCTTTAGAGCAACAGTTACATGTATCCGGTCCAGATGACGAGTTGTCGTAAACCCAAGAACAAAGAGCAAAATGAGTTCCGTATATTGACGTAAATTTTTCTGTTGTTGAAAATTCTTTAATGTATTTATACATGTGAAAAATACGTTGCTTATGCTTATTTAATAAGACAGAGGAATATGATTTTAAAAACTCTTCCACTTCTTTCACCTCCATCTTTTAAAATGAGAATAAGTTATACACGTTTATGCATTTATATAAAAACAAGAACAAATCTAATTACCTTTCAATGACTTCTAAAACACGAGCCGATAATGATATATTTTAATCATCCATTTACAATGATGGTTGCGGGACCATCTGGATGTGGAAAAACAACATTTGTATGTAACTTAATTAAAGTTATTAACAGATTGATACATCCAAAAATTGAAAAAATAAAATGGTGTAACCCAGAAATGTCTGCTATTCCAACAAGTATAAATTTCCCTGATATAAATTTTTATAACAGAATTGCAGAAGAGCTTTGGGAAAAGAAACCTACTTTAATTGTTTTAGATGATTTAATGTTAGATTCTGCAAATAAATAGGTATGCGAACTTTTTATTAAAGCTTCGCACCATCGCAATTTATCTATTATATTATTAACGCAAAACGTTTTTCATCAGAGGAAATTCTCCAGAGCTATTTCATTAAATTGTAAATATTTGTTGCTTTTTAAAAACCCTCGAGACAAATCCCAAATTTTTCCTTTAGCTAGACAGCTATATGCGGAAAATATAAAAGGTTTCCTAAGGGTATATAATGAATCAACCTCAAGTCCACATGGTTATATTGTGTTAGATTTAACACAAGACGTTAACGATTTTAACGAGAAAGAATATTGAATATTGATACGGGTGATTTTAATAACAGCTGTCAAAAATATGAAACGATTGAAGTAAAACCAACATATGTTACATGTACTAGGAAATTGCAACAAGAAGAAATTTCGTGGAAATATTCTTAAATATTGTGATGATGATATTATAAAAACTATTGCTGAAATTGCAATCAATATATTAAATGGAAATAATAAAATATCACCAGCACAAAAAGCAAAATTAAAAAAACATAAAAAACAATTAAGATTTCTAGACTGTGATAAGAAAAGTATAAAAGCTAAACGAAAAATATTAATTCAATTTTTACCTACATTAATTGGTACATTAATTGTAATAGAAAAACTTCTCAGTAAGACATAATGCAGCGAATGATTGTTATGTCACCAGAAATATTTTCAAAATTTAGCAAATTACTTCAAGATGATAAAAAATTGGATTTATTGGATCAAAAAATGAAAAAAGTTTTATATGATAAAAAATTAAAACCATTGCAAAAATGGTACTTATATCGTCAAAACCTTCTCAAATATGGAATTAACAAAAGACACACAAAAACATTACCAGAAAAGGCTAATAATCTTACATTTGATGCAGGCACTCAAACAAAATTCTTTTCTAAACGAAATGCATATACGGAAACTGAATTACCTAAATACAAATCAACATCAGTACAGACCGATTTTTTACCATTAGTTACTGATGATGTGTTTGAATATGACCCTAAAAAAGAATATTCAAATATGGATAACTATTTAACACATTACGATTTGGATGATAAAAATTCATTTAAAAAATTAGC
The DNA here is from genome assembly GCA_947095535.1 of Poecilobothrus nobilitatus. Classification (NCBI taxonomy): domain Eukaryota; kingdom Metazoa; phylum Arthropoda; class Insecta; order Diptera; family Dolichopodidae; genus Poecilobothrus; species Poecilobothrus nobilitatus. The sequence goes on along the minus strand of OX352774.1, from coordinate 134,386,055 downwards.
TCAAACTGAAATGTTGAAAGATGAAAAATTAGTAGAAAGACCATCTCTAAGCTCTGATTATCGAATGTTTGAAAAACCAAGTGATGATGTAATATCGTTGTTGTACCTTCTCCTGAAAAAAAGAAGACACTAAGATCGGCCGGTAGTTAAATTTCCGCAACTATACTTTAACAGTTTCCCGAAATAAAAAACTAAAACCTTTACTAAGAAGTCCAAAACTAAGAACTTCATCAAAACCTGAATGGACAACATATAAATAGTTCCACATTTTATGTTTTAGCAGAAGTTAACAAAGATGGACAGTCAAGATGACTTCTATGTAACATTGTTTAGTAATGATAATTTGACACTGTTTCTAGACAACACTTTAGCTTCATTCGAAAATAAATTACATATTCACTTTGATTTAAGAAATGGAAATTGGAAAGTTGATCTTTCAGAAATATATCTGAACGATTTCCTAGAAACAGAAGAATTTAACAAAGGGAAATGTGCATTTATCAATATTGGACAGTATAATGTTTATGTAGGAAATATTGAAAAACCTCTCGAAAAAATTAAAGTAACCAAATCTATAGGCTACACATATTATTCATATAACGATTCGGAATTACATTTGGATGATTGGAAGTTTAATTTTTTGCCAACTCTTATTAAAAATATAACTCCTAATTCCGGGTTTACTCGAAATCAAGTTTTCAAAGAATGTTTTAATGAAGTTTCGCCATATATCTCTACTCCTAAAAATTATGATGATGTAATATTTAAAAAAGTTTCAGCATCTAACCGAGGGGATTTAATTCGAATATCGCAGACTTTTGATGAAGATAGTTTCTATATAAAAGTTAATCAAAGTTATAATATCAAAACATTATTAACTGAATTATTTCAACAAAAAAAAATATAAAAAATTTCAAAACAAAATTACCTGAACTTTTCAAATTAGCTGTTGCTAATAATAAAGATGAACTGAATGGAATGGTGATGATTTATTCAGATATCATTCAATCATCTGTTTTTGGAAGGAGCAAAGGGCGGGCGTTGAGAGCTATCAACATAGAAAATTGTAGAATACCTACAAATATTGAGTTTGAAAATGTTCATTACATACCTATAGAAAAAAATTGTTTTGAAACAATAGCGATTAAAATTTGTAACCAATACGGTGATGGAATAAAGTTTGTTTCCAGTTACTTATCCAACAAAAATTGTATTACACTTTAAAAAGCATTGTCCAAAAACAATATAAATACTACTACTCAAATATGGTATCCTATCAAACATGGAGAGAGCTTACGTGAGTTATTATTCCTCTCAAGTAGAAGGAGGAATCAACGATATTGGATCTTTATTACAGTTTTATCCAGCTAAACAAAGAGGTCGTGGTTTTGGAAATATATTCGGAAGTTTAATTCGTTACTTAAAGCCAGTTTTTACATCAGGTTGGGACTTAATTAAAAAAGAGGCTGTAAACACAAGTAAAAATATTTTTAACGATATAGCATCTGGTGCAAACATAAAAGAAGCCGTAATTGATCAAAGCAAAGGTGGCATAACAAATTTACGGAAATCAGTAGTTAAGCAGCTGCATTCGATGTATGGTGGAAGACGAAGAGCTATAAAAAGACGAAGAGCTATAAAAAGACGAGTTGTTTTAAAAAGACACATTTGAAGTCGAAAAAGAGACGAAGAAACCAAAGTAAAATCCCCGATATATTCAATTAAAAATGGAATGTATGAAATCTGAACTTGATCTTTTTGCATCATTACCCATACAAACAAGTATTTTGCGTTCAGATGAGGTAGCATACAATAGTTTAGCTTCTTTAGAGGCATCGCCGTCAACCATTGAATTTGTTTCGCTTAGGAATGAAAATACATATCGAGATCTATCCAGTACCTATATAACGCTTAAAGTTCAAATATTAAAAAAAGATGGATCACTTTGGAGTGCAACCGATAAAATAGGAACTGAAGCAAGGGCAGCTCCACAGCCCAGTGTTGTAAATAATTTATTACACTCTTTAATTAAACAATGTAATGTAACTCTAAACGGAAAAAACATCACTCCTTCAGATTCCTTCCACCATTATAAAGCATACTTAACTACTTTACTAAATTATGGTACAGATTCCAGTCAAACACAGCTAGAAGCATCTGGTTGGGAATTGGATAAGCAAAATGTCAATAATTTCAAAAATTCTGGTTCTAAATCAAGACAAAAATCATACAACAATTCTGCAATATAGAATTAATGGGAAAATTACATGTAGATTTCTTCAATACTTCTAAATTACCTTTAAATAATCTTGACATTCACATTTCTTTAGTATTAGAGAAACAAGATTTTTATATTTACTTTAACGATGACGATGAAAGTTATTTAAAAATTCTCGAAGCTATATTATACATGAAACATTTAAAAATTAATCCTAGCATATTGATAGCACACAATACTGTACTGGAAAAGGCTAACGCGAAATATTTTTATACGAGAAGTGAAATCAAAACATTTACAATTCCAGCTAACACTTACAACATATCATTGGATAATATATTTACAGGGCAAATACCAAAAGCTCTTGTATTTTGTATGATTAATAATGATAATTTTAATGGTAAAAGACCGAAAAATCCATACCATTTCGATCATCAAAATCTCACACAATTTCAATTATATGTGAATGGAGTGCCTACACCAAACTCTGCAATTGAAACAAGTTTCACGTCGAATAATCTTTGTAATTCTCGTGCATATTTAACATTACTCAGTGGAACTGGCATACATCACTCTGATAGAGGACATCAAATTTCAAAATAACTTTTTTCAAAAGGTTATACAATACTAGCTTTTGATTTACCATCAGACGGCTCGGGAACTCATACATGTCAGAGTTTATTAAACCAGGGAGTAGTAAAGATTGAAGCAAGACACAGCTCCCCATTAACATCAACATTAACTTGTATTGTATTTGCAGAATTCGATGCCAATATCGAAATTGATAAAAATCATAACGTATACGTAAACATATAAAAGGAAGTTTAATGGACTATTTCTATTCATTTGAAAATGGCATGTGCTCTAGTAAATTTATTGTTCTGTACGGACGATAACATAACAATATTTGTAAAAAATATTGCTGTGGCTGGCATAAAAGAAAAATGTAAAACTATTGTAAAAGAATTAAAGTATAAATTTCCTGTCAGAGATTTAAAAAGAACAGACATTAAGAATTACTCTTTTGTACACATCGATAACGAAAAAATAACTAATAACTTAATAAATTTGCTTGAAAAATTCTATATAGTCTTAACAAATGGAAAACTTAAAGCAGAATTTTTAACAACATTTATACGAGGAAATACTCGACTAATTGATATTTCCCGCTTGCAAGAAAATGAATACACTTCAGATTTGAAAGTTGCTGAAATGCAATAACTTAACACATAAAATATTTAGAGGCGTTTATGCTCTTAGTGGTAAATACTGATACTTCTAATGAAAAGGGAACACATTGGTTAGCAATATTTGTTCCAGTTCAAGGGTGTTCAGAATATTTTGATTCATTTGGAAATCCGCATATTTCACAGTGAGATTATAAAATTTCTACAAAATCAATCGACATGTTTTGTTTTCAACAATAAGCGTTTACAAAGTAATTTAACATCTGTGTGCGGACATCTGTTCCCGTAAAAGCTTAAAATAAAAATGTGGGAGAAAAACTATAAATACAATATTCTAAAATAGAATTAATCAGTTAAACCAAAACAAAAAATGGAGCATCTAACAAAGTCAGAAGTATTTGAAACAGAAAAAGGCGAGCCAGCGCAGAACCTTTTATTAAGCTATATTTATTTTTTTAATAAAAAACTAACAATAAAAATTCAAATTGGACTTAGTATTGATAATTTTGCTGCATCAATCATTTTCCAACGGCAAAACCAAGTCATAAGCGATATGAATTATTTGGAGTGGTATACATTTTATCACGATTTTAAAAACAATCAAGCAAAATTAAATTCAAAGGGATTTTTGCTAACATTTAATCATGCAGAGCGCACTAAAAAACTTCCATTGCAGTTAGATGAGTATACTCGTTTTTGTCTTATGCTAGACTTTATACAAGCAGTGATGTCATATAACAATGGAGCTGAGCTAAATATACGAGAATATGTATTCAAATATTTTGAGAGATGTATTGAAAAGAATAAACTAAGATTGGAACAAGAAGATTTCTACATTCCAATGAATTTACACATAGCTCAGTGTAACTATTCCAGACTATTTTATGAAATACCTATGTTTTTATCAGAAAAATTATCTTGGTCAACAATAAATAAAACAAATATTTTTTAAAACCTATTATTTTCTTTTATTAAATACATATATAAATTCATACAATTTTTTACAGCACATCTTTTTAAATTTTCAGTCATGTTATGGTGAGGGCAAATGGTTATGAAATTTCTTAGTTTCTGAAGAGATGGAATGTCATTATCTAAATTGATAACTTCTACTGAATTGCAAACAAATTTATCTAAAAATTTCTTTTTCTGGTACCCCTTTATATAAACGACATCGAATGAATTTAAATGTTCGTTTAATGTATTTTTAATTGCTGAATATTCTAAAAATCCATCATCCCAGTCAAGACCATTTATTTGTATTTTATTGAATTCATTTTGCTGTTTAACATCACTATTTAACTCTTCGAACGAGTAAGGTGCTTTAAACAGAAACATAAGGTGCATTTATAAGAAGTAAGGTGCATTGGTATCAGTGATCCTTCAGCTATTAAAGCATATTCTTTCAAGAAATATTGCTTATTATTTCCAAAAATAAACTGTACTGCTTTCCTGCTGCTCATTTTGTTTTTTACTACATTAAAATAAGCGAACAGCCTTTTATTTTTATCTGATTTCACCAATCATAGTGTGGCAGTTGCGCCCATTTTTTTAAATAAAAGAAAGCGTATTTTTTTAAATAAAATAAAACTAAATATTATACATAAAGGGTTGTCTAACATACAGTCAATTAAAAAACCATGAGTATAGTAACTATGGCCTGCAGGTTATTCTCGTCAATAATAATAATCAATATTTAACTGAAAGAATTAACTTTTGCAGGTGCAGATTCATTAATACCAATATTGCACGTTTTCAAATTGCCGTATTCTTTGGAAGATTTATCGGATGTCAATAAAAAATCTTTAACAGAAATAAAGTTCAAGGTAATTTGAACATAATAGATTATAAATGTTAAATTATTTAACTTAATAAATTATTCTGTAAATATATTTTTGCAAATACAAATATAGTCTTAATATTTTAATACACACCTGCAAAAATTCTAGAAAGTTGTTTTTAATGCAACATGAATTTAGTATAAATTAATCTATATTATCTAATAATAATTTTATTAAAAATAAGTGCGTCATGTCTAAAACTTATTCAATAGAACCTTTTGAATACCTAATTGGAGAATGTGAAGTTTTCCAATTAGAGACAGAGTTGGGTTTATTCCAACCAATAAATTTATAGCCCTTATATATGATTTAAGCAATGATACTAATTTTGCCCACCTGAATTTAAAGATAAAATTACAATACTGAATTTTAAATTAAATTTTAATCATTAACAACATCAGAAATACTCGTAACTAAGTTTTTTTTTTTTTTTTTTATGAAGAATTTGCAACTTTGTAAAAATATAAATAAATCTTTTAAAATATTTTTTTTTTTATGAACTTTGTAAGAATATAAATAAAAATCTTATCTCTTAAAATAAAAATAAATCTCTTAAAATAAAAATAAATTAATTGCAATTTGAACGATAAACGTATGATATAAACCCACCATCACTAAAATCAATAACAATAGCTAAGTGGCTGTGTTCAGGAAAATTTAAATTCCATTATTACGAATATTTGTGCATTCGTATGGATATTCAAAATATTAAATTTTATTGCCCCTAGTTAAAAAGGATGTTACTATTAACGAATTAAGGAAAAATTGTAGATGGCTAGGAAAAAAGAAAGGTCCAGATGGAAAAAATCAATTTACTGTAACCTATATGTATGAAAAAATAAATGCAAAATGAAAAGCAATAGAAGTTTTGCTTCGATTTCTGTAAATACTAAGTAAAGGATGCTAAATAAAAAAAAAAATTGGTTTTTCTTTTTATATAAAATATTTAATTACAGCTCTTTAACATGTTTTACATTATTTAATAGCTTCTTACTCTTTTATATCCAAAATCTTGAGAAGAGAAATCATCAAAGAATTTACGTTTTTCTGATTTCGCCTGATATTTTTTGATTTCAGAGACCGTAACAACCTCATATTTTTGAGTGCGTCGGATATTTTAAGAAAGTATATTGATATTGGTGTCATTTGAGTTGAGTACAGCATCTTTAATTGAATTCAAATTAACCTTTTCAGAAGCTGAGTAGTTAAGATTAATTCCTTTGACTTTGCAGGTAATCTTTTGTTTTCCATCTTTAGTACTATATACTTTGTAAGCATAATTTTTTGGTCCACCATTTACAAATTCTGTAATGTAACTGTTGACTCCATAGCATTCTAGCTCATCCGTCATATCACCAATAAAGTTCCCTATTTCTGGTTCATATTGTCCTTCTTTACTTATATATATTACCGAATCTGTAATATAATTTAGGACGAGCCTGAGTAGTTGTGTAGGCGGCAATGCATACATTTACGGTAGGTAAAATGTCTGCTACTTCCTCTTTATAGTGACAGGTAATTACAATATTTTTTTCATTCACAGGTAAAATATGGCACACTTCTATATTTGTGTTTTGTTACCATTTTATAAAGTTCTGATGGATCATTTACTATCTTTGTTTTTTATTGATTCTCTCTCTGACCAAACTTTCCCCAAAAAGAGTTTAGCATTAATTTTGCAAATGATCTTAATCCAGAATTGTGAGAAATTTTAGAAGACTCCAGCTTAATGTTTTAATTTTTTAGAAAATCTTCAATGTATTTTTCTTTTTCTTCTTCGGTTGAACATTTACTGGGCCAGCCAGAAGCTTCTTGTTTCATTTTTAAAAACTTATCCATCATGTTTGTGAATAATCCATCAATATTTTTTAATTCATCATATTGCACGACATTATATCCAAATTTCATGAATATTTAAAATTTAATAACCCAATTTAACTGCTGTATTAATTTCATCAACAACCCATGTACTTAATAAGGCTCTTTCTTCATCTGAATGTGAGCAAAATTCATTTTAATTTTTCTGAAAGCTGCAGCTTTTTCATAAGGTAAACATAAGTTTACCATTTTGTTTAAGCTGAAGCACAGGATATAATAAATTTTCTGGTGGTAATATTTTACATTTTATAAGCCCATCAGTATCTTCCAAATTTAACTTAGAAAACTCTGAGTTTCCTATATAAATTGTAGGGTGTTCAACTGGAAATTTTCCATATTTACAAACACACGGATACAATGAACATACATCTATATATTTAATTTTTCCACCATCTTTGCATTTATAATAACTGCACATGTTATCTGTACGACCTCCGTAAAATGCATCTCGTGGGTTTAATGGTGTACAATTTACTAAAAGATAATTGTTTAAGCATTCTGTTTCTGATTTGCTTAACTTTCTATGAAATTCACAATTCCACATTTCAACTTCATACCTTTCCCTTAGTCTTTCTGATTTAGCAACAGTTTTTTCATATCTACTATTTAATGTGTCATTGGGATCATTTAGTAGCGAAATGTCCCTATTATGCTGCAGACAAATTGGATGACCGTGAAAGTAGCACCCATGAAACTCAAAAACTTGTCTAGTCTCCTCGCAATATCAATCTACTTTAACACCGCTTTCCATAGCTTCTCGCCCTTTAGCTGCATGACGTATATTGATTCCTCTTTTTTCCTCTTCGTATATCTACCAGCGTATAGCTTCCTTTGAATGGTTGTCAGCATATCTGTAACCATTCCTGGGGATTACTCTAATTGTATTGGATTTTAAAAAATTTCACCTATACACAATATTACAGGCTGATGCAATTGTTGTTGCTTCAAGGAAAGGCTCAACATTGCATTCATCCAAAAATAATTTCCTAAATTTTAAACAGGCTTCTGCCAAAATGTTTACATCGCTAGTGCAGTATTCAACTATATCGTGTTGCATATCAAACTGCTAATTTTTCTTCATACCATTTAAGAAAAGTAGAACGTTCTTCTACCTTAATTGTATTTCGTTTGTAATATTCAACAGGCGGGAGGGGTCCAATATAATTTTCATTTTCATTTGTATTAAAATAATGCAGAAAATATCCTTTTTTTAATACTGGTTGTAAATCAAAGGCTTTTGGCAATTTTGATAACGCCATTGGAAAATAATTTAATGAATCTAAAAACTTAATATTTTCTAATATCATCAAAATTATTTTTGTATCCCGCATTATAAGTTCTGGCTTCAACGACGTATTTTCCAAAATATGGTTCAATATGAATTGGTGATCGTACGCTTGACCGTTATGCTACTACGATTATATTTTTAAATTTTTTTCCTCATATAAACATAAATCGCATCGTTGTTGAAATATATCATAAATATTTCTGCTATAGATTCATTTAATTTTTTTTCCTGTACAATTTGTTCTTGTCGTCTTTCCAAATCGTAAAATATATATAATATATCTCCTGTTTTTGCTTGCGTACATCTGACTGTATATAACATAGATGCTCTTGGTTCACGTGTGTTTTACAAATTTTACAAAAATATCGTCTATTTCGTAAATGTGTTTTTAAACACACGGTACATCTTATCACCGTATCGCAAATACTTTTTCTTGAAGATCCCGAAGCTTTGTGATTAGTGAGGCATTGTTGCCCTCTAAAATAACGATTACAACCCTCACATAAAATATTTTTTTGATCTTTTGGACATGCCGGAGATTGTTGACACTGTGGTCATGTACCAAAGCATCTGTGATTGTTTTTGCTGTTGTACGGTATGTGACATATTTCACAATAATATGAACAACAGAATACAGCTGTTAATGATGTCACAACGTTGTAATGACTCCTGTGTTGTTGATGAGATCTGTGGTAATTTTTGATTGTAATTTACCGGTGTTTTTCTTGATCTTAGTGTATTCTGAATCTTTTTCTATATGGGCTTTAGCCACTATAAGTGCCCGTGGAAGGCACAGGTTATCCTTGTTTCTAATTGTGATGATGCATTTACGTTTTGCGCATTCCTCCGTAAAAGAATTATAATTCCTACTACGTTTCCCACGACCTTGAGGTAATCGCACAGTAGTTATCTCTAGGCAAAAAGTGTCAGTGCTCAATCCTGTAAATTATAATATACCTCAATATAGTTACTAAAAATATATATTTATGTTTAATACACTTACCTTCGGAATTACTTTGGAAAATTTTACTTATCATTTCCCAAATATCCTCAAATTTAACTTCAGCAGCGTCTCTGAAATTTATCCAACCAGGACCGCTTTCTTCAAAACTTTTTCCACAAAAGGTTATACCCACTTTATCTGTGGGTAAAATGTGTTTGGTGGCATATGTTATTACTTCATTTATAGCCTCCTTTATCCAAGCTATTGGCTCTGCATTCTCTGGCACCTGTTTTAGTTGAAACTCCATTTTCCTTCCTCTGACATTAAATCTTTTAATGTTGGTCATTTGATCCTTAATAATATTGTAGTGGTTGTTCAATTCGCCCGAGGAAGTCGAAGTGCCGGCTATACTTTTATATTTTTGAAGTAATATTTTCTTAGACATTCTTTACTTCTTTTTGGTTTGATAGTTAGTCAACAAATTGTTATTGGAAATGAGTTTATTCTGAACATATATTCACATGTAAAGTACAAAATTTTGAGTTGGAATACCAAATGAATTTTAAATGTTTACTTACTTTAAAAATTGAATACTTTTTTAAAAATTGCGATTTTTATACTATTTAATTTCAAGATTAATTTCAATACAAAGTAGCTACTTGACAATAGAATGTAGGTTGTGGCGAATGAATTATTAATTTTAAATGTCAACACATTCCATTTTATTTTTAAAATTTTAATCACGATTTCAATAGAAAGTAGTTAACATAATATATTCAATACTTTCATTATACCCGTACGATAGTATCGGGTATAATAAAATTACTCCTCCGTTTGTAACACCTCGAAATAAGCGAGCTAGATATACCTTCAAAGGTATGGATCGGATCAGAAAAAAATTCTAAGACTTTTGAGCCATGTCCGTCCGTCCGTCAGCACGCTAACTCAAAAACTAAGAAAGCTAGAATCTTGAAATTTACACAAAATATTTTGGGAAAAAATTTTTTTTTTGTTTGAGTTTGAACCAAAACTTAGGGTAGCTCTCGAACACCTAACTTTTAGATCCCCACATTTTTTTTGAAATAGAGCTATGAAATTTTAATTGCTGATAGATTTCACAAAAATATTAATTTTATTTTTAATAACTTTTTTTCGTAGCCCCATCCGTTACGGAGATACAGCTCCCCAAAAGTTCAAAAAAGCTCTATATTTAAATTCTTATAGCACAAGTTGTATAAGTTATATCTTCATTTTGAAAACGCTAAACGATTACTACTTTTATTAGCTTTAAAAGTATATATACAACAAATATATATTTGTGGCATACGGTGTCTTAATTTACCGTTATGCGAAACTCAAATTTTGCAAAATCCTTTAACCCTTCTATCTTCTAAACGGTTAAAGTTGGAAACTTGAAATTTTGACAGAGGTTAGATCTTTGAAAATAAATATGAATTATTTCAGAAAATTTTTTTGTATCACTCCCCGTTTAGGAGCTGTAAGGGGTCAAAAACTGAAAATTTCCTATTTTTAAACACCTGTAACTTGAACACCTGTTAAAAATTTTTTGAAGTAATATACAAAAATGAAAGCTTCAACATTATACTCTTATTTCTGTTAACAACTTTTTTTAATAATATAGGGTTACTTTATAATTGACGAAAGTGTTACTTGATTTTTTCAAATTTTCTAACAAATTTCTTCAACAAATTTTTTGCATTTGTTTTACTCGATAATTTGAAATTGTTGAGGATGATGCGTAGTATAAAAAAATGTAAATAAATAAACAACATAACGGTTGCTTGAAGAATTTTTATTTATATGATATTGATATATATACATACTTATATAATATCATGTTAATTTACATATCGTATATGTCACTGATGAATGAATGATAAGAGTGAATAGATGTATATTATATAGCGCCGTATTTACATACATATATGTATTTTATTGTACTTATAAGAAATTATTCTGTCAATGGAATATTTAAATATAATATAATATAATATTTAAAATTATATTTATTATTTTGTACTAAGTAAATTTAATATACATTTACCGCTTAGTATTAAATGGTACTATAGAATATTTGAAAAAGTTTTGGATTGATAATCGTTATGTGGAAGGTTAGAATCTGCTTTTGAAGAATGTACATATAAACATATAATTTGAATATATGTACAACCCATAATTCTAGAAATTATAAAATTCACCCAAATTATTTTAAAATACTAAAATATTAAAAAAAATAATATTGTAAGCAAAGTGACAGGCTGTGAACATACTAACGGTTCGTACGGGTATCTAAGAGTTGACAAAGGCAACTGTATTCTTCCTCGTTGTACTAAAAAAAGCTCTCAATCTAACATTTTAATAATGCAAAAAAAAAAAAAAACTATACCTCATTTTTCTACACTTGTTCTCAAATTTTCGTTCTACATTAACAAGTACTTATAAATCAATAAATACAATTTTTTTTTTCTTATGTGCAATAACTAAAAATTTAGTTCACATTATACAAAGTAACTAGCAGAGAATTTACCAATAGGTGAATTTACAAAATACAAAGTAATTAATATAATAAATCATTTTATATCAAACACCTGCATTTTTTGTTTAAAAAATTAATCACTAAATACAACTTTTTTCTCACGATTTTATACATACATATAAGGTATTAATACCTGCATTTTATTTATCTTACAAACTATACCTCATTTTTCTACACTTGTTCTTAAATTTTCGTTCTACATTAACAAGTACTTAGAAATCAATAAATACACCTTTTTTTTTCCTTATGTACAATAACTAAAAATTTAGTTCACATTATACAAAGTAACTAGTAGAAAATTTACCAATAGCTGAATTTGATTACAAAATCCAAAATAATTAGGTAATATAATAAATCATTACATATCAAACACCTGCATTTTTTGCTTTAAAAAATTAATCACTAAATACAACTTTTTTTCTCATGATTTTATACATACATATAAGGTCAATACTTGCATTTTATTTATCTCATAAACATTATCAAGCATTTTATTTATCTCATAAATAACAACTGCATTTTTGTGTTAAAAAAGCTTTCAAACTAACATAATGCAAAAAAAAAAACATTTCAATGTATTATGCAATTATTCACAATAAACAACTGTTCTATATGCACACGCGCCAACAACATTCCTTAAAAGTTCAAACGCAATGATATTGCTATCTTTTTCTCGCACAAAATTCCCACACCAAGCTGCCCCATTACCTACTAATAAAAACAGAGAAAAAAATGGCAAATTTTGAACTAACAACAGCGATAAAAATAATCCCGCAATTTGAAGAACAGATTAAGCAACTATCTAATTTTCTGGGGTTAATAGAATTTTATGCTGACACACTTAAAGATGAAAATGAAAAACAGAAACTAATAAAACTAATTTAGTACACAAAATTTTCAGATAAGATGAAAAACAGACTATTTTCTGAAGAATCAATAACAACTTTAGAAAATTTAAGGAAAATATTGTTAGCAAACTATAAATCAAAGAAAAACCCAGCGAAAATACAAAATGATCTGACAAAATTAGTGCAAGGTAACCAAGATGTAGTAACATTTGCAACAAAAATAGAAAATTTAATAGCAAATTTAAACGAAGTTCAAATACAAGAACAAGGAGAAGAAGAAAGAGGAATAATAATAAAATTCAATGACCAATTGGGATTAGGATAGGACACATTCAAAAATGGACTTTGGACTATAAAATGGAAGATATAAAAATGGTTATATTACCAGCAAAACCTAAAAATTTAACAGAGGCTATTCAATTAGTATCTGAAACAGATAGCAACACAAGAATAAATAACATTATGCATTTTAGAAGCAATAAGTAATTATACCAGAATATCAGACGTTATAATTACAGTAATAACAGAAACAACAATAATTACAATAACAATTATAATAGCAATAACAATAATAACAACAATAATTACACTAATAACTACAATAATAGCAATAATACCTATAATAAAAATAGATTTACAAATAATCAACAGGAAAACTACTAGTAAACATAAATAGCGACAAAAGCTTCACAAATTTAATTAAAGTAAGAACATAAGACAATGATTATCTGACTCTATTAATAGACTCAGGAGCAGATATATCCATATGTAAAAACAATATTATTAAACAACAATTTTTAAATGATGAAATATGCCAAATTAAAGGTATTTTGAATAAAAATTTTTATACAAAGGGTGTAACAAACATAGAATTACTAATAGAAGATCATACAATTAAACATGAATTCCATATCATAGATGAAAACATATGTTAATATAAACAAATATGTTAACAGATGGTATCTTAGGTAGAAACTTTTTATACAAGCATAAATGCAAAATAGACTATGAAACATGCATATTAGTAAAATCTCACGAAGATGAAGACTTAATATTACCAATTTGCATGAATACCAAAACAATATCAAACATCATGGTACAATCTCGAACAGAATCAATATTAATGATAGGACATAAAAGAAGATAGCATAATAATTGGAAAAGAAATGGTGAAGGATGTATTTTTAGCAAATACAATAATTTCAGCTAATGGATTAAAACATGTGAAAATACTGAACACTAAAGATACTCCTGCGACAATTAGAACAACTGAAATTGAAGTTCAGCCATTAAATGAATATCAAATATTATCTTTTAATAAGATAAATGTGTCAAAAACAAGATTCAAGAAATTACAATTATTAGAAATTACAATTACAATTAGAATGTAATAAATATAGATAATTTAGACAGTAAAGATAAAACAACAATTTTAAACATTTGTGAAAGATTTCAAGATATTTTTCACCTTGAAGATGAAACTTTGACAATAAACAATTTTTATGAGCAACGAATTTCTACTATTGATAAAATACCAGTATACATAAACAATTATAGAAAACTTAATGTACAATTGCAGGAAATTGAAAGACAAGTATCAAAACTACTGGAAGAAGACATAATTGAACATTCTACAAGCCCATATAACTCACCATTACTAATTGTTCCTAAAAAAGACAGTAACGGAGAGAAAAAGTGGAGATTAGTTGTGGATTTCAGATCCCTAAACAAAAACATAGTAGATGACAAATTCCGTAAACAAGGTTAGATGATGTTTTGGTTAAATTAGGAACATCTAAATATTTTTCTACGCTTGATATGATAAGTTCTTTCCACCAAATTTCGTTGCATCCGAAGTCCAGACAAATTACAGCATTTTCAACAAATAAAGAACATTATTTCCAATTTAAAAGATTACCTTTTGGATTAAAAATATCAAACAACAGTTTTCAACGTATGCTTTCAGTAGCATTAAGTTGTTTACAGGAAGCTGCATTTTTATATGTAGATGACATAATAGTATTCGGATCTAATTTAAAAGATTATTATACTAATTTAATCAAAGTTTTAGAACGTCTACAAAAATACAACTTAAAACTAAATCCATCAAAATGTAATTTTTTAAAACCAGAAGTCGTATATTTAGATCATCTGATAACTTCTGAGGGAATAAAAATAGATCCAGCTACATACATAACAATAAAAAATTATCCAACACCTAAAGCAGCTGACGAAGTAAGAAGATTCGTCGCATTCTGCAATTATTATAGAAAATTCATAAAGAATTTCGCAGAAATAGCTAGACCATTGAATCAACTCTTAAAGAAAGGACAAATATTTTGTTGGAGTAATGATTGCAATAACGCTTTTGAAATGCTGAAATAAAAACTAATTGAACCACCAATTCTAAGTTATCCGAATTTTACAGAACCTTTCATTTTAACTACAGATGCATCAAACTATGCACTTTATCACAAGGAAAAGTTTTATCACAAGGAGCAGTTTTATTACAAGGAAAAATTGGAGAAGATAAACCAATAGCTTATGCTAGCAAATCTCTAAATAAGCATGAATTAAATAAGCAAGGCAAAATGAACACCAAATATTCAAGCAAGGCAAAATGAACACCAATACCAATGCACTTTCGAGAATACAAATTGATTCTGCCAAACTTATAGAAATGGTACCCAAAAATAACATTAATGTTAAAACAAGACAAATGAAAAATAAAAAGGAGGAAAAATAAATAAAAGGAAAAACCAAAACCTTAAACATAAATTTGAAGACTGATCACCTCCACATTTGGAATGCAACATCACTCTCAGACATAAGGTATTTAAAGAAATTAAAATTTAAAAGAAATATGAAATCAACAACTGACGTCAGAAATAGAGAGAATTATGAAAATTAAAATTATAGCAATAAAAATAATAAAATTCAAGATAAGAATTTTAAGAATAATGAAATTAAATTAGCAGCAAAAAATGAAATAATTGCAGAATATAGCGATAATTCTTTGTCCGAGATAAAATTGATTCTGAAGAAGCTATTATTCAAAACAAACAATTTAAATATTAAAGAATTAGCCTTGGCAAATAATGATGATATATTTAAAATAATGGATATCCAAGAATTTAAAAAAATGTTTAATGAGCTGCAAAACAATTCTGAAAATGCAGATTGTTTCAAAATAATATTATATGAACCTCCGAAAGAAATTATAAATAAACAAGAAATGATGGAATTGATAAAAAATTATCGTGATACAAAATATGGTGGACATTATGGTATAACTAAATGCATAATTAAATTAAAGCAACGATATGTATGGAAAAAAATGAATAAGATGGTAAAAAATTATATAAATAATTGAGTTGCATTGATAAATAACATGCAACAAAATAAAAATAACGCAATATAAAAAAGAAAATTATGTTATTACGGGCACACCCACAACATCATTTGAAACAATTTCTGTAGACACGGTTGGACCATTAAGACCGTCAAATAATTATAGATTTATTCTTACCATACAATGTGAACTTACAAAATATGTGGAAGCTTACCCACTAGAGACTAAAGACGCAATAACATTCACAAAAACAATAGTTGAAAAATTTATACTAAAATATGGATGTTTCAAAAAATTAAAAACTGATAAAGATACAGAATTCACAAATGAATTACTGAAAAACATATGCAAATTTTTAAAAATTGACAAAGTAACATCAACACGTTATCATCATGAAACACTAGGTTCCATTGAACGTAATCACAGAGTATTAAATGAGTATTTAATGAGTTTAGAAGCACAAGACAGTTGGGATGAACACTTACCTAACTATACAATCTTTTACAGCTCAACACCACATTGCACAACTAAATACTCACTTTTTGCCTTGGTTTATGGAAAAATAAGTACACTTTCATGTGCAATTTTAGAAAATAAAAATTGAATTTATGATCTAGAAGATTATTTAACTGAGTTAAAAATTAAATTAAAACATGCAAATGATAAAGCAAAAGACTATCTTATAAAAAACAAAGAGAAGCAAAAATTTTAACAAAATAATATACATAAATCTATTTTTAAAATTAATGATTATGTATATGTAAAGAATAATAATAAGAAAAAATTGGACAATCCATTTAAAGGTCCATATAAAATTATAAAACAAAATTCTACAAATAGTACATTAATAATAAATAATAAAGAAGTAGAATTACATAGCAATAATCTAATTAAAGCTAGAAATAATCATAATATAAATTTATAAAAACAAACTGTAAAAAAAAAAATTTTTTTCTTTTCTTAAGGTATAAAAAAAAAAATTAATACTGTAAATAATTAAAAAAATGTATATATAATAATTATACTCAATTAAACTGTAAAAAAAAAAAAAAAAAATTTTTTTTGTAAATGATAGTAAATTGAAATGTATTATTTCGAATTTTAAGAAATGTGAAACAATACATTTTTTCTTTGGAGGAAGGATGTAGTGTATCTTGATCTGTTCACAAAATTATTTCCATAACTGAAAATAAAAATTTATTAGATTATTTTAAATTGCTGATCAACACTTTGTATGATCATGTATGGGCAATTACATACATATGTTTATTTTAGTAACATACAATAATGAATCAAAACAAATTCATTTTTTTGTAAAGAAGAACACCAAATTACATCTTCATTCTAAATTTTAATGTTATGATTTTCTTTATGATTCATTATCGTTGATAATAATATTTTTGGATATAATAACAAATGCATATGGAAATGAAACTAGATCGGTGCAGTACATTACTCTTAACTTCGGGTATTCATCCTACTCAATGAAAGGTTGCACATGTTTTCCCAATTCCCAAAAAGGTAATAAAAGCGATCCCTCCAACTACCGCCCTATTGCTATTACTTCGGTCCTCTCCAAGGTAATGGCGAAAATAGTGAACCAATAGCTTCTGAAACACCTGAACCACAAAGGTTTGCTTCATGATAGTCCATACGGGTTCAGAGCCCGTCGTTCAACCGGTGATCTCATGACTTACCTTTGTGAGAAGTTAAGCATCAACCTTCATCATTCTGGTGAGTCTGATGTTGTGGTTCTTGATATTTCTAAGACTTTCGATCGAGTTTGGCACGATGCTCTATTGGCAACCCTTGTGGCTTCCTATGAGTTTCATAGCCGCTGTAACATTAATCACCAGATTAATACAACAGCGAAAAATTTCACTATTAGTGAGCTAAATAACGATTTAGCAAAAATTCAAAAATGGGTTGAAGTCGACAGAGTTGAGTTCAATACCAAAAAAACACAATGTTGTCTGATCTCGCGGAAAATTGGCACTACTGTTCCTAACCTACTACTTCAGAGAGAAGTCTTGCAGCATTCAAAGGATTTAAACATGCTGGGCATCGGGTTAAACTAGAAATTGACTTGGTCAAATCACATGCAGCTAAATGTTTGGGTTTTTTGTATCGCTGCAAAACTTACTTTTCCGCATCTGATCTTCTCAATATCTATAAAATGTACATTAGGCCGAAGATGGAGTATAATGCACACATTTGGGCTGCAGGGCCTCAAACAGCACTGTGTTATTTAGATAATGTGCAAAACAGAGCTATTCGTTTGATCAACGACCTCAGTGTAACTTCAATGCTGACTCCACTCAGCCATCGTCGCACAGTTGGGTCACTGACCTTGTTTTATAGATATCTCGTAGGGATTAACACCTGTTCCAAAGAAATAAAACAGTTAATGCCTCCACTCAAAGTTTTCCAACGAGGAATAAGGAGGGCAACAGATGCTCATCCCTATAATGTTGAGTTATCAAGATGGCTAAATACAGCCTATGGAAATTCGTTTGTCATGCGCACGTCGCGTTTGTGGAACCATATATCATCGCATGTGTTCCCAAAAGTTGGTAATTCATATGTGTACGATTTACTTAAGTTTAAGAAGAACATTAACATCAAAATGTCCCTCAACATTTTCCCACGTATTCCCATAATCCCAAATTTCCTAATTCAAATTTCCCCAACCATCCTTCCCACGTCCTTATCCACAAACCCAAGCTGTATATTTGTATTAAAGGTTCCATCCTAATGTTTGGTTTTAAAAGGGGTAGAGTTGGTCAAAGTCCAACACTACCCTGAGGAACCACGTGCAGTTTCTTTGGGTGACTTTCGAATTTTCCACCAATCCTCGTAAAAAAAATAAAAAAGCCATATTTAATTCTTAGAAATACAAAAATACACAATTATTGACTTTGATAAAGTTGTATTGATTTGGAGAAATCCAAAATTGTATATAAGAATTGATATTTTTGTTAAATAAATCAGAATTGTTCTGACTAACCCAGAATAAACATCTTCTTTTATTTTATGCGTTTAGCAATTAACTATGCTGAATTATAGGATTAGATACTTATTTTAGTTAAAGGAAAGATTTCTCATCAATAATTGAATTAGCAATTAACTTTGCAGAGGGAATTATATAGGTGACCGTACCTTATACGGTAAACGGCAATTCACTTAGCCACAGTAATAGGCGTTCACTACGTCGTATAAATATATGGTGACATATGTGTGCGCCAATAGGGCTGAACTAAATTAGCACAGTTAACCGCACATACATATATAGTAATGTTAGGGAAATAACTAATAACGTACAATACTACTTTTAAAGGATAAATAACAGCGAACATATTACAAGTATTCTTAAGATACTAAGAATATATGTAATAAGGTTATAATATATAATAAGGTTATTTTAATTACTGTTATATATTAAACAATTTGCATTGAACGGTTTTTATGGAATAATAAAAACCAGTATAGATAAAAGTAAAGAGTGTTGGAAATATCTTTTTAATAATAATAACAATACAAAAGATTAGGCAGAATATTTTTAATAGGTGCTCGTACAGAAATGAGTTAACAAACGTTAACAAACATCTTGTCACAGGCTTTATTTAGAACCATAAAACCACCATGCAAAATTGGAGAAAAATCGGAAACAAACATTTTTTTGGAAGCCAACAGGTCCGAACCCGGTTAACATGTTGCATCCAAATTTTTTCTGATCCCGTTCAAAGCTAAGTTCAAATTTTCAACTCCATCGATCAAACCGTTTAGGCAGGACAACGAAAAACCGAAAACGCTTTAAATGGCTCTCGGGCCGCAACTTTTTAATGAACCGAAACACGATATAGCCTATATTATTTTCCGGGGTCGTAGAAATGCTCCTGCACAATTTGGTTGCAATCGGACTGGTGGTTTTTACGTGAAAGGGGCACAAACAAACAAACAAACAGAATTTCTTCTTTATATATTAGACTAGCAGAGTACCCGGCGTTCCCCGGAGTATTTTATTGGCTTTATGAAATAAAAATTATTAACTTTTGTTTCTGCGTTAATATAATTTAATTAATATAGTTCATGTATATTACTATGAATTTACAGATGTTGGTAGTTAATATTCTATTCTTATTACATTTAGTTAAATTGATTACACAATTACGGCGAAGTGAGTTTTCACAATATATTCATTAATACCGAAACATAAAATTGCATTTCAATTATAAAAGACCATAATGTAATACATGTTTTTCGTAAGTAATGTCACTTATGTTTTTGTGTATTATCCTTTTCCCTCCGTCCCTCCGTCTGTTTCCAAAACTTATATACTGTTTAATAAAGAGCAATTAAATATTAACTATGCATAGGTCTCTTAAAAGAGTAATGTTGTAGAACAACTTCTTTATGTATCCTCACCGTTAGAGATTCTACAGCACAGACAGCTGTTCCAATTTTGAAAAAACTTCTTTTTAAATGCATACATCTCAGGTTCTGTTTAATAAATTTTTTTAAATATAAAAACTACATGATTGTGTTTTACCTTCATAAACCAAGCAGAATTTTTTTACGTTTAGTTTTTTTAATTATGTTTTCAAATTGATTGGCTAAAAATATTTGTAAAAATTGTGTATCGATAAGAATGTAAGGTTTTCAGTTCTTTAAATATGTATGTACTCATTTTTGATTAAATACTGTACAGAAATGTGAATATGTTTTCTAATTTAATTGATTATGTTTATAGTATTTTTAAATATACGTATATATTATACATGCTATATGTACATATTTCAATGATATTTTATGGGAAATTTGTTTTACACATGCACAGGTGGACCGCATGTAAGTAATGCATTTCTGAATGATGACGTGATGATTGTCTAATGTGGGAGATTGTTTCTGTTTTTTAACAACGACCGAAAATGTTATGTTGTTAAGACTTAAAGACAGTATTCTTAAGATACTTAATAAGGTTACTTTAATTACTGTTCTATATTAGAAATTAGCATTGAAAGGTTTTTATGGAATATTAAAAACAGTATAGATAAAAGTAAAGATTGTTGGAAATATCTTTTTAATAATAATAATACAAAAAATTAGGCAGAATTCTTTTAATAGGTGTTCGTGCGAAAATGGGTTAACAAATGTTAACAAACATTTTATTACAGGGTTTATTTAGAACCATAAATTCATCCTGCCAAATTAGACACAAATTAGACTTTTTTTTGACGGTCAATCGTGCCGAAATGTTAACGTATCACGACAAAATTTATTGAATGAGTTTGTGTGTAAAAGTGCAATACTTGTGCAAATTTTCAATTGGTCAAATCGTTAAATTTATCATTTAACGTTTTTTTCTTGTTAAGATTAGATATTAATTTTTTAAATAGATTTTCAACAGAAATTTTTTTTTTTTTAATAACATTTTTTTATTTTTATAGAAACTTATATTTTTTCATTTTTATAGTATTTAGAGATTTTTAAATTTTTTAATATACAAAATAAAAAAAAAATTTATGTTTATTTGAAGCTCAAATTCCATCCAAAATTTTAGAGCAATACTTCTTGCGCAAAAAGAAAATAAAAATTGTTTTATTCCCGAAATAAATTGAATTAAATATATTAAAGGTTAAATAAAGTTAAAGCACGAGGAAAAGTGTAGTAGAATAGACTGTGTTAACTCTGAGATACTCGTACGAAAGTAATATATGCTGTTTCAATAAAACATGATGATCTTTTACAAAATTTCAGATGTTTTAGTACTGACATTAAGTACCGAGATATATTTATGTAAATTTTGGAGTTGTATGACAGCTACCGGGACCTGTTGCACTAGCACAACCAAATTTCACAAAGTTATTGCTTTGATCATCATCTAAGATTTCAGATGCCCCGAATCTATTGCAGCATCACAACCAAATTTTACAGAAGTTGTTGCTATAAAACTTGATCATCATTTATAAGCTTTCAGACGCCTAACTTCATTCCAAGAGGTCCAAACAGCCTAAATCGACTGCTCTAGACCAACCAAATTTTACAGAAATTGTTAGTATGTAAGTCGACATATCTTCACTGCATTTCAGATACCTAGCTTCAATAGATACTGATTTATTTCCATATAAATAAAGAAGTTTTTTGGTAGCTACCCGAACCCGGCTACCGAAAATGCTGGATTTAAATAGCGAAACTAACAATTTTGCAAAAGTGAAATTTGGCTTAATCGAATCAGAATTCGAATTGGAGGCGATCCATATCTTTGACACTATATCTAGCTGGTATAATACTATATCAGGTCTAATACTATATCATTCGTTTATCAGACGCTTACCTAAGTAGACGTGCTAAATTTATTCTTAATTTACCGAAATTTGTAAAATTAAATAGCTTATTCGTCTTTTAAATTTTAACAAAAACATTTTTTTCTCTTTTTGTTAAAGTTTTGTTAAAATAATAAAAAAAAAAAAAAAAAATAAAAATAAAAATAAAAAAAATTATATTGGAACCAGCTTTTTTTAATTTACTTATTTACTTTTTTTAATTTATTGTTTATTCTGCTAGTACTTTTGCTAAAAACTTTGAACTCTTTTTAAATTGCCGTTTTTTTTTAATTGTTAAAGTAAATACTATTTATATAATCTAAAATGAATTCGGTTAAATGCAATAGTTCAAGCTGCACAGTTTATGACGCAAAAACCGAAACTGTTACATGCAGAAGTTTTTGTAAGAGGCGCTTCCACGGAGTTTATTTAAACGCTCCTAGAGTGTGGTATTCTACATTCCTGGCTTAATACTTTGTATGTGACGAATGCTTGGATTATCATTCCAGCATTAATATGTTATTGGATGAAGTCAAATCTTCGTTCAATAACATTAAAGATGAGTACACAGAACTTGCAGCTAGATGTAACGACACAATAAAATACAACTTCGCGTCATTTCATGAAATGGCTAAAGATTATGAAGCGCTCAATACCACTTTGAGCAGAACGTCACTTAAGCAGAATGATTATTTGAAGCAGAATGCAGTGCTCAATAAAGATGAGTTTATCTCGGTATTAAATTCTACTAATGAATCTATCAAATCATTAACTAATGAGTTAAAATCTTCTATTAACTCACAACTCCAAAAACTTTTTAATTCAAAATTAATCGACACTACTACTGACGTTGCAGAGAAATTTAATGAGCAGATAGGTTCATTAAGAAAAGAAATTTCGAATATGGGTATGAAACTAGATGCTAGTCTTGATACATCTTTTGATACATTTAGATACAACCAAATGTATCTAAGTCGCAACTCAAAAGATATTTGGGCTCAGATTGATGAACCTTTCAACTATAGTGCAGATCAGAACGCGTTTATTTTTAAACCAATAAACTACAATACAGTTAAAAATTCAAAAAATGTAACTCATGCTGGCTTTTGTTCTGAAACCATCTCATCTGCAGATTCAATTCAAGATTCACGTTTTCGAACCAAGACATTCCTGAAACTGCTTCAAAATCAAGCTTCGTAAACAATTCTTTATATAATGAATTACTTCAGTGCAGTGCTGACAATACCAATTTATCTTCACCTAAACTAACTCTATCAACAATAAAAGTTCCACAACTTTCCGCATCTACTTCGACATATTTGAACTCTGATACTTTGGATCAATTACCATCTGTAACTAATCCTTCTTCAATTAAAAAATGTTCTTCAAATGCTTCAAAATTGCCAACTAAGAAGGTTCAATTTTTACTTCCGAATGAAAAAGAAATTACTGCAGATCTTAGGCAGACGTCAGCTGAGGAAGAATCTAAACCGGATTCGGATCTCCAGTCACTATATTTTACTAAATTTGCAGCTTACACAACTTCTAATTATCTCAGTAAGTTAAGTATAATATAAATAATAATAAAGTTAATAGTAATAACAATAATAAATTTAAAAGTAACAATAATACTAATAATAATCGAATTAAAAATAATCAAAATAAAAATAATAAAAATAAAAAAAATAAAAATAATAATAATAATAAAAATAATAATAATAATAAAAATAATAATAATAAAAATAATAATAATAAAAATAATATTAATAATAATATTAATAATAATAACAATAATAATAATAATAATTTTAACGATAATAATAATAAAAATGTTAGTAATGACGATAATAATAAAAATAATAATTATAACTATAATAATGATAATAATAATAATTATAACGATAATAATAATAATAATATTAGTAACGACAATAATAATAATAACCAAAATAATAACAATACTAATATTAATATTAATAATAATAACAATAATATTAATAATAAACTAGTATTACAAGATCAGCTTGTTTCTCCAATAGTTAGAATGACAAAGCAATCTCTAACAGAAGATTGCAATTATGCTCTATCAAGATTCAGAGATGAGAGGATTCTCTACAACGTTAGACTTTTCTTAGCCTATTTACATAATGATTCGTATAACACCGTTATAGAAGGTAAAACTAGGACTCACCTGTCAGTTCTCATTCACAATGAGGGCCTGCCATCCAATTATAAAGATTTATATGATCTTTATCTCAGATATCATAAAAATATAGGCTTCTCTGTTAAAGAGGTCGAAGAGGATCTTACGGCTTATCGTAGTCATTGCAATAGCAACTATTACAATCATTTGAATCAATCACATGAGAGTTATAACAAGTTTTTTCGTCCAAACTCTAAGTAATTACTCAAGTTTCAACCAAACTTCAAATCTCATCTCTTTATCTAACGTTACTTACTCTAAAAAACCTCTCAAACTTTCAACAATATAAACAACCTTAAAATGTTTTACCATAATTGTAGTGGTATGAGAGGCAAGCTCAAGAAGCTTTTTGTTGATGCCAAGTCGTGTAATTTCAGTGTATTAGTAATAACTGAAACATGGCTCAACGATTCGTTTACAAACGAGGAAATTCTGGATGGTAATTGGCCCATTTACAGAAAGGGTCGTGATAATCTTTCTGCAAATTGTTCGCGAGGACGTGGTGTTCTACTTGCTGTAAAGAATAACTTATCTAGTGTACCATTAATCACTGGTACACATCAATCTTTCGATCACCAATTTGTTAATATAAAATTAGGTACAAATAATTTATACCTAGGTATTGTTTATTTCCCTCCGAACTCTGACAATTCCTCATATTCTGATTTGTATATTGTATATCACAATATTATTTCAGAAATGCATGAGGATGACTCAATTTTTGTGTTAGGCGATTTTAATCGTCTTTCTATTTCTTTTATCGTTGACGACGCTGATAATTTGTTATTACCGGTTAATTTTCATGACGAAATTGACTTCGGTCTTATTAGCGAGTTCTACGTTAACGATTTACAACAAATTATCAGTTATCCTAATAGTAATAATAAGTGGTTAGATCTTGCATTTTCAAATGCATATGATAGAGTGTCGGTTAAACTCGCTGATGATGTTGATAATCTTTTTACCAACTCTGCTCATAATAACGCACTTATTTTCGAGTTCTCCACTTCTATCCCACTCTTGGCCAAATCTTACAATAATGAAATTGTATACGATTTTTTAATGCTGACTATCAAGTATTAATTATGCTTTGTCATTAATGACATGGGACGAACTGTTAGTTCAGCAGGATATCAATTTACTAATCTCTATCTTTTACTCAAATATGTTTCAAATTATTGATGCCTTTGTTCCTAAATTTCGCAAAAGGCATAAAACAACAGAACCATGGTTAGATAGAGATCTTAGGAACTTGAGAAATCGGCGCAATAAAATATACAAAAAACTTAAACATCATCAAGCACCATGAGACGACTTATTGAATATGTATAAGCAACTTGCAACTTGAAAACTATGTCACGGATATTGGCAACAAACTTGTTACTGATCCTAAAAAATTTTTGTTAAATATTTGTTAGATTTTGTTAACACAAAACGGAAATTATTTGGGTATCCCAATTCAATGATATCAAAAGACAATGTGGTTTCTGATTGCCCAAAAGAAATTTGTAACTTCTTTTCTGATAATTTTCAACAAGTTTATCGTCCAACAGCACCAGTTACCACATCGGCTAATTCCTTATCTAATAGCTCAAATTTGCTATTTACAGACGTGTATCTTTCTGAAAATGATATTCTTGAAGCAATTTTGAGCCTTGATATAAAAAAAAGTGCTGGTCCGGACTTAATTCCTCCAATACTTTTACATAATTGTTCTCACAATCTAATCTTCCCTCTTCATTTTATTTTCAATAAGTCACTTTCAATTGGGATTTTCCCACAAAAGTGGAAATCCTTCCACTTAACCCCTATTTTTAAAAAAGGGGATAGAGCATCGGTGGAAAATTATCGAGGTATAGCAATCCTTTCGACTATACCTAAATTATTTGAAAAAATTGTTGAGTGGCTTAATTCTTATCTTATAGAAGGAACTCAAAATGTTAAATTTCGTGGTGTATTATCCAACACCATCGGGGTCACTTCCGGTGTACCGCAAGGCAGCCATTTAGGCCCGCTTCTGTTTAATGTTTTTATTTCAGATCTTTCAGGATATCTAAGCAATATACCTCACATTTCGTTTGCTGATGACCTAAAAATATATCAAGTGGTTAAAGATAGTTCTGATGCAGCTAAACTTCAATCAAGCTTATCAATGTTACAAGCTTGGTGCACGTCTAATAAGTTAGAACTCAACATACAGAAATGTAAGGTTATAAGCTTTACACGTAAACGGTCTTCTTTAATATATGACTACAAAATAGATAATGTAACTCTTAAAAGTGTTTTTAGCATTACTGATTTGGGAATTCTTCTCTATAATAAACTTAATTATAATCTTCACTATGACCTAATAGTTTCAAAGGCTAATAAAATGTTAGGTTTCATTAAGAGAAGAGCTAAAGAATTTAGCGACTTAGCTATTGTTCCCTAGTTCGATCTATCTTAGAATACGGTAACATTGTTTGGGATCCAGTCTTTGCAGTTCATTCCAATAGAATCGAATCAGTTTAAAAGCAATTTCTTTTATTTGCATTAAGGAATCAATATAACCCTTTTGATTTTGCTAATCTTCCTAGTTACACTACAAGACTTAATTCATTGAACTTGCTTTCTTTATCTTTACGTAGACAACTATTGTCATCATGCTTTACTTTTGATATTTTGAATAATAGTATTTCTATTCAGTCTCTTAATAACAAGTTTAGACTTAACGATAGTGTTAGGCAAACTAGAAATACTAAATTTTTAATGGACTACAAACATAATACAGAGTACGGTAGAAATGAACCCATCAATAGATGTTGTACTAATTTTAACAAAATTAGTCATCTCTATTCTACATCTATCTCCAAAAATACTTTCAAACACATTGTACACCTACATTTTTCCAATTTAATGACCTTAGACAATTAATTCTTACTTAAACAAAAAAAAAAATTTTTTTTTTTTTAATTATGGTATAATTTTAAACATAGCACATTTATTGTATTGCATTATAATACAACTAATGTTTTTTATTTAGATCATTTTTGTTGTACATTTTATAGATAGTAATTTAATGCTTTTAGGTATTGTTAATAAAAAAAATTAATTTTTTTTTTTTCAATTTTACTTCTACGTAATAATAAGATATTATAATTTACATTTTTTTACATATAATGTTAAATTGATTGTCATTATATGTATGTACATATCTGTACAAATATCATATTTCAATTTTTTTGTTAAAATAAAGTTGTTATTGTAGTTCAAATAAAAATTAATGATAACAATAATAATAATAATAAATTAACTTTTTTTATGATTTATTTATTATAAATTTAGTTTTAAGTCATTGTTTTGTTTAATTTTAATTATAAGCATTAATTTAAGAATTTTTTTTGTAACGACCTTGTTTTGGTTTTGTTTAATAAAAATAAAATAAAATAAAAAAATATCTACGGCCACGGGTATAATGATCCTAAAACTTATTTCTAAAATTTCTTACAAATCGATAAATTATAATTAGTAAAGTTTATTTACTTGGGTATACTTTATTTTAGGTACGTTGTCCGGTTGCCTTGCAATTTTACATAACGGTTATATGGAATATAGGTGACGTTATTACACCTATATTCCATATAACCTGACTTTTGGCGTAAAGATTATTTGAAAGTTAAATTGATTATTTTGAAATTTTCGTAACATTTTGTAGTATTTTACTTAAACCGTTATATTTTCGTCTACGATAGTACACAGCTATCAATTTTTTCCAACATTGTGGGACCTACTGTTGTCTTTAACAAATATCTTTTTTCATCTTAATCAGTGCTACCGTTTCTGAGATACTGCAGTTCAAACGAAAAATTTTGGTGTATAAAAAAAAAATTCTCTAGACTTTCTAGAAACCACTATACTTTTTAAATTTTCATAGAAGTATATTATTTTTATATTATTAGAAAGGTCTCTTAACGCTTGGTAAATAGTCCCACCAGATACTAGAAATCCGAAATTAAAACAATAATTTTAATAAAAAATGCAATTTCATCTTTACATTCTTAAATAACGAATAGTAAGTTATATACTTACAACCCTTAAGGTGTTATACTTAAAATTAGTACAGATTGTCTTATTTAAGTACAAAGTGCTTCAAACAAAAAATATGTTTTTAATATGCGCTTTTTTAAATATTTCATTTTAAAATTAAATATAACGGTATCAAATTTGTTCTCTTTCTTCCTCTTTCTAGGAAACCCTCACTGGTTACTCTGATCCTTTTTGTTTTTGAGTTATGGTAAAATGTTTTTTGGTAGAATAACCCAATTCTTCATATAAAAATGTGAATTAAAATCTTATTTGAACAAAATCTTATTTTTTTCAGAGTTATTATGCTTTTTCCAGAATATTTATATTTTTTTATATGTGAGATTCTGAGTTAGAAGAGACTTTAGAGTTGATTTGGAAATCAGCGTTTCAATAATTTGTTTAGCGAGGGTTAGGGTGCGTCAGCCCACATTATATTAAATACAATGTTTTAAATATCGAATTTAAAGGTATTTTAATAAAAACAAAGAAAACAGCTCCAAATCTTCTTTAATTCCTTATAGTTCCAAAACTATTGGATCCGAAAACTTAATTTTTTAGATCCAATAGTTAAAATTTTTTCATCACGGTATTTCCTACAAGGGCGTATATGTCGCGGTACTTACTTGCTAATCACTCTGTATATACGAAATTCTGAATTAGAAGGGATTTTAGAGTTAAATTCAGAATCAGAGTTATACACTTTTTGCAGAATACATATAGATAAATATTCTGAAAAAAGGGAATAGCCTGATCTTGATTCCCACCCTAAAATCCCTCCTTTTCTTTGTTTTGAATAAAATACTAATAACTTCTGTTCCGGACAAGATTTTCCGGTTCCGGCATTCTGAAAAAAAGATTTCGAAAGAGATAAGGAGATAAGACGAAAAAAGATAAGGAGATACCATTCAGGAGATAAGACGAAAAATAAACTACTTATAACTTAACTTCTCATACTAAAAAATTGTTACTGTGACTGTAAATTTATAATATTCTTACAATACTATACAATACAAATTTTATAATATTTTTTGATTACAAACATTAAAATATTTACAATTCTGTTTGTAAGTAGAATTGTAATTACCATTTTTTTTCAAAATTACAGTAAACCGTATTTATTATAATATGCTTATTGGACAATTATTTTTACAATCAAATTAAATAATACAAAATTTATTCAATTTTCAGTTTATTAACAAATTTTATAGTATTTCAATTACAGTTTACAATATTTTGTTTATTTAGGAAATTTATCAATTAAATAAATTTTACAACTTATAGTAGAAAACTGCTTACTAAGCAGAAACAGTATAAAATATAAAAAGGAAATGATTTTAATTTATTGATAATTAACATAAAATTTATTCAATCGGCAACATTATAAACATTGTAGCTGGAACACGGTATGTATTGCTGAGAAAGATCGTTCGTTAATAAATTAATCAATATAATTTGTTAACTTATATTGCGTCGTTAACTACGTGGCGTTGTCCGGAGTATATTATTGGCTTTATGAAATAAAAATTATTAACTTTTGTTTCTGCGTTAATATAATTTAATTAATACAGTTAACTATGCATTTACAGGTGCTTGAAGTTAATATTCTATTTTTTATTACATTTAGTTAAATTGAATAAACAGAGCGAAAAATTAGAGACAATTCGTCTACAAAAATCTATAAAGGAATCAATAATCTATTGAGTACACAATTAAGGCGAAGTATATTTTCATAATATATTCGTTAATACCGAAACATAAAATCGCAATTCAATTATAAAAGACCATAATGTAATACATTTTTATAGTATTTTTTAAATATACGCACATTATACATACTATATGTACATATTGCAATGATATTTTATGGAAAATATGTTATACACGTGCATCTTATATAGGTAAACCACATATAAGTAGTGCATTTCTGAATGATGACATGATGATTGTCGTATGTTGGAGATAATTTCTGTTTTTTTAACAACGGTCAAAAATGTTATGTTGTTAAGCCTTAAATACAGTATTCTTAAGATACTTAATTCGCTTATTTTAATTACTGTTATATATTAAAAAATTTGCATTGATAGGTTTTTATGGAATATTAAAAACAGTATAGAAGAAAGTAAAGAGTGTTGGAAATATATTTTTTAATAATAATAACAATACAAAAAATTAGGCAGAATATTTTTAACAGGTGCTCGTGTGGAAATGGGTTAACCAACATTAACAAACCTCTTGTCGCAGGTTTTATTTAGAACCATAAATTCATCGTACCAAATTAGACACAAATTAGAAACAAAAATTTGTTATGACAGTCCATCGTTGCGAAATATGTTAATCTTAAATTGTGTAAATTTTCAATTGATCAAATCGTTTAAGCACAACAACAAAGAAATGAGAAACTTCATAGCCTGAATCCTGATGCTGAAACGGGTTAATGTATAGTAACCAAATCAACTCAGAAAGGTTTTGTTAACCGAATCAACTGAGTCATGTTCTGGTCTGAACAGATACACTTTCGTAAATTTTTAACTCAATTAGTAAAACCGTTTAAGCGCGACAACAAAGATATTAAAAAATTTTATTGAGCCCTGGTGCCTATACGGATTCAGGGAGCGTAACCAAATCAACTCAGTGAGTTTCTGTGGTAAAGAGCTACACTGTTGTAAATTTTCAACTCAATTCGTGAAACCGTTTAAGCGCGACAACAAAGAAATTAAAAAACTTCATTGAGCCCTGGTGCTTATACGGGTTATTAGAGCGTAACCAAATCAACTCATTGAGTTTCTGTGGTAAAGAGCTACACTTTGATAAATTTTCTACTCAATTGGTTCAACCGTTTAAGCGCGACAACAGCGTAAATTACAGAACTTCACTGACCCCTGGTGCCGAAAGGGGTTAATGGATCGTAACCAAATTAACCTAGTGAGCTTTTCTGCTAAAGGTAAATAATTTTGCGAATTTTCAAATCAATTAATTAAACCGTGTAACGTTAAACAGGACAATAGAAATATTAAATGAACTTCGTTTTCTTTCATGCCCAAACGGGTACCGGAACTTCATAAATATGTGTCACAGGCTTTTTTTCAGACCATAAACCACCATACAAAATTGGATATAAATTGGAAACAAAAAATTTTTTCGAAGCCCGCCGGGCCAAATGTAATATATTGCATCCAAATTTTTTCGGTACCCGCCCAAAGCTAAGAAGAACATTTGTACAAATTTTCAACTAAATCGATCAAACCGTTTAGGCAGGACAACGAAAAAACGAAAAAGCTTTAAATGGCTCTCGGGCCGCAATGGGTTAATGAACCGAAACGCGATATAGCCTATAACACTTTCTGGAGTCGTAGAAATGTTCCTTGCAAAATTTTGGTTGCAATCGGTATGTATTCATTTTTGATTAAATACTGTGCAGAAATGTGAATGTTTTCTAATTTAATTGATTATGTTTATAGTATTTTTAAATATACTCAAATTATGATATATACTACCTGTATGTCATTTTTTTTTTAAGAGGGATGGTGGAAAACATCAAAAGTCACGCAAAGGAACTGGACGAGGTTGTTCTGAGTAGTAAGTGTTGGACTCTAACCAACCAAAACCACCCGTTTTTAAACCAAGCTATAGGATAGGTCCTTAAATAATGTACAGCTTGGTTTTGGGGAAAAGGATGAGGGAACGATTACTTGGGAAATTGAATATAGGATAATTGGGATTATGGAGGAAGAAGGGAAAAATTTGGATAGTTACTTTGAAGAAGGATGTTAGTGTTCTTCTTGAATTTCGATATATCGTACACAAATGAATTACCAACTTTTGGGAACACATGTGCATAAGGTTCCATAAACGCGACTTGCGCATGACGAACGAATTTCTGAATGCTGTGTTGCGCCATCTTGCAAGGTGCCAGGGCATCTGTTGAACTCCTCGTTTCACGTTGGAAAGCTTTGAGTGGAGGCATTAATTGTTTTATTTCTTTAGAACAGGTGTTCACCCCTACAAGGTATCTACAAAAGAGAGTTAATGACCCAACAGTAGGCCGATGGCAAAGTGGAGTGAGTTTTGAGGTAACACTGGGGTCGCCAATAAGGCGAATAGCTTTGTTTTCACTTTGTCGGGATAACCCAGCGCTGTTTGGAGTGCTCTACCCTAAATATGTGCGTTGGAGTATCATTTTCGGCCTATTTTGGTAATTAATATCACATCGGCTATGAAATTTGTAGGAAGCTACAAGGGTGCTGTTATCTGCGAAACTATGGATTGGATTGGAGGTAATTGAAAGTAGGTCATTGATAAATATTAAGAAGAGAGTGTGACAAAACCGATCCCTGAGGGACACCAGCATTAATTATAAAATTGTCAGATGAATAACCATCGACAAGTACCCGAATCATGCGATTCGAAAGGAAATATCCAATCCCTTTTAAAAATACTCTACCTAGTCCTAACGCTTTGCATTTTGCTAATAAAGCATCATGACTCGGTAGAACGGTTTCGAAATATCCAGAGCCACTACATCAGACTCACCAAAATGGTGAAGGTTGATATTCAACTTTTCGCAAAGGTAATTCATGAGATGATCGGTTGAACGACGGACTCTGAACCCGTATTGTCGATCATGAAGCAAAGCTCTACAATCCAGATATTTCAAAAGCTTCTGGTTTACTATTTTCTCCATTACTTTGGAAAAAACCGAGGTTATAGAAATAGGACGGTAGTTAGAGGGATCGCTTTTATTACTTTTTTTTTAATTGGGAAAACATGCTCAACCTTGCCATTGGGTAGGGTGAATACCCGAAAAAAGGGAAAGATAAAAAAGGTTGCGTAGAGGTTTTGAAATACTTGAATAGGTATTTTTAAGAACTATGGTGATACCATCTGGACCGGCTGATTTTTTGCATCAAGATTTTCAAGATTTTCATCACTGCTCTCGTCCTATAGTATATTTTACCGAAGGAGTAGTCAATTTCAGGAACAGTTGGTGGCTTTAAAGTTGACTGAGGCAGTGTCGAGTTGAAAGAGAACTGCTTGCCAAACAAGTTCGCTTTCTCTTTGGAATCTGATACAATTCTGTTTTTAAATCAACAAGCGGAGGAAAAGAAGACCCGCTAGCGTCCTCTTTTAAACTTTTTGAAAATGACCAAAATGATTTGCTATTCTTAGGCATGTGGATAAGTTTGCGTTTCAACTTTAGGTAAGAATTTTTTGCTGTTGTTAACTCTCTTGCACCTGTTTCGAACCACTATATAGTTTGCCCTGAGAGCTTCCGACCTATTGCTTTTGTACAGTTTAAAAGCGTCCTCCTTTTTAAAAATGAATTCACTGCAAATGCGATTGAACCAAAATTTGGACTTCTGTTTAATAGTTCTCATGGTGAAGAATAAATAACCTCATTCCAAGTAAAATTGTTTCACAAATCGCATTTGCAGCAAAGTCTACATTCTTATTGCGAAAGCACAATGACCAATCAAAGGATCTGAAAAGCTGTTAAGACCATCTCAGTTCGCATGGCTGTAGTGCCATACTAATTTTCTGGGAGGAGTCCTTTGATTGGTAATTCGGCCTACCCGGAAACTTGTTTTAACTAAACAATGGTCGGAGTCACCCAGGGGGCAACCAACTGAAACTACATATTTTTCAGCGTATTTTTCAGGAATAGATCAAAGAGGTACCTTTCTTGATCAGCACGATCCGGGATCCTAGTGGGATTTTGGACAAGTTGAGAAAGATGTGAAAGAGATCAGAATAGTTCAACTTGTTTCCCAATTGAGTTTTGACTCAGAGAAGTATTACTAGAAAAGTGAAGCCAGTCTCTATTATGAATGTTGAAATCACCCGCCAGAACAATCTCAGTTCCTGGAGATGAACCCAAAATTTCATTAATCTGATTTGAGAGATTTTCAATTTCCACATCAGTTTCCTCTTCACTTGAATTGGGTGATCTGTATAATAAACAGAAATGTATGACCTGCTTTCCAACAAGGATTTTTACCCAGGCATGGTGGAATGTTGGGCTAGAACATTTGAATTTATTAAGAGTGTTGAAAGCTATGTCATTTTCAATATAGATGGCGATACCTTTTCTAGATATGAAATGTAAAACGAGTGTGGAGTCAGTTAAAATTATCATTCTGGCCATTAACTTGAGTTTGACATAGGGCAAAAATTGGTGGTTTGCTAGAATTTAAATGGCAAGCGACGGCATTGAAATTCGTCTGTAAACCGCGTAGGGTGCAATGAAGTTTTTTAATTTCTTTGTTGTCGCGCTTAAACGGTTTCACCAATTGATTTGAAAATTCACAAAAGTGTAGCTCCTCACCTCAGAACATCACTAAGTTGATTTGGTTACGATCCGTTTCGGCACCAGGGCTCAATGATTTTTTAAATTTCTTTGTTATCGCATTTAAACGGTTTAACCTATTGAGTTGAAAATTTACAAAAGTATAGGTCTTTATCACAAAAGCTTCCTGAGTTGATTTGATTACGATACATTAACCCGCTTCAGAATCAGGCTTCAGACCATGAAGTTTCTCATTTTTTTGTTGTTGTTCTTAAACGATTTGACTAATTGAAAAATTGCACAAGTATTGCACTTTGACACAGAAACTCTTTCAATAAATTTTGTCGTGATACATTAACACATTTCGGCACGACACACTGTCAAAAAAAATTTTTGTTTCTTATTTGTGTCCAATTTGGCTAGATTAATTTATGGTTCTAAACAAAGCCTGTGACAGAATGTTTGTTAACGTTTGTTAACCTATTAAAAATATACTGCCTGAAATGCATTACTTATATGTGGTCTACTTATATAAGATGCATGTGTATAACATATTTCCTATAAAATATCATTGAAATATGTAAATATAGTATATGTATAATTTGCGTATATTTAAAATTTTTATAAATATAATCAATTAAATTAGAAAACATATTCACATTACTGTAAATTGTTTAATCAAAAATGAGTACATACATATTTAAAGAACAGAAAATCTTACATTCTTATCCATATACAATTTTTACACATATTTTTAGCCATTCAATTTGAAAACATAATTAGAAAAGGTAAACGTAAAAAAATTCTGGTTTATTTATAAAGGTAAAACACAATCATGTAGTTTTTATATAAAAAAAAATATGCTAAACAGAACCTGAGATGTATGCATTTAAAAAAAATTTTTTAAAAATTTGAAGAGCTGTCGGTGCCGTAGGATCTCCAACGGTGACAGTACATAAAAAAGTTGTTCTACAACATTGCTCTGTAAGAAGACCTATGCCTACTTAATATTTCATTGCTCCTTATTAAACAGTATTTAAGTTTTATAAACAGACGGAGGGACATAGCGAACCTAATAGCAAATTTTTCAAAATGTGCTTAAAAAAAATGTATTACATTATGGTCTTTTATAATTGAAATGCGATTTTATGTTTCGGTATTAACGAAATTATTGTGAAAACTCACTTCGCCGTAATTGTGTACTAAATAGATTATTGATTCCTTTAAAGATTTTTTGTAGTCGAATTGTCTCTAATTCTTCGCTCTGTTTATTCAATTTAACTAAATGTAATAAAAAATAGAATATTAACTACGAGCATCTGATTCAGTTGAAAATTTATACAAATGTTCTTCTTAGCTTTGGGCAGGTACAGCAGCAATTTCGATGCATATGTTGCCCGAGTTCGGCCCGGCGGGCTTTCAAAAAATTTTTTGTTTCAGATTTATGTCCAATTTTGTATTTTCAACCAGAATTTTTTTACTATTACTTTTTCTAATTATGTTTTCAAATCGATTGGCTAAAAATATGTGTAAAAATTGTGTACGAATAAGAATGTAAAATTTTCAGTTCTTTAAATATGTATGTACTCATTTTTGATTAAATACTGTACAGTAATGTGAATATGTTTTCTAATATAATTGATTATGTTTATAGTATTTTTAAATGTACGAATATTATAAATACTATATGTACATATTTCACTGATATTTTATGGGTAATATGTTATACACTTACATTTTATATAGGTAGACTACATATAAGTAATAGCTTTAATAGCGAAAAAGCTTTAAATGGCTGTCGAGCCACAAAAGGTTAATGAACCGAAACACCATATAGCCTATAACACTTCCGGGGGTCGTAGAAATTTTCGTGCAAAATTTAGTTGCAATCGGATTGGTGGTTTTTACGTGAAAAGAACACAAACAAACAAACAGAATTTCTTCTTTATATATTAGACTAGCAGAGTACCCGGCGTTGCCCAGAGTATTTTATTGGCTTTATGAAATAAAAATGATTAACGTTTGTTTCTGGGTTAATATAATTTAATTAATGTAGTTAACTTATTATTATTCATTTACAGATGTTGGTAGTTAATATTCTATTTTTTATTACATTTAGGTAAATTGAATAAACAGAGCGAAGAATTAGAGACAATTTGTCTACAAAAAATCTTTAAAGGAATCAATAATCTATTGAGTACACAATTACGGTGAAGTGAGTTTTCACAATATATTCATTAATACCGAAACATAAAATTGCATTTCAATTATAAAAGACCATAATGCAATATATTATTTTTCGTAAGTAATGTCACTTCATCACTTCATATCCTTTTAAGCACATGTTGAAAAATTTGCTATTAGGTTCGCTCTGTCAGTCCGTCTGTTTGCAAAACTTATATACTTTTTAATAAAGAGCAATGAAATTTTAACTATGCATAGGTCTCTTAAAAGAATAATATTTTGTAGAAATGTTTAAAAAACTTCTTTATAAATGCATATATTTCAGGTTCTGTTTAACATATTTCTAATATAAAAACTACATGATTGTGTTTTACCTTTTTAAATCAACCAGAATTTTTTTTCTAATTATGTTTTTAAATTGATTGGCTAAAAATATTTGTAAAAATTGTGTATGGATAAGAATGTAAGGTTTTCAGTTCTTTAAATATGTATGTACTCATTTTTGATTAAATACTGTACAGAAATGTGAATATGTTTTCTAATTTAATTGATTATGTTTATAGTATTTTTAAATATCTATAATTATAATTTAGTAGTTTTCACCCACACACTATGTATTATGAATTGCGTTTCAAGCTTTGAACATCAGTAACTACATATTTTTTACGATTTTTCTACTATAAAACCTATACATAATATTAATATTAAAACATAAACAACACATTTCATATTTACATTACAGTAGTATGGTACCTACGATAGTCAGTAGTACTAACAAAACGTACACAACAGAATAACAAAAAAAAACACTTACTCTCTTTAAAATTGTGTATTTTTTTTTTCCTCTCGAATCTCGAATCTCGAATCTCGAGTCGACTCGACCTGAACGACTCAACTATTCTTTGGCTATATGTATGTATTGTAGTATGTACTTTAACTTATGCATGTATAAAGAAACGAGGAAGAATACAGTTCGCCTTTGTCAACTCTTAGATACCAGTACGAACCGTTAGTATGTTAACAGCCTGTAACTCTGCTCACAATATTATTTTTTTAATATTTTAGTATTTTAAAATAATTTAGGTGAATTTTATAATTTCTAGAACTATAGGTTGTACATATATTCAAACTATATGTTTATATGTACATTCTTCGAAAGCAGATTCTAACCTTTCACATAACGATTATCAATCCAAAACTTTTTCAAATATTCTATAGTACCATTTAATACTAAGCGGTAAATGTATATTAAATTTACTTAGTACAAAATAGTAAATATAATTTTTTTAAATATTATATTATATTATATTTAAATATTCCATTGACAGAATAATTTCTTATAAGTACAATAAAATACATATATGTATATAAATACGGCGCTATATAATATGCATATATACTCTTATCATTCATTCACTAGTGACATATACGATATGTAAATAAACATGATATTATATAAGTATGTATGTATATCAATATCATATAAATAAAAATTCTTCAAGCAACCGTTATGTGTCCTATTTTTTTCCTATTTTTCTATTTTTAAACACCTGTAACTTGAACACCTGTTAAAATTTTTTTGAAGTAATACACAAAAATTAAAGCTTCAACATTATACTCTTATTTCTGTTAACAACTTTTTTTAATAATATAGGGTTACTTTATAATTGACGAAAGTGTTACTTGATTTTTTCAAATTTTCTAACAAATTTCTTCAACAAATTTTTTGCATTTGTTTTATTCGATAATTTGAAATTGTTGAGGATATAATGCGCAGTACATAAAAATGTAAATAAATATACAACATAACGGTTGCTTGAAGAATTTTTATTTATATGATATTGATATATATACATACTTATGTAATATCATGTTAATTTACATATCGTATATGTCACTGATGAATGAATGATAAGAGTATAGATGTATATTATATAGCGCCGTATTTATTTACATACATATATGTATTTTATTGTACTTATAAGAAATTATTCTGTCAATGGAATATTTAAATATAATATAATATAATATTTAAAATTATATTTATTATTTTGTACTAAGTAAACTTAATATACATTTACCGCTTAGTATTAAATGGTACTATAGAATATTTGAAAAAGTTTTGGATTGATAATCGTTATGTCGAAGGTTAGAATCTGCTTTTGAAGAATGTATATATAAACATATAATTTGAATATATGTACAACCCATAATTCTAGAAATTATAAAATTCACCCAAATTATTTTAAAATACTAAAATGTTAAAAAAATAATATTGTAAGCAAAGTGACAGGCTGTGAACATACTAACGGTTCGTACGGGTATCTAAGAGTTGACAAAGGCAACTGTATTCCTCCTCGTTTCCTCCTCCTCCTTCGTGTTTTGACGAATTTGGTTTTGTTTTCTGATTTTTTACGGATTGCACTTTTCCCATAAATTCTATTTTTCTAAACTGCAACTGTATATTGTATGAATTGGGATTCAACATAGAATTTGACTACACATTAACAGGGGCCCCTAGTACGGATATATTATACATGCTATATGTACATATTTCATTGATATTTTATGGAAAATTTGTTTTACACATGCACAGGTGGACCGCATGTAAGTAATGCATTTCTGAATGGTGACGTGATGATTGTCTAATGTAGGAGATCGTTTCTGTTTTTTAACAACGACCGAAAATGTTATGTTGTTAAGACTTAAACACAGTATTCTTAAGATACTTAATAAGGTTATTTTAATTACTGTTCTACATTAGAAATTATCATTGAAAGTTTTTTATGGAATATTAAAAACAGTATAGATAAAAGTAAAGATTGTTGGAAATATCTTTTTAATAATAAAAATAATACAAAAAATTACGCAGAATACTTTTAATAGGTGTTCGTGCGGAAATGGGTTAACAAATGTTAACAAACATTTTATTACAGAGTTTATTTAGAACCATAAATTCATCCTGCCAAATTAGACACAAATTAGAATTTTTTTTGACGGTCTATCGTGCCGAAATGTGTTAACGTATCACGACAAAATTTATTGAATGAGTTTGTGTGTAAAAGTGCAATACTTGTGCAAATTTTCAATTGGTCAAATCGTTTAAGCAACAACAAAAAATGAGAAACTTCATGGCCTGAAACCTGATGCTGAAACGGGTTAATATATTGTAACCAAATCAACTCAGGAAGCTTTTGTGATAAACCAAATCGATTGTGATCGTAACCAAATCAACTGAGTGATGTTCTGGGGTGAAGAGCCACACTTTTGTAAATTTTCAACTCAATTTGTAAAACCGTTTAAGCGCGACAACAAAGAAATTAAAAAACTTAATTTAGCCCTGATGCCGAAACGGGTAAGTTAATCGTAACCAAATCAACTCAGTGAGCTTCTGTGGTAAAGAAGTACACTTTTGTAAATTTTCAACTCAAGTGGTGAAACCGTTTAAGTGCGACAACAAAGTAATTAAGAAACTTATTTGGGCCCTGGTGCCGAAAAAGATTAACGGATCGTAACCAAATCAACTGAGTGATATTGCGAGGTGAGGAGCTACACTTTTGTAAATTTTCAACTTAATTGGTGAAACCGTTTAAGCGCGACAACAAAGAAATTAAAAAATTTCATTTAGCCCTGGTGCCTATACTGGTTTAGGGAGCGTAACCAAACCAACTCAGTGAGTTTCTGTGGTAAAGAGCTACACTTTGATAAATTTTGAACTCAATTGGTCCAACCGTTTAAGCGCGACAACAGGGTAAATTACAAAACTTCACTGAACCCTGGTACCTAAAGGGGTTAATGGATCGTAACCAAATTAATCTAGTGATCTTTTCTGCTAAAGAGCAATAATTTTGCGAATTTTCAAATTAATGGATTAAACCGTTTAAACAGGACAATAGAAATATTAAATGAACTTCTTCTTATTTTGCACATAATTAAAATGAAAACAAAATAGAAAAAAAATAAAAAATATAGATAAAAAAAAACAAGTGAGTTTATTTGTTAAATTAAAATTAAAATAAATTAGATTAAGTTAGATTTTTAAATTAAGTAAATATTATTTTCCTAAACGATGTTGTCAAACCGACGCTCAACTAAGAACTGACATTTTATGGGAAATATGTTATATGTTATATATCATTTCAATCATTCAATCGTTTTTCAATCGTTCGATTAGTACAGACGTCTTTATTTTTGCTTAATTAAATTAATTTTGATTTAATAACGTAAATTTACCTAATTAATAAAATAAAAAAAAAAAATTTAATAATACTACTTATTTAATTTAATAATAATACTTATAACCGTCTCGTCACAATTGATTTTTCAACATTTATTTTAACCGGGAATAAACTTTTAATAATTTCAAAGTATTAGCTTTTTGCTTACATATACAAAATTTTATTTTATTAATACTTAATTTATTTCTAATTATAAAATATTAAATTATAATGGAATTTAAATGTAATGCTACTAACTGTGCCGTTTTCGATAATAAATCAAATTAAAGTCACATGTCGTGCATTTTGCGGAAGAAAATTGCATGGAGTATGCACAGGAGCCAATAGAGATTGGCATTATCCATCTCTGGATCAATGGTTCATCTGCACTGAATGTCAAAGCCCAGAATCACTTCTTCGAACGATGTACGACAAAATTATCGCCGAAATAAATAATCTTAACGACATCAACACAGGAACGATTTCAAAAACTACTGGTGTAATAAACTCTAACAAGGCTACTTTTGCGGAGCCCTGTGATTCATTTGGTACCTGTATCACCGAAATGACACAATTTTCTTCAGTGCCAAAAAAAAGTCGTAGAAGCAGCTCTGGCATCGGTTAAGTTAGATCTCAAAAAGGAAATGACAGAATTTTTAGAATTGCAATTCAACGAATTTACAAAAAATATAACAGCAAATCTTAACCAAAACACAAACAATACTAACATTGATTTTAATAATGACATTATCAGCCAACTTATAGCTGACAAAAATGAAGTATCTGCAAGAATTAACGCGTTATATATTCATTGTAATGAAGCTACTTCCAATTGTACGCAAATTGTCACTGAGGAGTTTCGGCAGCTAAAAGAATTCATTTCTTCTTCAATAACTTCATCTAAAAGCAAAAATTTTTATGAAAAATTAATCGAAAGTGACACTACACTTCAAATGGATTCTAACAGTAGTCTAATTATTAACAATCAACTTAACAATCAACTTAGCATAAACCATCCCAGCACCATGCAATCCACTAACAGTAATTCCATCGTCAGCAAACCTAGTACGAGTCAATTCATCTCAGCCAATCCACCCCACTTGCTAGTAGCCAATCAATCATCACTAATAGTCAACCTGTCATCATTCAACCTACTTTAGCCGAAAATGTTAAAGGCGTTAACTTTGCTTTATACTTTTCAAAATTTAGTAGCTTAAGAAATAATTTAAAAAATAAATTCAACCGCAATAGTGTTAGCGTAGTTAATATTACATCAAGAAATTTAAAATACAAACCTAAGTACAAATCATTTAAAGTTATGGTACCTCAGTCCAAGGTTAATGATATACTTTCTCAACTTTATAATACAACTTTTTAAAGACTTTAATACTCAAAAAGCACAAATTAACACTGTAGACAATAAATCAGATACTAACTTAATAAATCACTCTAAAATCATTAAACCATTAAATAAAAAAGGATATTACAAAGCACAAACTGATACACAAATGCTAGTTAAGCAAAAATATAAGAATTTTGTAAAAGGTGAAACACTCAATTCGGGAAAAAGCCGGTTCAAAAATAATAATAATAATAATAGTATTAATAATAATAATAATAATGATAATAATAATATTAATATTTGTTATAATAATAATAATAATAGTAATAATAATAATAATAATTATAGTAACAATAATATTAATAATAATGATAATATTAATAATAATAATGA
Source organism: Poecilobothrus nobilitatus (assembly GCA_947095535.1). Classification (NCBI taxonomy): domain Eukaryota; kingdom Metazoa; phylum Arthropoda; class Insecta; order Diptera; family Dolichopodidae; genus Poecilobothrus; species Poecilobothrus nobilitatus. The sequence continues at coordinate 134,342,933 of OX352774.1, read as the reverse complement.
TAATATTAATAATAATTATAATGATATTATTAATAATAATAATAGTAATAATAATGATAATAGTAATAATAATGATAATAATAATATTAATAATAATTTTTATTTTGCGGGTGAGGAGGCGAAAATGTACCTAACCGCATATCAATATGTCGTCACATATTGGTATGTTGGGCCATCCCACTAAAAACCTCCTCATTCTCTAAGGACTATCGAACACCCTGGTACCGCTCTTCGCATTACTTCAGGGTGGAGTCCTTGTTTGGCATCAAGCCATCATCGTTGTGACCTGCGTCTAGGTTCACTCCCACTGTTCAAAAAGCCCTTACTGGGTTTCGTTTTTTGTTCTTCTTTTTATTTGCTACTAACCATCTTATGTTGATGAAACAGGGTCTTCTAGAAAGCCTAGCATTTTTTTCCTACGAAGCACTATCTCGATAAAGCGAGCTACGGTGTTCCATTGTTCCTCGCAATCTAGCATAACTTCTACAATGTTTTCTCTTGTTACAGCGCCAACCATTACGTTGAGATCGTTTCTCTCATCTTCTGCGATGCTGCATTCAAAGAAAGTGTGATAAGCTGTATCCTCTGCCTCGTTGCAGTGTCTGCACTGCGGACTAACTACTTTACCCATTTTATACAAGTAGGTACAGAAATAACCGTGGCCTGACAGAAACTGGGTAAGGTAGTAATTTACCTCTCCATGTTTCCGATCTACCCAACCATCTAATTGTGGAATTAGTGCTGCTGTCCATCTGCCATGTGGTTCGTTATCCCATCGTTCTTGCCATATTTCCATAGTGCGCCTTTTGTTACTGCTGCTATTTCGATTTTACTTGCCCCAGGTGCTCCATTGTGTATATCTCTACGTTCTCGTGCGAGCAGGTCAATCGGTATTACGTTGACGATAACATTTACCGCCGCATACGAAACCGTTCGATAGGAGCACGCGACCCGAAGAGCTCCTCTCCGTTGAACCGCCGCTAGGCGTTTCCTGCAATAATCTTTGTTGAGGGCATCAGTCCAGATTTCTGCACCGTAAAGTAATATAGACTGCATAGTCGTCATTATGAGACGTCTTTTCATTGGCATTGGACCACCGATATTCGCCATCAGCCTGCTTAATTTATTTGTGACCACTGCTGCTTTGTCTGTGACTTACTTTATTTGCTGAAAGAAATTCAATCTTGTGTCCAGTACATGTCCTAGATATTTTGCCGCTTCCTTCGTTCGTATCATCTGTGTACCCACCAGCATCGGGATTTCAGTTGGAATCCTCTTTTTGTTTAGTAGAACTATTTCTGTTTTTTCTGCTGCTAGTTCCAACCCATGTGCGCTCATCCAACCATTTACTCGTCGCATAATCTGGTTCAGTTTGATTTGTGCCTCCTCTGTTGTTCGTGTGATTATGACTGCTGCCACATCATCGGCGTATCCGACTGGGGTCGTGTTTTCTGGTAATTCCATTTGAAACAAGCTGTTATATAATATGTTCCATAAATCTGGTCCTAAGATAGATCCTTGCGCTGCACCTGCTGTTATAAGTTTCCTCCTTATACCGCTGTCTGTATTGTATATCAGACTTCGTTCATTTAGATAATCTCCGATTATCCTCAGAAGATACGATGGATCGTTACAAGAGCCATCCCAAGTAACAAAATTTATCTCATAAGACTCTAGTAGAGTGCTATGAGAGTTAATTATGGGAGTATTACTCTCATAATTTACTCTTGAAGAATTCTATAAGTGTCTTATGAGATCGTTATAAGAGTTAAAGGGCGCAGTTATGAGAGTAAATTAACACTCATAACAAGTCTTTAGCTCTCATTTTAAGAGTTTTAAAAGTATATCACTCTCATAAGAAAACTACTATGAGAGTATTGAAAAACTCTCATAAGATACTCAAAAGGGTGTTATAATAGTAGCTTATTCTTGTTATGAGTGCTGGTTTCGCCTTATGAATGTTGTTAGAAAGAGAAACCAACATATTATAATATAAATGTATCCGTTTTACTTTTTAGAATTATTGTAGTGATTAAACAAAGTATAATATGTATGATTAATTATATATGTGTGTTTAATATCATAAATAAGTACATATGTAAGAATTTAATATGAACATAAAATTATAGGAAACTAAAATAACTTTTTTGTCAAGAATATTAGCCAAAATTATACTGCCATTGAAATTTTATTAATAAAAGTAAGCATTTTAGGTCGAAAAAAGTAAAGCGCACTAAAAATAATCTAAATTTAATAAATTTAAATAATTCTTTTTTAACCCTTTAGAGTCTTATTATTCTACTTTTAACCATATATCTGATAATTTGAGTAAAACTAATGTAATAGTACATATAAATTTCAATTAAAGCTAAGTTATATTGAATTTAAGCTATAATTTTGCGTTTTAATAATTTAAATTTAATCATTTTTACAATAAATATTTTTTCATATTTTTTTATTTAATAAAATTACTTAATAACATAAGGGTTAAGATTGAGAAAAATAAAGAAGATCTTTTAATATGGCCGCTGATTGATAAGTTTTCTTATAAGAACAAAACTCTTCATATGAGAATAAGTACACTGAAAAAAAATGTAGGTACACAATATGAAATAATTTATGAAACTTTTCACATTTTTGACTGCCGTCCTGTTCATAAAAATGTCATAATTGAATAAAATTATAAATAAGTTTAATATAAAACGAGGTTCACAAAATTTATGATTTTGTTATAAATAATATTATTATGATTTTTGTTCATAGAATTAGTTTATGAAATTATGAAATTTATGAATAAAATAAAAAAAATTATTTTAAACTCGTACAATGCTGTAAAAAGTAATTATTTATTAAACGGAATTAAAGAACAAAATTTGTAAAGACTTCGATGTACATTTTTCATGTGTTTAAGTATTAAATCTCGTTAAAAACATAATTTATAAATATTAGTTTATATATTATTATATTAAAATTTAATTTTTATACAAATTCTTAAGAGAGCATGACAATTTTATCTAAATTTTTTGCAATGCTAGATTCTTTTTGATGCTTTTAAGATTTTTATATTACTTCAGATTAGTTAGAATATTATTATTCACATCGCTAATAATAATAATTAATTGTTTATAATAGTTCACTAAATTAACAATTTAACTGATGCTTGGATTAATACCAATGCCGGGTACAAAAAAAACACTAATATTGCTAAATTTTTATTTTTACTAATTTTTAAATTCATCTAGATAACGTATTGTAGAAAAAAGTTTTTTCAGTGTACAACATATTTCTTTTTATCAGAAAATTATTATTGTATTCTTAATACCTGTACGAACAATAGCCACAGGTATATAAAAATGTATCCTCCGTTTGTAAGAAATAGAACTTATTATGTTAATATTGATAACTCTCGAATATAAACTCTGAATTATAAAAATATTTGATATAAAAGTCAGAGTACATGTGCTTATACATGGGCGTTTTTCTTTTTCTCATCAGAGCAGATTCAGAGCTGTCAAGCAAAAAAATTGTGTTTCTTTTTATGCTCAGATTATCCAGATTATCTATTTTGTGTTTCTCTTTTAACTCGGACTGTGATCAGAGCGCGATCTGTGAGCTCGTAAAAATTTATCAGATTTCACAGAGTTTTCAATAAATATAACGTCAAATTAAGAATAAAATAATAAAAATATCAACAAAATAAAATTTCGTGCATAGATAAACATTTTTTTTTAAGTTTTTTTTTAAATTTTATTAAATGAAATTTTACGTAAAATAACTTTGTTTTATTTTATTTCTTAAATAAATTCCTTTTAAAACTATATGAAATAAAATAAAAAAAATACTGACGTTAGAAAATAATTTGGATAAAAATTGACAATTTGTGCTCTGAACGTTTCTTTTTTAACTCAGAGTGATCAGAGCTCAGATAAAAGTTTGCTCTGAGCGCTCGACATCTGCTCTGAGCATTGATCTGATGACAAAAAGAAAAACGCCCCATATAAATATACATACATATATAAATTACCTACATAAAATTATGAATAATACAAAAAATTGAAATAAAAAAATTTTAACCCATGTGTAATAATGTGTATTGTGGTCACATTGGGTAGAAGAAACAAATGTCTTTAAAACCTATATCTCAATTTTTTGCTTGTTTTGACACCCTCAATCATTTCCTCACTTAAGCAAAGTTATAGTATAAATTGTTTTAAATATTTAGTGTTGACAAGGGCAACTGCTTTTTTTTAGTGTTACATATTTTTTAAAAACAATTATGTTTGATGAACTAAATCAAGTCTTTTTACTCGTGATATCAGAATATTGGTCTTATTACAAGAGTATTGGTCTTCTTATGAGATTAATTTCATTATAATGAGAATTTAAGTTTTATTATAAAGCCATAACTCTTATAATAAGATTTAAATTCCTTTTCCAAGTTTTTAGATTTTAAAGGTCAAATTGTTTTAGTCGAAAAAAGGCTGCTAACTTTTTTTAGATTTTAAACATTGAATTTGTATTAGTCGAAAAAAAGACTGTTCATTTTTTTTAATGAATTTTTTTTATTATTTTTTGTTTTATTTTGAATAATTGACTTCAAAAACAAGTTTATCTTTTGCCATAATTTTAAAATATGATTACTTAATAGTATAAAGTAAGGGAATAAAAATGCTTGTATATCTCCTGAGGTAAACGATCTTTCAATAATACAACTGCTATATAATATAGAAATGTAAGGTATTCCAAAGCTTTCCAATGCGCCGGCCAATCTTATCTTTGGTTTATTAAATATTTCGAACAATACTTTTGTATTAGCTGTCTTATGTTAAACGTAATTTAATCAGTTCTGAAAACTTCATCCTTTTAAAAAGTTCGCTGTCGATCAGCTGATTTTTATCATCCTCATCATAAACGCTATGTCATCATCCCGTTTTTTAAGATAATAATGCTAACAAATATACTTGAATTATTCAAAGACCTATTTTTCTTTCGATTTAAATACCTGAAACTACCTTAGTTAGGACATCTTTCAATATTTACTTCTATTTTGTTTTGTTGACTTCTATTTCCAGACCTTATTTTTATTCTTGAACTCTAACAACAATTTTATTACAAGTAGTTATTAAAGTTTAATTCTCATAAAGGAATCCTTTTAAGAACACAATTCTATAAGAGTTGTAATCTCATAAAAAAGACTTTATGAGAATATAAATTTTCTTGCGCTTAATGGAAGTGTTGATATCTTATAATAAGTACTCTATAAGAGTTAATTTAATTCTTATAAAAAGAGTAAAAGTATTTTTAACAATATAAGTATTGCTATCTCATAAGAAGAGCTTTATAAGAGTAAATTAATTTGTTATAATTAGAATTATGTTATGAGAGTCTTCAAGTGTGTTATGAGAGTCTTATGAGAACTTTTCCCAATTTTCTAGAGTTTTACTCTTGGCAAATGTTACTTGGGATGTAACGCTTCGATTATGTCTATCCATCTTGCTGAGTTGAATGCGTTATTTACTTCTAATGTTACCAGCATCACAATTTTTCGTGAGTAGTGATTTCCCAACTTCGCCATTTCAACCCGGTTCATCCCAACCCACTTGTATTGCATCTATTGTAGACTTTCCTTGTCGAAAACCATACTGCATTTGAGCTAAACCACCGGCTTCTTCCACTGCATCCTTTAGTCTTGACTTTATCAGCTTTTCGAAAAGCTTTCCTGTTGTATCCAACATGCAGAGTGGCCTGAATGATGAAGCTTCAAACTATCCACCTTTTCCTTTATCAATCAAAACCAGTCGCGCCTCTTTCCATCTCTTGGCGAAAACCCCTTCTTCTAAACAAATGTTGTACATGTTCAGCATCATCTGCGAGCACGCGACAACTGCTGCCTTTATAGCCTGTTGGTATTCCATCAGGCCCTGGCGCCTTCTTATTTTTCGTTGTTTTTGCTGCTTTGTTGTTTTGTCTTTGAGCTCTTCCTCTGTGAATACCGGAACATTTTGATCAAGCTCTGTACGGTGCCTTATATTTCTGTTCGGATGTGTAGGGAAGAGGGTATCGACAATGTTGACTATTACATCTGCCTGGATTTGGTTTGCTGGTATTGGGGCTCTAATCTTCTTCATACTATTTTATATTCAAGCCCCCACGGATCATCGTTGACTTCGTTGCATAGCGCCTTCCATTTATTAATCTTACTGCTCTTGATTGTAATCCGGAGCGTTTTCCTGGCTATTTTATACTCAAGCGCAGTTACTGATTCTTCTGCTCTATTTCTTGCTCTTTGTGCAACCCTTCGCAAGTGTAGACATCTTCTCCGCATTTCCAATATTTCCTCACTCCACCAATACACAGGACGTTTCCTGATCCTACTACTTTTGCGGGGCATTGATAAATTACACGCTTGTTTGATTATGCCCATTGTTGAATCCACTACTGCCTCTGCTTTTCGTCTGCTTTTAAGTTTGCTGTTGCTTGTATTGTCCGCTGAGCGCCGTTTCTTAGGGCATAGGCCATTTTTGCAACGTCAAGTTTAGAGACATTCCATTTTATATACCCTATGGCTTGCTCTGTTTCGCTACTTTCGCCTATCTGCATTTTGTATGTTATATACTGATGATCGCTTCCCGTGTAATCTCCTATAACTCTCCACTCTCGAATCGAGCCAGCTAAGTTCTCTGAAGCTAGCGATATATCCAGTATTGTCTCTGCATATCCTGGTCGCCGAAACGTCGATATGTTTCCTGTATTAAGTACTACAAGATTTTGTATAGCTGCCACCTCCAAAAATTGTGTTCCTCTGTTGTCCGTGTGTGACATTCCCCATTCCACTGCTCTAGTATTGAAATCGCCCGCAACTATCAGGCTCCTATCTTCTTCAGCCACAATGTCCTCTAGCTCGTGAAGTTTATTTCTATAGTGCTGAGCCGTTTGGTTTGGTGTGAAATAGCAGCTGACAATTCTGACCCTTTGACATCTGATCCATACGAAACCATTTTCAGCGCCGTAGTTCTCAATTTGCAGTTTATTCGGATTTACCACCCATACTGCAGCCGTGTTTGTTCTATCTGAAAACCAATTCGCTACTTCTTTGTTTCGATATTGCTCACTTATTAATATAATGCCGACGTCTTGCCCTCGGATAACTGATTTATCTGATTTTTTACGCTTATTTGCCTCCTCGAGAGCCTTTCTGAATGCCCTACATATTCCCGAGCCTGCCAAGTGTTCAACCTTTTGTTCTTTGTTTTCACTGCTTAAGACACATTTCGCCGGGTGTTCGCAGTTTCTGAATGTTTGCCCGTTTTACCCGCACTTGTAGCATTGGTTGCTTCGATCCACCTTTTTGCAGTCTCTCTTTATATGACCGAAACTTGGGCATCTCAAACACCGCAGTACCAATGTTCTTTATCTAATCCTACACCTTATCAGCCCAATTATTATTTTGGGTGATTTTAAAAGCTCCTTAACATCCTTCTCTTCCAGTTCCACAATAGCCAACCGTTGGTCTCTCCCGTTTGGTTTGGTAAGGGTGAACCTACATTGTACCGTTTTCTTCAGATCTCTGTTAAGAGCAGCTTAGACCTCTTCGGGAGTTATTAGGCAATCAATATCGCGTATCTCCAAAGTTGTTTTACTCACCAGGTCTCTAACATCTGCGGTTGATCCTAAAATTCTTTTAGTTTCTCCGTGAACTTCTCCTTGCTTTCTGTTTTGTTATCTATCTCCACAAGAACATCGCCTTTCTGGGTTTTCCGTATTCCTTTGATCACCACATCTGCAGGTTGACATGCCTTTTTATCTTCTTTAATATTTCCGCGTAAGTCTTTCCTTCAGCAGGTTTTATGAGAATGTTTTTCTTTTTCAATTTTCCAATTTCCTTCTGCTGCCTGCCTTTATTATCTATGGAAGCCGCTTAGCTCTTTTTACGAGTTCTCTGAGTGCTAGCCGTTTCTGCTTTGCCAGGCTCTACACCAATTGTTCTATCGGCTTTTTTGTTTATCGATGCATCGGTTTTTCTCCTGACGATTGTCCAGTCAGTGTTTTCCGCACTCCTGCCTTTTTTTTGGCTGGTACAGCTTCTGATGGCGAATTTTCATCAGCCTCTCTTATTCTTTTGCTCGTGGGCACTGCAGCTTCAGTCTCTATGTTGTTTTGCACAGTTTTTTTGCCGTTTAGAATCGTTTTCTCTATTGTATCATCCTTCTTCTTTCTTCTGCATAGGAAAATTATATCCATTGCTTCCTGCATTTTGACAAGTCCACTCTTGATGTCCACGCTGTTGTTCTTTTGCTTAGCTGCGGCTCTTAGCATACGCTTTTTAATCTCGTTCATTTTGATCAGCTCTTTCTCTTCCGTAGCCTCAGTATCTTCTCTGGCACTCTCAAATTTTTTGAGGAGATTTAATAAGCTTCCACCTTCTTTTCCTGCCAATCTATGCTCTGGCTTAGTCTTCCCATTCGAAGTTACAGCTGCCTTGAAAGCTGATGATAAGCTCGTTTTGTCTTCCCCAGAATCCTGACCGCGCGGCTGTCTTGGTTCGATTGTATCCCCATTTTGATTGCAAGGCGTCATCCAGAAATCACTGAGCGGTGTGTTCTTATGTGCCGCTTGTATGTGTGCGAGCTGTGTCACTGATCTGGACTCTTCGATGGTTCCTGTCGATGATACTCCTGCTGCTTTTGGTATTCCTGTTGGTGTGCCTCCTCTCGTTGGTGTTATCACAGTCGGCAATGATAAGTCATTGCGCGCTGCTGGTGGTGTTCTTTTCGTGTTCAAACTGCTTTTAAAAGGATTTTTTTTCTTATTGTTTATTGTTGCCACTGGCGACTTCTCTGACCTACATGTAAGGTCAGCCAAGCCCTCGCCGACAGCCGCGGCCTCTGTCGACACTTTGGTAGATATCCCTACCGAGTTTATTTCTTTATTAATTACCATTATTCATTATATTTTATATTGCTTTTTTATACCTACTGCCAGGTTAAAAAAAAACTGCCGTCCCTTCGGGGTCAGACGCAGACCAGGGAGCCGCCTATTTTAGGTCAGACGCGCTTGGATTTTTGACGATACCCGACGACTACATGCATTCCGCCGTCGAAAATCACATATGGCATGCTCCAATCAGATATGGCATTTCCTGGTATTTTTCAGAGAAATAAGTTAGGGGTTATGCTCTGCCCAGGGCTGTGCAAACCTTTGCCCCCCAATATTAATAATAATAATAATAGTAATAATAATAATAATAATAATTATGATAATAAAAATAATAATAATATAAATAATAATAATAGTAATAATAATAACACAATAAAAAACATATTGCATTAAACCCGGCATTACCGCCAATTGTTAATATGACGCAACAATCTCTAACCGAAGACTGCATTTACGCACTTTCTAGATTTACAGATTAGAAAATTCTAAATTATGTAAGATTATTCATTGCATATTTACATGATGATTCTTACAATTGTGTCATTGAGGGTAAAACAAGAACTAGCTTGCTTGTGCTGATACATAATGAAGGTTTACCATCAAACTATAAAGAGTTGTATAGTCTTTATTTCAAGTATCATAAAAATATTGGTTTTACCCAGAAACAGATTGAGGAAGATCTTAGAGCTTTCCGCAGTTACTGCAATGTAACTATTACAACCACCTGTACCAATCTCGTGAGAACTACAATAAGTTATTTCGGCCCAGCTCCAAGTAATAATTCAGGTTTAAATCTCAATACCATATTTTATACAAATTCAAACCTAATAGCACTATCTAACTTTAATACAAATAATAATAATAATATAAATAATAATAGCGTTATTTGTTCTAAAAATATTAAAGTTTATTATCACAATTGCAGTGGTATGAGAGGTAAGCTAAAAAAAATTATTTATAGATGCTAAGTCATGTAATTTCAATGTGTTAGCTATTACTGAAAGAAGGCTGAATGATTCGTTTTTAAACGAAGAAATATTAGACAGCCCTTGGGCTATATATAGAAAAGATCGAGACTACCGGACTACAAATGGTTCCCGAGGTGGTGGTGTTCTACTTGCAGGCAAAAATGACTTATGTAGTAAAGGTTTAACTACTAGGACTTGTAATTTCTTCGACCACCAATTTATTAAAGTAAACTTAGGTTAATACTTTTTTTTTTTGTTTATTTTATGATTATGAATTTTATGATTTATTATATCACAATATATTATCAAATATGAATGAGGATGATTCTATTTTAATTTTTGGGGATTTTAATCGTCCTTCTCTTTCTTTTATTGTCGATGACTCTAATAATTTGTTACTACCAATTAACTTTCAGGACGAAATAGATTTCGACCTTTTTCAACTCAATTGGTAAAACCGTTTAAGTAAAATAACAAAGAAATTAAAAAACTACATTGGGCCCTGGTGCCGAAACGGATCGTAACCAAATCAACTGAGTGATGTTCTGGTGTGAAGTGCTACACTTTTGTAAATTTTCAACTCAACTGGCAAAACCATTTAAGCGCGACAACAAAGAAATTAAAAAATTTCATTGAGCCCTGGTGCCGAAACAGCTTCATGGATCTAAACCAAATCAACTCAGTGAGCTCCTGTGGTAAAGAGCTACACTTTGATAAATTTTCAACTCAATTGGTCAAACCGTTTAAGCGCGACAACAAAGTAAATTACAAAACTTCACTGACCTCTGGCGCCGAAACGGGTTAATGGATCGTAACTAACCTAGTGAGCTTTTCTGCTAAAGAGCAAGAATTGGACAAAAATCGGAAACAAAAAATTTTTTGGAAGCCTGCCGGGCCGAATCCGGGTAACATGTTACATCCAAATTTCTTCGGTACCCGCCCAAAGTTAAGAAGAACATTTGTTCAAAATTTTCAATGCAATCGATCAAAATCGTTTAAGCAGGACAACGAAAAACAGAAAATGCTTTAAATAGCCCTCGGGCCGCAATGGGTTAATGAACGGAAGCGCGATATAGCCTATAACACTTTCCGGGGTCGTAGAAATGTTTCTGCAAAATTTGGTTACAATGGGACTGGTGATTTTTACGTGAAAAGGGCAGAACCAAAAAAACAAACAAATAAAGAAACAGAATTTCTTCCTTATTTATTAGACTAGCAGAGTACCCGACGTTGCTCGCAATATTTTATCGGCTTTACGAAATAAAAATTATTAACTTTTGCTTTTGCCTTAATATAATTTAATTAATATGTTCACATATTACTATGCATTTCAGATGCTGGTAGTTAATATTATATTTTTTATTACATTTAGTTAAATTGAATAAGCAGAGCGAAATATTGAAGATAATTCGTCTAGAAAAAATCTTTATCAATAATCTATTGAGTACACAATTACGGCGAAGTTAGTTTTCACAATATACTTATTCGTTAATACCGAATCATAAAATTGCATTTCAATTATAAAAGACCATAATGTAATACATTTTTTTTCGTAAGTAATGTATGGTTTTGTGAATTATCCTTTTAAGCACATGTTGAAAAATTTGCTATTAGGTTCGCTCTGTCAAGTCTGTTTACAAAACTTATATACTTTTTAATAAAGAGCAATGAAATATTAACTATGCATAGGTCTCTTAAAAGAGTAATATTTTGAAGAAATGTTTAAAAAACTTCTTTTTAAATGCATACATTTCAGGTTCTGTTTAACATATTTTTTTTTAATATAAAAACTACATGATTGTGTTTTTCCTTTTTAAATCAACCAGAATTTTTTACATTTACTTTTTGTAATTATGTTTTCAAATTGATGAGCTAAAAATATGTGTAAAACTTGTGTATGGGTAAGAATGTTTGTTTTTCAGTTCTGTAAATATATATGTACTCATTTTTGATTAAATACTGTACAAAAATGTAAATATGTTTTCTAATTTAATTGATTATGTTTGTAGTAGTTTTAAATATACGGATATTATACATACCATATGTACATATTTCAATGATATTTAATGGGAAATATGTTATACACATGCATCTTATATAGGTAGACCACATGTAAAGGCCACATGTAGGTAATGCATTTCAGAATGATGACATGATGATTGTCTAATGTAGGAGATTGTTTCTACTTTTTGACAACGGCCGAAAATGTTATGTTGTTAAGACTTAAACACAGTATTCTTAATAAGATTATTTTAATTGCTGTTCAATATTAGAAATTTGCATTGAAAGGTTTTTATGGAATATTAGAAACAGTATAGATAAAAGTAAAGAGTGTTGGAAATATCTTTTTAATAATAATAACAATACAAAAAATCTGGCAAAATATTTTTAACAGCTGCTCGTACGGAAATGGGTTAATAAACGTTAACAAAAATTTGGTCACAGGCTTTATTTAGAACCATAAATTCATCTTTCCAAATTGGGCACAAATTAGAAACAAAAATTTTTTTTGACAGTGTATCGTGCCGAAATGTGTTAATGTATCACGACAAAATTTATTGAATGCGTTTCTGTGCCAAAGTGCAATACTTGTGCAAATTTTCAATTAGTCAAATCGTTTAAGAACAACAACAAAAAATGCATCACAACATTTGATGTGTTAATTCATCACAACATTTCTGTACAGTATTTAATCAAAAATGAGTTCATACATATTTAAAAAACAGAAAACCTTACATAATTCCTATACAATTTTAATTGTATTAAAATTTAATTTTTTGTATCCATATACAATTTTTATACATATTTTTATTTTTTTTATTTTATTTTATTACAATTTCCCAAGGGCATATAATGCTCTTGCAAAATAGAGGGCCCTTTTCCTCACGGATGTGGGCCAACAAAAAATTTTACATTTCACAGTTTAATTGATTTTACAAAATTAAAAATTAGAAACTAATAAAAGATAGGATACAATGTAAATAATAGACACAAAACTCTAAGTTAACTAAACAGAGTTCTTTTTTTGTATTATATAAATCTATAATATATTTTATAATAATTGTTTTTTTTTTGTTTTTTTTTTCTTTATTTTACAACTATTCAAGATTTTTTTATTTTTATTTTTTTTTTCAACTATCAAAATAAATTCTAAATATTGCTAGATAAGAAGTTAAGAATTTTAAAATTATTACCAAATTACGTTTTCTTAATAATCTACAAATATAAATATTAACTTTAAAATTTGGTTTATTTTTTTATTTTTTATTATTTCATAATTTTTTTAATTTATATTTTTATTTTTTTTTAATTTTACCAATTTAATTGTATGAAATTTTCTATAATGAATTCCATATACCATGGACTTGGCATATGGCTGCAATCTTTTCGATGTCATCTTCATTAGCGATTTTTAGTAAGTTGAGTGAGGCCTCTCGTCCGGACCTCACGCAGTCCTCAAAAATGTGTTTTATTGTTAGTCTATGTGGGCAGAGACTGCAACTGGGAGCAGCTTCTCGATTGAATATGTGGCAGTGAGTTGCTAATGTTGTACCCAGTCGTATTCTTGCTAGTTTTACTCCTAGTGATCTATTTGAGGATTTCACTTTCTGATGGTCTTCTCTGATTGGGTAGAGCTCTTTCATCAGGTGTTCTATGTGCTCCCAATTCCTTTGTTTTACGAAGATGTTGTAGTTCGAGATTGCTTTGCACGCATATATACTTGAAGCTGGTGTAATGATTTCCCCGGTTGACCTGGCTGCTGTTTTTGCTACGCTGTCGGCTTCCTCGTTGCCTGCTATACCGACGTGCCCAGGTATCCAGCAGACTTACATTCTTCTTTTGTTTTCTCTTAGAAGATTCCTGGCCCAGTTTATGTGGTGTTCTTTTGTAGATGGATTCTCCAGGTTCGTTGTCACGCTTAGACTATCAGTAAATATTACGGTCTTCCCGGTGTTTCTTTCTGCTAGTTCTAGTGCAAACAGGATAGCCTCTCTCTCACCCTTATATATCGAAGAGAGGTTTGCCATTCTCCCTGCAACTGCTACTTGATTGTTGAGGATCACTGCATAGCCTACACCCGCTTGACTTTTGGACGGGAGGGAAAGGGAAACCCGCCTCCAGTAGGAGAAGCTCAATCCTTGTGGAGGGTAGCACCCCCAGGGCCGTTCTCGCCGCGTCATTTATGCATACCTGGATTTTCCTAATGTTCGAATCCGACGTGAAGCCATAAATGTCTATTGCCATATCTAACCTTCCAAAAATCAAAGCCTTCGCTATATTGGCCGCCACTGCCACTGGTGGCCCGTGCTTTTTCCTGCAAACTAGCTTCAGAAGGCTATTCACCTTCTTTAACCTTATCACTAAGTTGTTTATATGAACCCCATAATTTAGTCCGCGGCTGATGTGAACTCCCAAGATCCTGATGTTGTTTTTGTAGTTTATAAGGTTTCCTCCCAAGTTCAGGGACATCCTACCGCAGTACCTGCTTCTACAGGTGTGAATGGCTTCCGACTTGTTTTCCGCAAGCTCTCCGCCATACACCCTGCACCAATCTTTTATTAAGTTGACTGCCGATGTTAATTGCCGTTCTCTTTCTGTGATGTTCCCTCAGGCCAGTAGTATTAAATTATCCGCATACACCCAGTGTTTTAGCCCGTTCAGCTCCCCCAGTTTTCTGCTTAAGTCTGCATTGCACAGATTAAAATACCTCGTGGAAAGGGGCGATCCTTGAGGTATTCCGCCTAGCTTTCTCTGGGTTTTGGAGTGGATGTATGCTATCCTTACTGTGAATGTTCTGCCTTTGAGGAACCTCTCTGTATATCTGATGAATCTGTTACCGGCCTTCCATTCTTTCATCTGGGAGACGATGGGCCCTGGCTGAACCCTATCGAAGGCTTTTGACAAATCCAGTGACGAGATGTCAGCGTGCTCCTCCTTCTCCAGCAGCATGGCTTTTTCGTATTCGATTTCATGTACTATCGATACCGAGCCTCTTCCGGGTCTGAATCCGTGTACCTCGTTGTTAATGTTCTTTTCAATTATCCAGCTCAGTCTGTTCGCCACTATTTTTTCTAATATTTTAAACAGAACTGATATCAGAGCTATACATCTGTAACTTGTCACTTCTTGTGGGTTAGAGCCTGCTTTATGCATGGGAACAAGCTCCGCCAGCTTCCAGCAGTGTGGGATTTCCCCGCCTTCTATTATGTTTTGGTACAGCTTTTTGAGTCTGCTACGGAATCTACCACCGCTATTTTTGACCATATTATAAGTTATTCCGTCTAGTCCAGAGGAATTACCTTTGCCGCTGACAATGGCGTTATCCACTTCCTGGTCTGAGATGGGGGTCTCCATATACTCTTCTGCGGGTTCTTGATTTTCCGAAATGCTAGTGGTCAATTCTTCTCTGAGAACACTCTGACATCTATCAGTTTCGATTTGGTAGTGTTCAGCAAACTTCTCAGCAATGACAGCCTTTTCCAAGATTAATCCTTCCTCTGTCCTTAAGAACATTTTAATCTTTTTGGGTTTTAGACCTAGGATCCTTCTAGCTTTGGCCCGGGTGTCCTGCATGTCACTGCCGTCAATGGAGTCTTGGAAGTTCTCCCAGCTGGACTTTCTCGCGGCTTTCATTTCTTTTCTCAAGAGAGCTTGTGTTTTCTTTAGGGCTACTAGAATCTGAGTGTTGCCATTTGATCTTTTATATGCTCTTCAGAGTCTGTCTTTGTCTTGTCCCAGTTCTTTGATCTTTTTGTTTGCCCATATTGGTTCTTTTGTATCGATTACTAAGGCTTTTCTGGGAATTGTGTTGTTGGCCGCTGTTCTCAGTGTTTTAGTTAAAATTGCGGCTTCCCTATTCACGTTTGATGAGTAAGGTCGCGTGCATAGTTGTTTCACTATTTCAGCTTCGAATTTTGGCCAGTTCTTTAGGGCTGATTCTTTAGGGCGGCTTTAGGGCTGATTGTTATCTTCCAGTCGAAGCTTCTTGTGGTTTGGCAGTCGGCTATTGTGAGATCAATACACGATAGCGTCCCGAATGCCGCCAGCATCGTTGGGCTTCCGTTGTTAAGCAGATTGAGACTCTGATTGTCGTCGAGCCACTCTTCTACCTGGTTTCCTAGTAAGTTATTGGTTAAATCTCCCCACATTATGTTTCTAGCATTGAAGTCTCCTACAATAATATAAGGAGCTTCGATCTGCCTTACAATTCTGCCGAGATCTTCTTTTACCTGTCTAGTGTTGTGTTTTATGTAGATATTTACTATAGTCACCCCACCATGCAAACCTGGAAGTTCCGTGACAATAGCTATTGATTTTATGCAGGTTCTGATCGACTTCTCTTCATAATTAAGGCTTGGGTGAATTAAGAAGCCCACTCCTCCCCACCGGTCCCCGTCAGGGGGAAGCAGACAGGTGTAGTTCTTCCAAACTTCATTCGCCTGGTTATTTGAGATGTGGGTCTCCTGTAGTGCTACTACTAGGGGTTGATGTTCCCTTAGCAGTATCTCCAGAAAACCTTTGTTGGTTTCGAAACCTGCTAGATTCCACTGCAGGATGACAGGTTGCCATCTCTGCACTGGTCTTGGTGTATGATTTATGTTATTTTCTGTAGCCATATTAGTCAAGATCAGTTTGGCCTTGGCCTTGCTTGGTAGAGCCGCTTTTTCGTAATTATTGTCTGCCTTTAATTTCGAATTGCTATAGATAGCTGGATGACCCAGGACAGTTACCAAACTTCCCATGTATTCTGTAATTTGTGTTTTTGCACTGGTGGATGCTTCCACATCCATCTTTTCCAATTTGCCTGTACTTCCTGAGGTCTTTGAATTCTTTTGTTTCTTCTTGTTGCGTTTGATTGCTGCTCTTGTTTTTCTTGTTATCTGGTTTTCGTCTTCCGAAGAGGACGAATTTATAAAATAAGTTTCTTTGCTTTGCGGCTTTTCTGATTTTTTGGTAATTTCTTGTTGAATGTTTGATTCTTCATAAGATGAGTGATTTGTTATTAAATCGTTTGTTTTTTGCTCTGGAGTCTGACCTTTGTTATGGTTTTGAATTTTTGCTTGGATTGGCTTTTCTATTGGCTGATTTCTATTGACTACTATTGGCTGGGGTTTTTGATGAATTTAAACTTTTGTTTCTAATTCTGTATGGGTATTATGATTTTGTAGGTTTATTTGATGTTGTAGTGTCTTTCCTGTATTATTTATTAATGGTTTCTGACAAAATTCTTTTGGATTTGTAATTTTTCTCTTGATAAATTGGTTAGAGTTATTTCCGGTATGGTTTAGCGTATTTTTTATGATTGCACCTGTGATTGCACTTGGGGTAGCCACCATGGTTGTTGAAAGACTTGGTGTGGCTTCCTTAGCCGTATTGGCATAACCTATGAATGGTTTGTCTGTTCTTATAATTGTTTTGCTTGAGTTTATGGCGTCAGTTCGGCTTTTGTTTCTTTTCTATAATTTGTACGCCTCCCCTTTGGTGATTCTATAATCAGTTTTTAGTTGGAGGACCTCCTTCTCCTTTATGTAAGAAGGGCAGTCCTTGTCATTAGGCGCATGATTATCCTCCCATTCTTCAGCGTAGCAGTTTATGCATCTATTTACTAAGCAGCTTTTCTTGTGCTCTTCTGCTTCTGCGTCTACTAATTCACCACTGCATTTTGAACAATTCGCTTTTGACTTGCAGAATTTCTCGCGGTGGTTCAATCGCTGACACCTATTACAACGCATTGGGTTGGGGTACGATTTTCTCACTTGAACTACAGAAAAAGCTATTTTTAGGGTCTCTGGTGGTTCGCATGATTCAAAAGTTGCGCTGATCGCACCACTGTACTTCCTTATTTGTCCATTTCGGTCAGGTTTCCGGCCATGGAAGCGGTAGATATCAACCACTTCCACTCCCTTGTTGTCCTTATTTATGTTTTCAATAATTTCTTTGTCATCATACATCTCGCTAGCCAAATCGTAAGCGAAGAAGATCCCTTTTGATTAGTTCAGTGCTCTGAAATATTCAACTTGTACTTCGACGCTTTCTGTCGGCTTTAGGAGGAGGAACTTAGTTTTAATCAGCTTTTTCGCCTCTCTCTTATTTGGTGCTTCTGTGATTAAGTTTCCGTCCCTGTTGAACTTCGACTTGCTTCCTACGCAGATGTCCGCCACTTGTCTACATAAGATCCATACATTGAAGTCCCTCATACATTTATTCTGATCTTTAGGTTTCAAGATTACAAATTTTTTCTCTAAATCGGCGTTTCTCATGCCTAGCGCCGGAAAGGCAATCCCCGGTGTTGACTTTTTTTCTCCTGTTTTTAGTTTGTTGGGGTTGGGAGGGTCTTCCAACAGCCCATACGGATTGCTGCCCCCTTTGGGAGCCATGTTGGGTACTTATGCACTAACTAATAGTTTTTTTCGTATCTTCTTGGTAAATATTTGTTTTTATATTATAGAGCTCTAAATATATATTACGCACCCCTATATTTAGGTCAGGTGCTCAACCAATTTATTCTTCAATAAACCAGTGAGCTGTCCGCTTTTTTAATTCTTTGAATAGTTGGTACTATATGCTTATAACAGGAAAATAAACTTAGCCTGTCAAGCGAAATGTCTTGTCTACCTGCCTCCTATCCCACAGTACCCTCCTGTGAAATAGTTGGCCGGTTTAATGCCTTAGCTTACCACTATAAGCGGTTGGATAATTCCAGCCTCTCCGGAATATCCTTGAAAAAGATGGTTATTATATTTAAAATATTCTTACCCAATTTAAAGTACTTTTTATCCCGGTATTACACTCTAGTTTTTTAGCTTATTCTTTTATCAGAGTTGATTTAAGCCAATTTTATCTAAATGTTTTTATTTTAATTTATTTATTTTTATTAAAGTTTTCACAGTTTTTTAGTTTTTCATACAACTATTTGTTTTTATTCTTATTATTTAAACTATTTACCTAGTTCTTTTTTTTTTTTTTTTTTTTTAAATTTTCGAATCACACACTATTTTAAAAGTTTTCAAGAACTATCTTTGCGAATGCAATAAAAAATTTTTAGTACAGTTTTAAATTTTATTGATATTAATATTTTTTTTAAATCCTCTATATGCATTTTTACATACTAAGACACTGCCTAAAAGTATGCAAATATTTTCTATAGGCTCTTTGTTTATATTAAGTAAACAATATAAAATACATTCGAGTTTTGAACGCGAAAGTGAAAGGACGTAGCTATAACACAAAAATTCAATTAAAAATAAAACATCACAAAAAATAACAGAAATTGCTTTTCTTTATTTTTTTCTGTTTTTATTTTTTTTTCTTTTTTTTCCTATTATCTTAAAAATTGAATCAAAAAAAAAAAGAAAAAATTTAACACTTGCTATAGTGATAAGTAGTAAGTTTCCATATAATTGGACTCCTTTAACAAAGGATATCAATTATGGAAAATGATATTAATTTACCCATAAACGGATTGAAAACTGCTGTAAATCAAAAAGTAAACGAAGTTTTGAATAAAAGCATTTCCAAGCCAAATACTAAAATGAAACAAAACAAGGAAGTTCGTGAATTAAAATTAATTATTGAAAAGTTGCAAAACGAAAATAATAAACTTATAAAACTTTTAAAGGCCAATAATGGTGGTGAAGGGCCAAGCTCAAGTGGAAATTGTTTTCTTCCTCAGATGGATGTGGCTGATGATGATTCCAAGATAAATGTTTCACTAGGTTCATCTTCCAAAAGTGTCAACGAGCCTGAGGCCAACGCATTAGAGTTAGGAATAGAAGAGTTGGCTAAAAGAACAAAAGAAAAAAAAAAAAAAACTACAACACATATACCGACCTTTGAAAGTACTCCACGTGCTCAGCAAAAGCCAATTGAGAGTGTCCAGAACACAAAAAAACGTATGCCACCAATCAACTTTGGAAAAACGGATATAAAAATGCTGAAAGAATTACTTTCCAAAAGTCTAAAAATTAAAGATTTCCTGATTAAACAATCAGGGGAAAATAATAACGTTCTCTATACCTTCAACATTGAAGAATTCAAAAAAGCACGTGAACTTCTTGATAAATCTGGAATTAATTATTACACGTTTACTCCAAAAGAAGAGAAGAAAATTACACTTGTACTCAAAGGCTTAAGCAACAGCTACTCATGTGAAGAGGTTTTGGCAATCCTGAAAGAATATGATAACGATGTCATTAAATTTGAGAAAGTAACAAGACTTACCACAAAAATTACATCTGCTAAAGGCATAATCCTACCTCATTTTATTGTGCAGGCATCACCACAGAGCTCAATAAATGATATATCCAGAATAAAATCCATCGACCATCAAATTATTAAATGGGAGCGAATCAACAAACCGAACATGATGCAATGCACACGTTGTCAGCGTTTTGGACACTCTGCATCGAACTGTAAAATGGACCCCAGATGTGTTAAATGTGGTGATAACCATCTACCAGGGCAATGTACCATTAAGCCTGAAGATCCCAGAGAAAAGCTGTTCTGTACTATGTGCAAAAATTACGGCCATCCATCATCATATAGAAACTGTCCAGTTTATCAGGAAAAAATAAAAAAGCAGCACGAAAGCAAGGAAATAGTCAAAAGACGCATAGCAACTAAGCACATGGCAACGAATTTTGTACAGCCCAACATATCATTTTCAAATGTAGTGAGTAGAAATAATAACATTAGTAGTAGTAATAGTAATACCAATAATAACATGAATAACATTAACACTGATATTTTATTAGAAATACGTAATAGTATTATAGATTTAAATAAAAAAATTAATAATATAGAAAAAAATAATAATACTAACACCAATAGAATTAATATATTATTCGATTGTATGAACATTGAATCCAATCAACAATATGTCTAATCCAACAAGCACATATAAAGTCATTTCAATAAATGTCAACTCTCTTATCTCATACAGCAAAAAATACGCACTTATGCACTTTATAGAGAACAACAATCCAGACATTATTTGTATATGTGAAACAAAGTTGAAACCATCTGATCATATGTCACTAGACAATTATGATTTTATTAGAAAAGATCGAAAAAATGCTATTGACGGTGGCGGTGTTACCATAGCAATTAAAAAATATCTTAACTACCAAATTGTAAATAATTACATTTTCGATCAATTTACATGCATCGAAACTTGTATCATATCCCTGCAATTAAAGCAAAACAAAAAATTATATATAATTTTTATTTACGCACCAAATAGAAATTCACCTAATTTTTTGACAGAACTTGAAAAAATTTTTCAAACATTAAATTTATCCAATATTAACAATTTTTTTATATTAACGGGCGATTTTAACGCCAAACATACTTCTTGGTCGAACGTTGTTAACAACACTCGTGGTACCCAATTGTATAATTGGATCCAAAAAAATTACATACTGTATAAAATGAAACTACATTTGTCAGACGCACCCACACTACCACGTGCAAACTCATACATAGATTTAGCCATTACCGATGTGAGAATAGCTGTAAGTTTCTCTCAAACCTATAACAAGCTTACAACTCTGCCATATGATAGTGATCATAATGCTATTTGTATTCCGTTCTGTATTAATAATGAACAAGTTCTAAGTAAAGAGTTACCATGTGAAGAAAAATTCGATTTCAATAATATTAATTGGAATAGATTTCGTAGAAAATTAGACCGAAATTACTTAACTGAATATCTTAACACGGATAATAAAATTGTGGATAATTGCAACATATCGTTGCAAAATATAAATTTTCATCTCCTAAAATTAAATAAAATTATTCAACAAACCATGAACGAAATAATTCCGTTGCATATAGTTCCGTTCCGTTAATTCCGTTGCATAATAAGTTGCATATAGATTCAAACAATATTAATCTTTTAAATCAGAATAACATTAACGTTAACAATTTGGAAAAAACTAACACAAACAAATTTATTTTAAAAGATTCAAGTCAAATTTATAATCTTATGGGCTCTTATTTAGAACAAACTCACAAAATAAATATACCAACAAACAGTAGATTCCACACTAAAGTAGAAAATAAAGTTCAACAATTCAAAATTAATTTCGAACAATTAAGATCCAATAGTATAACTTTATCCACATTTTCCAATATAAATAAATCGTCAATGCAATACGGCGAAAATAGCAAATTCACAAAGCTTGAAGAAATTAAGGCAAAGCTTAAAGCGTTAAAAAATAAAGTTTCATCAGGAAACGATAATATACCAAATGTGGTACTAAAAAATTTAAGTAATTTTATAATTTCGAAATATGTTATAATTTTTAATAATGCAATTAACAATTCGTATTTTCCAAATATATGGAAAACTGCGAAAACTATATTGCTAAAAAACCAGGCAAAGATCCAACTGACCCAAATAATTATAGGCCTATAAGTTTAATGCCTAACATAAGCAAGGTTTATGAAACTATTATCAACGATAAAATTACAAAATTCGTCAACGAAAACAATCTAATTCCACAAAATCAATTTGGTTTTAGATATAAGCATAGTACCATACATACAATCAACAAACTTACATCTGATATATGTTGGTTTATTAATAAAAAATTAGCTGTAGGTGCTTGTCTAATTGACTTAGAAAAAGCTTTTAATACTATTTGGCTAGATGGTTTAATTTATAAACTTATAAAATACAAAATTCCTCAATACTTGATCACTATAATTCATGGTATGTTATACGATAATTCCTTCGAAATTGTTAACAAGGCAAAAACGCCATATAAAAAATTTCATATCGAAAACGGGCTGCAACAGGGTATAGTCAACGCACCAATCCTGTTTTCGATCTATATCTCCGAGTTGTTATTTCTATTGGATAGAATAAAAGGCAATAATTATACACTAGCCTTCGCGGATGATATAATAATTAACTCCGCGAATGACACCGTAAATAGCATTCAATCCAAAATACAAAAAATGTTCAATACCGTCTTGGACTATTGTAAAGTTTGGATATTAAAAATGAACTTCAATAAATGTGAAACCATATTATTTCGTGATACGGTTGACAAAACAAGTTCAGACATTAGAAGGAACTGGAAAAATTTTTTTATAAAATCTCCAAATTCAACTCTTTCTAACAGAAAAGTTGTCAAATATCTCGGAGTTCATTTACATCAAAATCTGAACTATATCGAGCATATAAAACACACAATTCTTAAAGGTAACAAAGCATTTATGGCTGCCAAAAACCTGTTCTACAATAAAAACATTAGCAACCGGGTCAAAATAATATGTTACCAAACATTAATAAGGCCAACACTTACATATGGTGTACCCATATGGTACAACATTAGTGGAAGCCTAATGGAAAAAATACGTAAGTTCGAAAGAAAGTGTATAAGAGTATGTATTAACAAACATCGAAAGCCTGAATCCGACTACAAGCATTACTATTCCAATAAATACTTGTACAAGGAAGCAAAAATCATAAGAATCGATAATTTTATCATAAAATTAGTTCGAGATCATTATGATAGAGCACTAAAAACTCCTGAAAATGGTCTAATATCACATATATTTTACCACAATGAGGAGTACATTAAAAAGACTTTGCTCACTGGCTTCATAGCCCCTGAGCATTTTATCTTTTTGGATAAAAATGGTTACATTCAAAACCAAAGGCATGTCCCTATATTATTTCACTATAATAGACGGGCCACATGTAAAAAAATTGAATACGACCTTGCAATATTAATGGAGACAATTTAAAATATGACATGTCCATACCGGACAAAGACAAATGCGATATCGTTTGCGAAAGACATAATGCGAAAGACATTAAAAAACGATATTGGTGGTTGGATGAGATTTCATAGCAAGCAAATGCTTACTAATTTAGGTTCTAAGTAGGTTAAGTAGGCTAAGTAGGTTAAGTTAAGTTAGGGCAATTTTATTTAAAACAACCAGATATAATAATGATTTTTTAAGTTTTTTTGCATTTTGTACTTTAGATAAAATAAATTAAGTAATTTAAAATAGATATAGATATAAGACAAATTAAATTTACATAAATTAACAAAAAAAAATTACTTTATTTTAAATGTTAATAATAATTGAAATGAAACCGTTTTGTAAACTTTTTTTTTAGGTTAAGCCTGTATCAAGATATATACACAATAAAATAAAAGTTTAAAAAAAAAAAAAAAAAAAAAAAAACAATATAAAATACCGTTTCCAAGTCAACAATATAATATGTAAAATTTTTTACGCCAAATGGCGATTTTATAATACTAATTTCACCCACTTCCACTTAAGATTTTTTTAATTTTTTATCTCAAAAATTCCAAATAAATGTTACACTATTGGTCCCCTAATTCCAAAATTTTATTTTCACTCTTGATCCCCTAATTTTTTAATTTAAATTTGCTGTCCGCAAAAATAAATTTCCCGTTTGACTTAATACGACGCCGCTCTCTCGAGGAATACACACATTTTTGTTTTTTTTTTTTTTTAGCCAATCAATTTGAAAACATAATTAGAAAAAGTAAACGTAAAAAAATTGTGGTTGATTTATAGAGATAAAAAACAATTATGTATTTTTTATATTGAAAATATATTGAACTGACCCTGAGATGTATGCATTTAAAAATAAGTTTTTCCTAAATGAGAAGAGCTGTCGGTGCTGCAGGATCACCGACTCTGAGGGTACATAAAAAAGTTGTTCTACAAAATTACTCTTTTAAGAGACCTATGCATGGCTAATATTTCATTGCTCTTTATTAAACAGTACATAAGCTTTGTAAAAAGACAGAAGAACAGAGCAAACCTAATAGCAAATTTTTCAAAATGTGCTTAAAAGAGGATAATGCACAAAAACATGAAGTGACATTACATATGAAAAAAAATGTATTAATTACATTATGGTCTTTTATAATTAAAATGCGATTTTATGTTTCGGGATTAACCAATACATTTTGAAAACTCACTTCGCCGTAATTGTGTACTCAAATTAATGATTCCTTTAAAAAATTTTTGTAGACGAATTGTCTCTAATTCTTCACTCTGTTTATTCAATTTAACTAAATGTAATAAAAATAGAATATTAACTACCAACATCTGTAAATGCATAGTAATACATGAACAATATTAATTAAATTATATTAACGCAGAAACAAAAGTTAATAATTTTTAATTCATAAAGCCGATAAAATACTCCGGGCAATGCCGGGTACTCTGCTAGTCTAATATATAAAGAAGAAATTCTGTTTGTTTGTTTGTGTCCTTTTCACGTAAAAACCACCAGTCCGATTGCAACCAAATTTGGCAGGAACATTTCTACGACCCCGGAAAGTGTTATAGGTTATATCGCGCTTTCGTTCATTAACCCATTGCGACCCGAAAGCTATTTACAGTTTTCCGTTTTTTCGTTGTCCTGCCTAAACGATTTAATCGATTACGTTTAAAATTTGTACAAATGTTCTTTTTAGCTTTAGACAGGTGTACAAGAAATTTGGATATAAATATATGTTACCCGGATTCGGCCCAGCGGGCTTCCAAAAAAAATTTGTTTCCGATTTATGTCCAATTTTCTATGGTGGTTTTATGGTCCGAAAAAAAGCCTGTGACAAATTTTTATGAAGTTCCGCTTATCAGTTTGGGCAGGAGAGCCGAGCGAAGTTCATTAAATTTTTCTGTTGTCCTGCTTAAACGGTTTGACCAATTCAGTTGAAAATTCACAATAGTGTAGCTCTTTACTACAGAAGCTTACTGGGTCGATTTGGTTATGATCAATTTACCCGTTTCGGCACCAGGTGTCAGTGAAATTTTGTAATTTACTTAGTTGTCGCACTTAAACTGTTTGACCAATTGAGTTAAAAACTTATCAAAGTGTAGGTCTTTACCACAGGGGCTCACTGATTTGATTTAGTTACGATTCATTGACCCGTTTCGGCAACAGAGCTCAATGAAGTTTTTCAATTAATTTGTTGTCGCGCTGAAACGGTTCCACCAATTGAGTTGAAAATTTACAAAAGGGTAGCTCTTTACCTCAGAACATCACCTAGTTGACTTGGTTACGATTTATTAACCCGTTTCGGCACCAGGACTTAATGAAGTTTTTTAATTTCTTTGTTGTCGCGCTGAAACGGTTACACCAATTTAGTTGAAAATTTACAAAAGTGTAGGTCTTTATAACAAAAGCTAACTGAGTTGATTTGGTTACGATACATTAACCCAACAGGCTTCAGGTCATGAATTTTTTCCGTTTTTGTTTTTGTGCTTAAACGATTTGAACAATTGAAAATTTGCAAGAAAAATTTTGTTTCTAATTTGTGTCTATTTTGGCTGAATGAATTTATGGTTCTAAATAAAGCCTGTGACAAAATGTTTGTTAATGTTTGCTAACCCATTTCCTCACGAGCACCTATTAATAACATTTTACCTAATATTATATATTGTTATTATTATTAAAAAGATATTTCCACCACTCTTTACTTTTATCTATACTGTATTTAATATTCCGTAAAAACCTTTCAATGCAAATTTCTAATGTAGAACAGTAATAAAAGTAACCTTATTAAGTATCTTAAGAATACTGTGCACAGATTTAAGCACAGATAAACTACATACAGATGTCTCATTCCCATATAAAAAAACGATATATTTTTTTCTATTAACCGACAGCTATTAACCGACAAAAGCTTTTTCATATAAATAATGGAAACAAATTCAAATTTTTGTATTAAATGTATATACAAATACCACACCATATGTTTGGAATCTATTTCAATTTATGTATCGAATACCTACAAAAAAAAATGTAAATAAAAAATTATTTTAAAAATCAGAAAAAAAAATTTATTTAGTTATGCATATTGTACATATTTTATATACATATTTTAAAAAAAAATTTTTTTTTTTTCGTGTACCTAGGTATTCAGATATTGAATCACGTTTAGAAGACAATTGAATAATTGTTTGCCATTGTGCAAAAGTCAATTTCTTTATACATACATATACAGGGTGTTTATGACTCGATAGTCTTCCTTGAAGTGGGTGATCGGGCATACCGAAACGAACAAAAATTGTATTGGAGGGGGAGGGTCTATTCGGGACCCTTTTCCAGATATGAGGGGTTGTAGATTTTTTAGAGACTTTTCATAAAAAAATCTACAAATTTTGAACGGCTTACTATACAGAGATAAAAAAAAAAGGATTTTATAGAGTAAGTTGTTAGCCTTAATTTCTCAAAAACGGTTGGAGATAGAGCTGTTTTGAAATATGCCCTAAAAAGTACCCAAAATACAGGGTGTTTCAAAAGAAAATTGAGTTTGAAACATATTTTTTTCATTTCAAATCATTTCAAACCTCCACAACTTTGTAACTGTTAGGGTTATGGAATCATTAGGGCATACAAATTAAAGCTAACAACTTATTCTATAAAATTCTTTTTTTTTATCTATCTAGAAAAGAAATTGTATCTTTATCCTATACAAGGAAGGAACACAATAAGAATATAATTGAAAATATTGAATTTAGGAAAATATTTCTAAGAATTTAAATTTTTTAAAATTATTAAAAATTATTGGCTATATAGGTAAATTTATTGAAAATATAAAAAAAAAATCTAAAAATAGATGTACATAAAGTTTTATGTACACTATATAATTTGAAAGTATAGTAGGTAAGCACATAAATAAAAGTCGTTGGGAAGAATTGAATTTAAAATAAGTTTTAAAATAACTTAAATAAATAGTTAGTGCTAAATAAATTTGGGTTTGAATTTTCTTTATTTCTAATTTCAATTCTAATATATTTAAATAATATACATATAGAGCTACTTACATAAGAAAATGTCTTGGAAACGAACTAAATGTATTATCTTAAGTTGCAGAGTAACATTAAAACAATTTCCTGATCGGAAATTTTTTGGATTTCCCAAAAAGGGTTGTGAAAAGTATATGAAATTGTTAGAGGCAACAGAAGAATCTCGGGTGACCATAGAATCACATAAAAGACCGTACATATGCAGCAAACATTTTGAAGTAAGTGACATAGGTAAAATTTCTTTTTTATCTTTATATAGGTTCCATTATATAATATATACGTACATACATAATGTATTTTGTTATACACAAAATTAATTATATGAAAGAAATTTTTGAAAAGAGGTGCTATTCCGAAATTATTTCTAAAAGAACATAAAAAAAATTCAAATTATGATGAAGATGATGTTTTCTTTGATAGATCAAAAGCTGTCAAAAATTACTCAAGAATTAGTTCAACATTACCTATCGAATTAATTGAAGACATTACTTTAGAAAACCTTAACAAGGCTGCTAAATTTAAGGGACTGATGTCCCTATTTGCCATAAATGCTCTAAACAACAATTGTTTTATATAAAAACTATTGCAAAAATTAAAAAAATTAACGAAAAATTGAGGGTCAAATTAAAGAAAAATATAAAAATAAACCAAACCTTAAAAAATAAAATTAGAAAGTTAAAACATGATGAAAACTCTTTGCAACAACAAATAGGAAATTCAATTGATAAACAAATAGAAACATCTGAAAAAAAAACAAATTTAAAAATATTGTCAACCCTAATTCCTCCTAACACTAAAGGATATTTTAGCGACGACCAAAAATGGATATCCCAAGTTATTTTTTTTCGATCATCTGCCGGTTATAATTTTTTAAGGGATCAAATTGGCCTACATTTACCACATCCATCATCCTTATATAGATGGATTAAAATTAAGAGCTTATCTCCTGGAATGGATATGCATGTTTTTAATAAATTAAAAGAAATAATTGCAAATTAACAATCAAAGAAAAAGAAGTCATTTTAATTTTTGATAAAATGGCAGTTCAAGCTAACTTGAGCTATAATAAATGTAAAGATTTAATTGAAGGTTTTGTTGATTACGGTCGAAATGAAAGAACTAATTTGTGTGCAAAATCGGCTTGTGTTTTTATGGTTAGAAGCATATGTGGAAAATTTAAACAACAGTTGTATTATGTTGCCTGTCCAAGCAATATAATGGTCTACTTCAGATAGAATTGCTTAACTGTCTTGATATTTGCAGTAATTTAAACTTGAATGTGAAGCATTTTGTTGTAACCAAGGGCCAAGAAATCGAAGTCTTTTTAAAAGTTTTAATATATCCGAAAATAATTCAACATTTACTTACAAAGAAAATATTATTTATGCGTTATATGATAGTCCTTATTTATTTAAAAGTATCAGAACAATTTAATTAAGTACAATCTGTCCACAAATGATGGCGAAATTAGCTGGAAAATTATCGAATATTTATATAATGTTATATAATGGAAAAAGTGAATGTCACTAAAATATGTCCAAAACTAACTAGTGCTCATATTGATCCCACAGAATTTCAAAAAATTATCGTAAAATTAGCTATGCAAGTTTTAAGTAGAAGTGTTGCTTGCGGAATTGAAGTTCTGATAAAATTAAATAAATTTAAAAGAGAATTTAAAAAAATTTGCAAAACCAACTGCAGACTTTATAATGAAGATGAACCATCTCTTTGATCTTCTAAATGGGAGACCACCTTTTAAGCAAAATAAGAACACTGATTTTATAAGACAAATGAAAAAATACTTGTTCGAAATTTCTTTAATTGGGGCTAAAAAGGAATCATTTTGTTTCAAGGATTGTCTACTACTATAGAGAGCATTCTAAGCTTAACACATTCATTATTTTTTGATCATGATGACTTGTTTTGTATTAATATTAATAAATTAAATCAAGATCCACTTGAAAATTTTTTAACGTAATATGAATAAAAACAATCCAAATATTTCTGAATTTGGTTGTTTATTTGCAAAAATTGTTTCATTAAATATTTTATTTAAATCCAAATTTTCCAATTGCGAAGATGATGATTGTGAATTTCTGCAACTCGATTTTAATACTATTTTGCAAATTGACGAAGAAGATTTTATGAATTTAAATCGCGAAGAAAATCGACTAGATCCCCTTGATCTTGTTGGCAGTTATGAAAATTATAATTCCGAAAATTATTTATCTAGCGTAGACAGTGAAAATGTAATTTCAATAAAAGTCCCAGATACCACAGATGTTGCAACAAGATTTTTTGCAGGATACTGCCTGTTTAAAACATTTAAAAAATAGGTAAAATTTGTGAGAATTGTTGTAAACGATTATCAAAAGATAATCAAAGTATGAATATGACCGAAATTTTAATTAAATTGAAGGAATATGATAACCTAAGTAAATATCCAGTTCTAACATGGCCTTCACAAAAATTTTTTGAAATATGTCGCCTACATGTCAATATTTTTTCCAAATATTTTCAACAACTACCATACGAACAAGATTTAAGACAAAATATTGTGAAACAATGTATTAAAATCACAAATATTCATTTTCCTGATTGGTTCGATATGAGTAATGAATGTTATGAGCATCGAATAATAATAATAGATTTCTTAATAGTGGTTTTATTATGGAAAAATAGTAAATGGGTTCTTGATAATAAAAATAAGCAACCAAAAAACAAAATTAAAAAATTACAAAATGTTATGAATGTTTAAATTTTTATTAAAAACTTGCTACATAATTTACTGGTACATATTTTCTAAAAAACATTTTTTATATTTAAAAAAATTATTTTAATAGTATATACTCTTATGTACATACATACATATTATTTTTATTTATTAAAATTTCCATATTTTCCAATACACTGGCATTTTTCTAATATTATATATTATATATAAAATTTGATTTATTTGATTTTAACGTACAAACGAAAAAAAAAGCTTAATTCTTTTAATTTTTATTTTTGTGAGCTTTTTGTCAGTTTATAAATAGAACATAATTGTTTTATATAGCGATGAGACATCTGTATGTAGTTTATTATCTGTGATTTAAGTTTTAAGTTGAACAGTTGTAATTAAATAAAATATAATAACAAAATATTCCATTTAAAAATTATTTTGTATATGTACATTTAATAAAAGCGGTTTAAATAAAACGGTAAAAATTATATTGTTAATAACATAAGCCATGGTCATGAAATACAAATTGAAAACGTGACCAAGTTCAAGTTCAAGTTAAAAATAAAAAAAATTAATAAAACCTAGGTTTAAAAAGTTGTTTTTTAATATTAAATAACAGCATTGCATTTCTTACTAAAAGTTTATAAATTATTTTTTGATTAAATAATATCTTGTTAATTTATCCATGAATCATGTTTTTTATCAAAGCCAAGCCACCTAACCAAAACTTAATTTCCTTTTTTTCTTATTATTTTTTCTACAAGGTAAACATTAGGAAGTTTAACAGATGTAACTTCAGGTTCATAAAAACTGCCTTTTATTGGGTTTTGTGTTTAATCAAGTAAATTATATGTTATTGGATCAGTTCTTTTTATTTTCGCTATTACATAAATTTCTGTTTACCAATTAGATTGATAACCTTTTGCAAATATAACTTTAAATTTACTTATACGAACAAAATCTCCAACTTTGTATTTGCTTTTCGGAATACTTTTAATTTATTGTAGACAGTTTTTAATAGTAATTTCTCATTTTTCTTTATAACCTTTTTAGGTGGAAGTTTAATTGTATGATGATATGTTGAGTTATATTTTTCTATTAGCGATGGCAATAGTTAACGATTTATATGTGCCTTGTAAACTAAATTGTTTCCACATCGTGTTTTTTAGGGTACGATTAAAACGTTCTGCAATTGATGCTTTTAGTTCTAAATATGTATGATAATGGTTAATTTTATTTTTCCTCATTAAATTTTCAAATGTTTTGTTGAAAAATTTCGTACCTTGATCAGATTGTAAATTTTTTGGTTTTTTACCAGCACGCTTAAGAATATTTTTCATTTCGATTAAAACATTATCAGCGCTTTTGTTTTTAACAGGTTCAGCATACGCAAATTTGGAAAATGTATCAATAAATATTTATATCCCTTATTAAATTTGTATATGGAATCATTTCAACCAAATCAATTTGCCAAGTATCATTTGAACCCTTTTGAATAAATTTTCTTCTTGTAAATTTTCTTCTAGCACCTCTATGAATTTCTGACACACCTTGTAACCTTGACATTATTCTCATACCATTTAATTAAATTCTCTAAAGTGATTCTATAATGTTCTATTGTATGACATTCACATGTGTCTGGTCCAGAAGTAGAATTATCATATGCCCATGGACAAAGCGCAAAATGAGTACCATAGATTGAAGTGTACTTATTTACTCCAGAACAATTTTTAATGTATTTAAATAGATGTAATATTAGTTTCTTATGATCATTTAATAAGACGGAGGAATATATATTTAAGAACTCCTCTACTTCCATAATTCAAAATGAATGTATCAAGAATATGTTCGCTGCTTTTATATTAACTTTTAATTTGTATTTTAAATTCAGTTTCTTATCAGACACAAATCAAAAATGATTAATTTTTTTCATCCATTTACAATGATGATAGCATGACCATCTGGATGTGGAAAAAGAACATTTGCGTGTAATTTAATTGAAAATATTAACAGATTGATTTACCCGAAAATTGAAACAAAATGGTGTAACCCAGAAATTTCTGCTATTCCAAACAATATAGATTTTCCTGATATAGACTTTTACACCAGTATTCCGAAAGAGTTTAGTGGGAATGAAAATAGATCTACTTTAATTGTTTTAGATGACTTAATGTTAGATTCTGCAAATAAACAAGTATGCGAACTATTTACTAAAAGTTCGCACCATCGTAATTTATCTATTGTATTGTTAACGCAAAACGTTTTCCATCAGGGGAAATTTTCAAGAGATATTTCATTAAATCAGTCATCGACTAACCTCTGCTCAGTGTAGACATCCTTTCTATTCTACTAATTTTTTGGTTTCTCTTTTTTTTCCTTTAAAATAAAATTTTTTTTTTTTCTTCTTTTTTCTTTTCTATCCCTTTCTTTAGAAAATTGTAATTTAATTTTTTGCCAATCAAGTATAAAAACATAACCTAAAAATAAATATAATAAGAATATATCTCAAATAATCTATAGTGCAAGTGTAACTAAATCCTGAGTGTATAAGTGAGTAAAATAATGTTAGGTGCCAGACCGATCCCTTCGGGGAGTCGGTTTGCCGGGTTGCCAGACAATGACACCGGTCATTCCGACGACAACTGTTAGCCAGGTCCAAGACCACAGAGAGGAAGAGGTACAGACATCACCAACAACATTTTCGCAGAATTGCCACAGGTAAATATAAAGCACAACTGTCCTAAATTTGTTGTCATAGAGTCCACGGATAAGGATAAACCACTTTCTTCCTTTAGCGTCTTTGCTAAAAAAAGGCTCATGATAGCATAAACAAACAAATTCAATCTGTCAGCCTCCTTCGAGATGGCAATCTTCTTATACTGGTTGAATCTGACATAGTGGCATATAAATTTCAAAAAACAAAAAATTTCGGTGGTTTATGTAATATTTCAGCCAAACTCCATGAGATACTAAACTCCACAAAGGGCACTATTTTCGATAAAAATCTCATTCCAACCAGTGAGGAAGAAATCCTAAACGACCTAAAAAAATAAGGAGTTATCAAAGTACACAAATTTAGTCGTTTCATTGATAACAAAACAAGTCATACTGGTTTAATACTTCTTACTTTCAATTCCTACAAAGTGCCAGAAAAAATTGATATCGCTTGGTACCAGGTAAAAGTAAAAGAATATTACCCAAATCCTATGAGATGCAAAACTTGCCAAAAACTAGGGCATACACGCAATAATTGTAAAAACTCCTCTACGTGTGATAATTGCAATCTTCCCCCACACACTCCACATCAATGTACAAGAACGATGTGTACTAATTACCTTGGAGAGCACCCATCTTCTTCCAATAAATGTCCAAAATTCATGCAACAAAAAGAAATTTTAAAAATAAAAATACAAAAGAAATGCACTTACGCCGATGCCCGTAAATTATACAATCAACATAATCCGCTACCACCACATAACTTCGTAACTTATTCTTCTATTGCCAAGAATTCAATACCGTCTGATAATGAAAAAAATAGTAAACAAAATTCAAAAGAAAAAACTTTAAAATGCAATAATTCTTTCACAATTTCTTCCAGCAACGATCAAAACACTAATATAAAAAATAAAGTTAATGATAACATAACCTCTACTTCTAATACAATAGACCTGTCCTCTTCTAATTACAACAACAATCCTTTCTCAATTTCTCCTAAAAATGAACAACGCACAAATCGAACTAATAATGCTAATAATAATCTAACCTCTACTTCAAACACAATAGACTTGTCGTCTTCCAAATACAACAACAACAACATAAAGACAAATGAAAAAGAACCACCAGTTAATGCTATTGCCACTAAAAGAGAAAACAATACTCTTAATTTAACAAAAAATATTCCAAGCAATCAAACTTCTTCTTCCAACCAAAGCAACTTTTCACTCAATTTTTTTAACTCAAACCAAGATTCCAAGCAATCAAACATAACTGCTGATATAATTCATACATCCAATCAAACAACAGCTTTATCACTGGCAAAGGAACTATGGATGCACTTCTCCTATTACATCAAAATATCCGAGACAGTCTAAATACAAAAAGCCATATTTCAATCATATCAATTGACGCAGAAAAAGCCTTTGACCGTGTGGGTATGCATTCAATTATCGAACAACCAACTGAATGGAAAATGGGAGCATAATTAATTTCGTAAAAACTTCTTGTCGAATAGAAAAATAAGAGTCAAAAATAAACATTCGGCCACTAAACAATTGAATCCCTCAAGGATCTCCATTATCAGTTCCATTATTTTTAATCGCCTATAATAAATTCAGCAAAATTATAGATGATCAAAAATTTTTTAAGCACGTGCTATACGCCGATGATCTTTTAGTTTATTCCACCATTAAAAACTTTGCACAATTTAAAATCAAACTTGAAGATCTAGTAACAGAACTAACAGATTGAGGAAACTTCAGTGGCTCAAAAATATCAATAACAAAATCAAAACATTTGCACATTTGTAAAAAACACAATTGTAATAACTTTGTAATAAACACTAATTCCTTAAATTTACAAAATGTTTCAAATTTAAAAATATTAGGTCTTGTTTTTAACTCAAGATAGTTGTGGAACAGTCATATAGAAATGTTATGTAGTTCATTAAATAATAGACTTAATTGTATAAAATGTTTAGCTAGCAAATATCTAGAAAGAAACACAAAATCTTTGGTTGATGTAGTTAAAGCAGTTAATCTCTCCAAAATCGAATATGGACTTCCCATTTATGGAACAGCAGCAAAAACGGAGCTACAAAAACTTAAAACAATATACCATGCATCAATACGCTCAGCACTTGGGGTTTTTCGATCCACGCCAATTCCTATTATCCTCGCAGAGTCAGGACTTCCGACCTTAGAAGAAAAAATTAAGCTCTCTACCAGGAAGCTATTAACCAAAATTTCTTTTTCAGAGGGAGTTGAACTATATGACAAATGCAAAAGAGTTATAGCAAGAAAACGCATACCAAAAAGACCATCAACACTACTTCAGGTCATTCTCTTTGCAAAAAAGAACAATATGAATTTCAAGCCCATCAGCAACCCGAGGTTGCGTTTTCCTCCTTGGGAACTGAAGCTGGATAGCGTTAATTTAAATATCAACAACTGGAACAAAAGCCAAACCAACCCAAGCCTATTTCAACAGCAATTTCGATCTTTAAGAAATAAATATGCTGAATGGAATCTCATATTCACCGACGGATAACAGCATTTAGTATCGTGGATGAAGAAACAACTATTTTAAAAATAGGAGCCCTACCCACATACTCAATACCCTACTCTGCTGAGGCACTTGCGGTACTAGAAGCAGTGAAAATAAAACAAAATCCAAAAGAAAAATACATAATT
The DNA here is from genome assembly GCA_947095535.1 of Poecilobothrus nobilitatus. NCBI lineage: Eukaryota > Metazoa > Arthropoda > Insecta > Diptera > Dolichopodidae > Poecilobothrus > Poecilobothrus nobilitatus. The sequence goes on along the minus strand of OX352774.1, from coordinate 134,307,081 downwards.
TGTTCTGACTCCCTTTCAACACCGAAAAAACCATAGAAGAAATACGGGACACCCTAATAAAAAAACAGAAATCTCTAAAACTTATGTGGGTCCCAGGACATGCGGGTATAGAAGGAAATGAGTTTGCCGATAAAATAGCAAAAGAGGCGGCAAATTCCCCTCTCGTATCACTAAACTTCACAAATAAATCAGACCTAGTTGAAGAAATAAAAAAGATAACGCAACATGAATCTTTACTTACCTGGGCAAACTTTACTCACTTCTATAAACACATCAATCCCAAGAAAGAACCATCATCCTTTCCAGCAAACGCGAGCAGAAGGGACCTTACGGTGTACACAAAATTTAGAACTGGGCACACTATACTCACCCACCAACATCTTTTCAACAAAGAACCAGCTCAAACTTGCACATTTTGTAATAATCAAGTCATTACAACTGAGCACATAATTATCGAATGTACAGAAATTGATGCCATAAGAATTCAGCAAAATATAAAACCGCTACATTTACTTTTGTCGGAAACCACAGCGCAAAATGTCACAACGTTCGTAAACTTCCTAAAAAGATTAAACATTTACAATAAAATATAATAAGCAAAATATAAAAAAAAAAGGTAGGGTACTGTTCCATATAAAAAATAAAAAAAAAAAATAGTTTTATCAAAAAAGAAAGTACACAATAAGAAAATAATTATAAAAAAAAAAAAGATAACATGTAACTTAGGTTCAAAAATTATAATCTTTGTTAAATTTTTTGTTCCCTAATAATGTACTTTATTAAAAAAAATAAAAATAGCCGAAGGCCTCAGTTGCTAGTGCTACAATTATTATGTATAATAAGTAATTAATTTTAGTTATTGTATAAGTTGAATAAATAAATAAATAATTTCATTAAATTGTAAATATTTAGCGCTTTTCAAAAACCCTCGAGACAAATCGCAGATTTCTCCTCGTGCTAGACAACTATATCCAGAAAATATAAAGGATTTCTTGAGAGTATATAATCAGTCGACATCAAAACCACATGGTTATATTGTGTTGGATTTAACACAAGACATTAACGACTTATTTCGTATTAGAACTAATATTTTTTCAAAAAAATATTGCATATGCTTCTGTGATACGAGTGATTTGAAGAACTGTCAAAAGTATGGAACGATTGAAGAAAACCAACATATATAAAAGGTACTAGAAAAGTGCAACAAGAAGAAATTTCTTGAAAATTTTCTTAAATATTGTGATGATGATATTATAAAAACTATTGCTGAAATTGCAATCAATATATTAAATGGTAATAATAAAATTTCACCAGCACAAAAAGCAAAATTAAAAAAATATAAAAAACAATTAAGATTCCTAGCCTGCGCAAAGAAGAGTATAAAAGCCAAACGAAAAATTTTAGTTCAACATGGTGGATTTTTACCAACTTTAATAGGAACTATATTATCTGGTGTAATAGGAAAATTGCTCAGTAAGACATAATGCAGCGAATGATTGTTATATCACCAGAAATATTTTCAAAATTTAGTAAATTATTTCAAGATAATCAAAATTTGGATATATTAGATCAAAAAATGAAAAAAGTTTTAGATGATAAAAAATTAAAACCATTGCAAAAATGGTACTTATATCGTCAAAACATCCTCAAATATGGAATTAAGAAAAGACACACAAAAAGATTACCAGACAAGGCTAATAATCTTACATTCGATACAGGCACTCAAACAAAATTCTTTTCCAAACGAAATGCATATACAGAAACTCAATTACCTAAATACAAATCAACATCAGCACCGACCAATTTTGTACCTTTAGTTACTGATGATGTGTTTGAATATGAAGAGAACATTCAGATATGGATATTGATTTAACACATTACGATTTGGATGATGAAAATTCATTTAAAAAATTAGCTCGAACTGAAATGTTGAAAGATGAAAAATTAGTGGGAAGACCATCTCTAAGCCCTGATTATCGAATGTTTGAAACACTGAGCGGTGATGTAATTACCGTTGATGTACCATCTCCTGAAAAAAAGAAGACACTAAGATCGGCCGGCAGTACAATATCCTCAACTATACTCTCACAGTTTCCCGAAACAAAAAACGAAAACTAAAACCATTACTAAGAAGTCCAAAAACTAAGAACTTCAAAAGCACCGGAACATTTTATGTTTTAGAAGAATTTAACAAAGATGGATAGTCAAGATGACTTCTATTTAACATTGTTTAGTAATGATAATTTAACACTGTTTCCAGACAACACTTTAGCTTCATTCGAAAATAAATTACCTATTCACTTTGATTTAAGAAATGAAAATTGGAAAGCTGGTCTTTCAGAAATATATCTGAACGATTTCCTACAAACAGAAGAATTTAACAAAGAGCAATGTACTTTTATCAATATTGAGCAATATAATGTTTACATAAGAAACATTGAAAAACCTCTTGAAAAAATCAAAGTAACCAAATCTATAGGTTACACATATTATTCATATAACTATTCGGAATTACATTTGGATGATTGGAAATTTAATTTTTTACCAACGCTTATTAAAAATATAACTTCTAATCCGGGATTTACTCGCAACCAAGTTTTCAAAGAATTTTTTAATGAAATTTTGACATATATCTCTAATTCAAAAAATTATGATGATGTAACTTTAAAAAATTGTCAGAATCTAACCGACGCGATTTAATACGAATATCGCAGACATTTTATGAAGATAGTTTCTATATAAAAGTTAATCACAGTTACGATATCAAATCATTATTAATCATTAATTATTTCAACAAAAAAAAAATATAAAAAAATTCAAAATAAAATTACCTGAACTATTCAAATTAGCTGTTGCTAATAAAGATGAATTGAATGGAATGGTGATGATTTATTCAGATATAGTTGAATCATCTGTTTTTGGAATTAGGAAAGTGCGTGCATTGAGAGCTATCAACATAGAAAATTGTAGAATACCTACAAATATTGAATTTGAAAATGTCCATAACATACCTATAGAAAAAAATTGTTTTGAAACGATAGCGATTAAAATTTGTAATCAATACGGTGATGGAATAAATTCTGTTTCCAGTTACTATCCAACAAAAATTGTATTACATTTTAAAAAGCATTGATTGCTTCACAATTGAAACAATATAAATACTACTACTCAAATATGATATCCTGTCAAACATGGAAAGAACTTACGTGAGATATTATTCCTCTCAAGTAGCTGGAGGAATCAACGATAAAGGCCTAATTTATTACAATTTTATCCAGCTATACAAAAAGTTCGTGGTGTTGGAAGTATATTCGGAAGTTTAATTCGTCACTTAAAGCCTGTTTTTACATCAGGTTGGGACTTAATTAAAAAAGAGGCTGTCAACACAAGTAAAAATATTTTTAATGATATATCATCTGGTGCAAACATAAAAGAAGCTGTAATTGATCAAAGCAAAGGCAGCATAAAAAATTACGAAAATCTGCAGTTAACCAACTGCATTCGATGTATGGTGGAAGACGAAGAGCTATAAAAACACAAAGAACTATAAAAAGACGAGCAATTTCTAAAAAGACACATTTGAAGTTGAAAAAGTGACAAAAAAGGCATAGTAAAACCTCTGATATATTCAATTAAAAAATGGGATGTATGCAATCTGAACTTGACGTTTTTGCATTCAGAAGAGGTAGCATACAATCCTTAAGCTTCTTTAGAGGCATCACCGTCAACTATTGAATTTGTTTCAATTGGAAATGGAGATACATATCGGGATTTATCCTCAACCTACATCAAATTTAAAGTTCAAATATAAAAAAAGGATGGATCAGTTTGGAGTGCAAACGATAAAATAGGAACCGGAAATGAAACACGGGCAGCTCCGCAGCCAAATGTTGTAAATAATTTATTACACTCTTTAATTAAACAATGTAATGTAACCCTAAATGGAAAAAACATCACTCCTTCAGACTCCTTATACCATTATAAAGCATGCTTAACTACTTTACTACATTATGGTACAGATTCCAGTCAAACACATCTGGAAGCATCTGGTTGGGAATTGGATAAACCAAATGTAAATGATTTTAACAATTCTGGTTCTAATCCAGACAAAAATCATACAATTATTCTGCAATATAGAATTAATGGGAAAATTACATGTAGATTTCTTCAATACTTCTAAATTACGTTTAAATAATGTTGACATTCGAATTGATTTAGCATTAGAGAAACAAGATTTTTTTATTTTCTTTAACGATACCGATGAAAGTTGTTTAAAAATTCTCGAAGCTACGTTATACATGAAACATTTAACAATTAATCCTAGCATATTGATAGTACATAATACTGTATTGGAAAAGGCTAACGCGAAATATTTTTATACAAGAAGTGAAATCAAAACATTTACAATTCCAGCTTGGTTAGGTTAGGTTAAGGTGGCTGCCAAAAAGACACACTTAGACCGTATTTGATCCATTGTGATACCACATAGAAGCTTTTCTATCCCATTCGTTAAAACCAATTTAAGCTTTTTGCAAAGCGAAGAATACTCTTCACATTTTTGCCTGACAGATCGCTAAGGTTGTCGAAGAGATATTGCCCCAAATGGGTATTCCTTCTTGCCGACAAGGCCGGGCATGTGCAAAGGAGATGAAGAGTAGTTTCCTCCTCTTCTTCATCCTTGCAGGCTCCACAATAGTCGTTTGCGGATAAGCCAAGTCTTCTGGCTTGCTTCCCTATTAGACAGTGACCGGTGATTATACCTATTGTCATTCTAATGTCTGCCCTTTTGAGAGAAAGCAGATCATTGGATCGTCTTAAATCGGTTTTGGGCCATATCAATCTTGTGATATTACACGATGTTAATATCTGCCCTATCCGGCAGAACTTGTAAGGTTGTACCAATTCTTGCGAGTTCATCAGCTTTTTCATTTCCCGGAATACCTCGATGACCTGGTACCCAGCAAAGCTGAATGCTAAACTGCCTGGCCATCTCGTTAAGAAGTTTTCGAGTTTATTACAGTCTTCGAGGTTGTGCATGTTGATTCCAGATATTTTAACGCAGCCTGACTGTCTGACAGAATATGTACTTGCTTCACAGTCAAAACGCTTCTATTCAGTAGAATCAAGGCTCCTTGAATTGCCATAATTTCCGCTTGGAAGACGCTACAATGGTCTGGTAATCGGAAATTATGACTGATATTCAGATTATCTGAGAAGACCCCGCATCCTACACTGCTGTTCATTTTTGAACCATCCGTGTAGAATTGTACTCCTTCGAAGGTCATCACTGTGTTCGAGCTCCAACTCTCACGGCTTGGTATGCTCGTCACATGAGATTTCCCGAAGAAGTAAGTGGGGGACGTGTAGTCCACCAAGGCGGAAGTGGACTTGAATTGGTTTATGATATCCGAGTGACCTTCTCGTGAATTGATCAACTGGGATGTAGCTTTTAATCTCACAGCTGTATTTGCGGATACAAATTTACTATAATATTCTACAGGCATCAGATTAAGCATGATGTCTTATGCCGCAGAAGGGGTTGTTATTAAAGAGCCACTAATACATAGTGTGGCAGTTCTTTGGACCCTAGCGATTGCTTTGCGGTTGACCTCTTTATCGATAGCCTTCCACCATACTAGGACTCCTACCAATGGCTTTTTTACACGAATAGAGTGCTATTGAGGCCTTCTTTACTCTTTCTAAGATGTTAGCCTTCCAGCTTAACTTCCTGTCTAGAGTTAGACCCAGAAATTTCGCCGTTTCGCTAAAGGCAAGAGTGCAGCTATTTAACGAAGTCGGTTTTATTTTAGGAATTTTATATTTCCTTGTAAAAAGGACCAGTTCCGTTTTCTGTGGATTTACTGACAGTCCACAGTCTGTAGCCCATGTTGTGATTTTGTTTAGTGCAAGTTGCAAAACGTCCCTGAGACTGTCTGAAAACTTGCCACTGACCACGACAGCAATATCGTCCGCATAGGCAGCCCACCTCTTCCAGGATTTTAAGCAGTTTATTTACTACCATATTCCAAAGAAGGGGAGATAGCACCCCTCTTTGCGGAGTCCCTCTTTTCACAAACCTTTTTGCTGAAGCGTTGCCAAAGTTGGCACTGATGGCCCCGCTATTGAGCATATTAGCTATCAGTGCTCTTAGCTCCGGTTCAACTCCAAGGCTTATGAGTGCGTCCACAATCGCTGCCTGATTGACGTTATTAAACGCTTCCTCAATGTCTATAAAAGCTGCAAGAGTATACTCTTTGCAATTTAAAGATCTTTCAATCGAGCTTGTCAAAGTGTGAAGTGCAGTATCCACTGACTTCCCTTTACAGTAAGCATGTTGAGAGGCTGACAACAGATTTTTATCTAAGTTGCAGCGGATATGGATGTCGATCAATCTTTCTAAGGTTTTTAGAAGGAAGGATGACAAGCTTATAGGCCGAAAGTCCTTCGCATGGACGTGACTACTTTTGCCGGCCTTGGGTATGAACACTACTATGACCTGTTTCCATTTATCCGGGATAAGCCCCAAATTAAGACAACCACAGAAAATACTTTTTAACCAAGCCCGGGTAGTAGATGCATTTTGCTGGATCTCAGCGGGTATAATTCCATCCGGTCCGCTTGACTTGAATGGTTAACTATCTATAGCCCATTGTAGTTTGTCCACTGTAACCACCACCTCTGAAATAGTAGGTAGAGGATTCAGAAGACAAGCCACCTCTGAGCTGTTATTTCAGCACCCAGGAAGGTGGGTTTTTAAAAGTAATTCCAACGACTCCTCGCTTATGGTAGCCCAGCTGCCATCCTCTTTTTTAAGAAGACTGGGTACCATGGGGTTTGTCGATAGAATTTTCCTAAGTCTAGATGCCTCGGAGACGTTCTCTATACCTCCGCAGAATAGTCTCCAGGTATCTCTTTTCGCCTTTTTAAGTGCTTTTTTGTACTGACTAAGAGCTGTTTTATAAGAGCTCCAGTCCTGTATCTCATTCGTTTTTTTGGCATTATTAAAAGCCCTCCTACTATCTTTCCTTAGAGCTTTGATTTCATCATTCCACCAAGGTGGTTTAGGTTTGCCCCTAGGTTTACTGATGGGACATGAAAGCTCTAATGACTTATTGCAGGCCTTAGTAAAAACGTTTACTAGGCTATTTAGATCCTGGATATTTTTAGGAATTCCAGGTGTTAAGGAGGGAAGCGTTGCCTTTAAGTGCTCCCTATATTTGTTCCAGTCAGTTCTCTTAGTATTTTTATAAATTGACTTTGTTGGAGGACTTTCGTCCAGACTGAACTCAAGGTATCTGTGATCTGAAAAGGAATGCTCATCAGAAACTTTCCATGAGTTTATTTTAGAATAAATGAAGTCCGAGACTAAAGATATGTCTAGGACTTCTTGTCTATTACTAGTAACAAAGGTAGGTTCCCTGCCAATGTTACAGATTAGAAGGTTAGTACTTAAAATGTAATCAAAAAGTGACTCACCTCTTTCGTTGGTATCCAAACTACCCCAGATGTAATGGTGAGCATTGGCGTCGCAGCTTATGATGACCCCAATGTTCATCCTCCTAGCATCCGCTATCAAACCTGCCAGATTGGATGGAGAGAGTGGATCCTGCGAGTCGTGAGGAAGCTAATTCCAGCTGACACTTCCAACATATCATTGGATAATATATTTATAGGGAAAATACCAAAAGCTCTAGTATTTTGTATGGTTAATAATGAAAATTTCAATGGTAAAAGATCAAAAAAATCCATACCATTTCGATCATTAAAATCTCACATAATTTCAATTATATGTGAATGGAGTGCCTACACCAAACTCTGCAATTGAAACAAATTTTACTTTGAATAATCTTTGCAATTCTCGTGCATATTTAACATTATTTAGCGGAACAGGTATACATCATTCTGATAGCGGACATCAAATTTCAAAAGAACTATTTTCAAAAGGTTATACAATACTGGCTTTTGATTTACCATTAGACGGCTCGGGAACTGATACATGTCAGAGTTTATTAAACCAGGGAGTAGTAAAGATTGAAGCAAGACACAGCTCTCCATTAACATCAACATTAACTTGTATTGTATTTGCAGAATTCGATGCCAATATCGAAATTGATAAAAATCGTAACGTATACGTAAACATATAAAAGGAAGTTTAATGGACTATTTCTATTTATTTGAAAATGGCATGTGCTCTAGTAAATTTATTGTTCTGTACGGACGATAACAATACAATATTTCTAAAAAATCTTGTTGTGGTTGGAATAAAAGAAAAATGTAAAACTATTTCAAAAGAATTAAAGTATAAATTCCCAACCAGAGATTTAAAAAGAACAGACATCAACAATTTTTCTTTTGGGCATATGGACAATGACAAAACAACTAATAATTTAATAAATTTATTGGAAAAATTCGAATAGTGTTGACAAATGGAAAACTTAAAGTTGAATTTTTAACAGCATACATAAATGGAAATACTCGAATAATTGATATTTTTCATTTACAAAATAATAATGAATACACTTCAGAGAAAGTGTTGAAATTTAATAGTGCAACCGGAAAACTATTTAAAGGTGTTTTTGCTGTTGATCAAATACCGAAAAATATTTCAAAACCTGGAATTTTAGAAATAAATACCGACACTTCTGCCAAAAAAGGAACACATTGGCTAGCAATTTTTGTATCAGTGTGGCCAATATTGTTGTGTATATTTATGGATGCGATGTAACTGCAAGAGCATGAAACATTTTATTAATTTATTCAATACATCATCCCCACTTAAAAACGATGAAAAACGAGGAAGAATACAGTTGCCTTTGTCAAATCTTTGTCAAGATACCCGTACGAACCGTTAGTATGTTCACAGCCTGTCACTCTGCTTACAATATTATTTTTTTAATATTTTAGTATTTTAAAATAATTTGGGTGAATTTTATAATTTCTAGAACTATGGGTTGTACATTCTTCAAAAGCAGATTATAACCTTCCACATAACGATTATCAATCCAAAACTTTTTCAAATATTCTATAGTACCATTTAATACTAAGCGGTAAATGTATATTAAATTTACTTAGTACAAAATAGTAAATATAATTTTAAATATTATATTATATTAATGCGCACATAGTATATTTATATTGTTATAAGTATATCGCCATATATTGCAATATTTCTTTAAAAATATTTCCATTCATAGAATAATTTCTTATAAGTACAATAAAATATATATATGTATGTAAATACGGCGCTATATAATATACATCTATACTCCTATCATTCATTCTTCAGTGACATATACGATATGTAAATAAACATGATATTATATAAGTATGTATGTATATCAATATCATATAAATAAAAATTCTTCAAGCAACCGTTATGTTGTTTATTTGTTTACATTTTTTTGTACTACGCAGGTGTTTGTATTCTAACAGGTGTTCAAGTTACAGCTGTTTAAAAGTAGTAAATTTGCAGTTTTTGACCCCTTACACCTCCTAAACGGAGGGTGATACAAAAAAAATTTCTAAAATGACTCATACTTGTTTTCAAAGATCTAACTTTTAGAAAATAGAAGGTTTAAAGGATTTTGCAATAACTCAGTTTCGCATAACGGTAAATTAAGACACCGTATAGCACAAGTATATATTTATTAAATACATGTTTGTAAAGCTCATAATAGCCCCTATCGTTTGGAAGTTCAGATTGAAGGTATACCTTATAGAGCTTGTGTTATAACAATTTAAATATAGAGATTTTTTCGAACTTTGGGGGGCTGTAGTTCTTTAACGGGTGGGGCTACAGAAAAATTAATATAATCATAAAATTAATATTTTTATGATATCTATCAGCAGTTCAAATTTCATGGCTCTATTTCAAAAAAATTGTGGAGATCTAAAAGTTAGTTGTTCGGGAACTACCCGAAGTTTTGGTCGGAACTCAACCAAAAAAAAAATAGGGAACCTACAAATTGTTCCCAAAATATCTTGTGTGAATTTCAAGATTCTAGCTTTCTTAGTTTTTGAATTAGCGCGCTGACGGACGGACGGACATGGCTCAATCGACTCAGAATTTGATTATGATCCGATCCATACCTTTGAAGGTAAATCTAGCTCGTTTATTTCGAGGTGTTACAAACGGAGGAGTAATTTTATTATACCCGATACTTTTCGTACGGGTATAAATACAAAGAATGTTTCGAAGAATTTTTAAAAAAAGAAAATAAAACTAAGAAAACTATTTCGAAATAATATAAATATAAATTTTTTTAATATATATTCCATCAGTTTAAAAAAAAATAAAATGGAGTCAACATCAAATATTGAAACATTTGAATAACAAAGCAAAGGCAACAGCAGCAACAACAACGAATCACAAGAAAATCTCTTATTAAGTTACATTTATTATTTGGATAAAAAACAAACAACAAAAATACAAATTGGACTTAATGTTGAAAATTTCGCTGCTACAATAATTTTCCAACGTAATCGTAAAGTTATTAGCGAAATGAATTATTTGGAGTGTTATGCATTTTATCAAGATTTTACAAGCAACCAACTCCATAAATTAAATTCAAATAAATTTCCACTAAAATGTAATTATGCTGGAGGAACAATTAAAAAACTTACATTGGAACTAGATGAGTATACCCGATTTTGTCTTATGTTAGACTTTTTGTCTTATGTTATTTTGAGAGATGTATTGCAAAGAATAAGCTTAAACTGGAACAAGAACATTTCTATATTCCTATGAATTTGCATATAGCTTAATACAACTATTCTCGGCTCTTTTATGAAATACCATTATTTATGTCTGAAAAAATATATTGGTCAACAATAAATAAAACTAATATTTTTTAAAACCAATTTTATTATTATCTTTTATTAAAAACATATATAAATTCATACAATTTTTTACAGCACATCTTTGCAAATTTTCCGTATTTTGATTGTGGGGACAAATGGTGATGAAATTCCTTAGTTTTTGTAGAGGTGGAATTTTATTATCTAAATTGATAACTTCTACTATTGAATTTGAAAAAAAACTTATTTAAAAATTGTTTTTTTTTTAAGATCTTTTACATAAATGATATCGAATGATGTTAAATGTTTCTCTAAGATATTTTTTAATTGTAGATATTCTATAAAACCATCATTCCAGTCCAACATATTAATTTTCTTTTTGTTATATTCATTTTGTTGTTTAGCATCAAAATTTAATTCTTCAAATGAATATGGTGCTTTAAACATAAATAGCATTGGTACAAGAGAACCATCAGATATCATAGAAAATTCTTTTAAAAAATATTGTCTATTATTTCCAATAACAAATTGTAAATCAACTATTGCCCTCCTGCTGCTGCTGCTGTGGCTGCTGATGCTGCTGTTGTTGTTGCTGTTCATTTTATTCTTTACTACTCGTATATATTAAAATAAACCAATAGTGTAATAGCAAACAGTAGTAGCAGCAGCATAAGCATTTTATTTATACTTTTGATTTCAGCAACCATCTGGTGGGGGGGATACCGAAAGATTATACAGAATTGTTATTATTATTATTTTTTGTTTTTCTTTCTTAATGTTTTATTTTAACAAATGTTTTTTTTTTATTTTTTTTTTTGTTGTAAATCAACGCTAAAGTCTGGCAACAGTTGACCTGGAGACATGACCATGACGCCCGTCGTATCCCTAGGCCCTCAGCCCCTCCGGGCGCTCGGGCACTCGGGTGCTACATCCCAAGAGCCGGGAACGTTGTTAGAGCCAGTCTTCCAGAAGTCTGTTACCGGAACCGGTCCTCCCTAAGTCCTTTACCAGAATCGGTCCTCTGGAAGTCTGTTTCTAGTACCGGTCCTCTGGAAGTCCATTGCCGGAGGCGGTCCTCCGGAAGTCTGATATCGGAGCCAGTCTTCCGAAAGTCCGTTGTCGGAGCCGGTCCTGCAGAAATAAGACATTGATGCTTATGGGTAGTGATAGGGGGTAAATAAAAAAACAAAACAAAATTACTTATATATATTTTTATTTTAATAATTTTCCTTGAGAATTTATATATACAGCAGGAATAAGGTCAAACAATGCCATATTCCATCTGTCCTTGTCACGTCCCGTAAATTTAAAATAAAAATAAGTACTATTTAATTCAGCCAATTGTGACTGAGTTATTACCTTTTTGGAAAATCGCTTTGGCATGAAAAATATAGTGATTTCCTTGCTCAAGGGGTCTTGCACTTCACACAGTACCACTGTTTTTCCTCTTTTCGTGTCTAAAAATCTCCAAGATAGCACCTCATACATTTTATCTTTCATCAAAAATCAATGTTTCGGTATGGTTCATTTTCACCTTTCCCCAACGAAATTAAGTTTTCAATAAAAGCCTGCGAAATTATATATATATATATATATATATATATATATATATATATATATATATATATATATATATATAAGTAAATAGATATAGAAAATAATATAGAATTAATTTAAGAATAAGAAAAAAAAAATCTTACCATTTCTATATTTGTTTTGTTTTCTTTTTTGTGGTTTTTTTTCAATATGAACTGATTTTGTTTTTGAAATAAGTTAATTAACATAAGTTTATATACATTTGTAAAATATTATAGAACAAGGAGAAAATCATGCCTCCCTACCTATTTTACTATTTTGTAAAATATTATAGAACAAGGAGAAAATCATGCCTCCCTACCTACCTATCATTAAACTTTTTTTTTTTTTGTATCCAATATCAATTTATTTGTAATTATAATGAACACACATCTAACCACAAATATTACACATCAAATATTTATGAATTTATTATGCAATACCTGTTGCAACTTTTTCAATGTATAAATTAGTTGTTATTAAAATAAAATATAAAATGTAATGTAAACGTCATTGAAAGACATCATAAAAGAAAAAAAAAAAAACATTGGTTTGACTATTTACATATTACATTGTTGCACATTCATTTGACTCATTAAACATATGTGTGTTATTAACATATTTAAAACTATTAACACACAAACACACACACACATGTCACAGACAGCAAATTTTTTATTTAGTAAATTTTCTTTTTCTAATATGATACAACATTGGTTAGTACACATTTATTATTATTATTTTATAATTTAACAGAGTATTTCTATACTAAATAAAGCATAAATTATAAATTTGTCAAGTTATTGTTGTTTCATTAATTTATATTGATTATTGATTTTGTGGTTAGAAAACGTAACTACTTAAAAAAAAAAAAAAAAAAGTTATTAAGAATAATCCTGCAAATTCATTAGACGAATTATTTACACAAATTAATTTTGGAAATACATGTGGAAATTAGACATAATTTTTTTTTTTTTTTTTGTAATTTTACAGGTTTTAAATGTTTATATTTTTTTTTTTTTTTTTTATTGAAAATGAAATATTCCTTTCACTTTTTTATATAGTATTATGATAAAATAATATAAACAATTTTGTGTACCTATATCTTAAATATTTCGACATCTATTATGAAAAGTGCAAGCAATTTTCCACATCATGATTTTGTTGGTATATAGTTTCAATTTTGTAATAATTTGATTAATATGCAACATTGTAGTAATTCATTAGAAAAACTCAATATTCATTTTGTGTTCTGATATGTTGTATATACATTCAAATTATGCAGTCAAGCTAGTTTCGGTTTATCTACATAGAATTAGAAAAATTAATTTGTATATATTTACTATTGACTTCTTGAGTTTACATGTTAAATTACTAAATTTAAAACTAAGTTAAAGTCATTTATAGACTAAATTAATATTGTTTTAATAAATAAGAAAAGGACACTAACAAAAAAAAAAATGAGTTCAGAAAACAAAGGAATTTAATTGAACATAATTAGAACATAATTGTGAAATATGTAAAAAATCATTTAATAGAAATGATAGTTTATTAAGACATAAAAAGAGACATCAAAAAAATTTGGAAAATGTAAAATTTTGCATTAAGTGCAAATCAAACGTTACAACCACTTTGTGGAACTACCACATCCGAACAAATAAGCATAAAAGTAATGCGGCAAAAGTAATTAGATCTAATGTTAGACATATTGATGAATGTTTTCAAAACATAATAGAAAGGTTTATTAGAGATAATGATGATGAAAGCATACTGAACCCCTCGAACTTTCTGGAAAAGGCTCAAACCGATATAATTGAATTATTGATGCAATCATTAAAAAAGCACAACGCTATAAAAGTAAATCTTGAGCTTTTTGGTGAATATATAAAGCCAACAGAAGAAGAGTTTGAAAATATATCAATCAAATCTTTTCAAACTCGAATGTTTAGTATTACACAAGCAGATGATCTTACTGATTTTTTTGAAAAGGCTAAAGAAATTATTCAACAACAAGCAGAAGACTTACAAGAAAAAGACAGTGGCTGGGCGTTAATCAGGATTTTACATATTGAAATAAATATCAATAAATTTGAACCAACGTGTGTCTAGTTATATTAAACTACCGAAAAGCATAGAAGACAAAAAAGCATGCGTTAATGTTCAAAATAAAGACAACTTCTGTTTCAAGTGGTGTTTAGTATCAGCTTTACAAACTTGTATTCAAAATGCTGAACGAACATCCCATATAAACTTAATATTATTTCTCTACCTATAGTCGAGCTAGAGTTTGGTGATGTACGACAGCTTAATTTTAGCACTATGCAATTTCCAGCTAAATTGAACGAGTTAAATTTATTTGAAGAACTAAATAGGGAAATAAGTATTAATTTGTTTGGACTGGAAGTTATTAATAAAAATATGAGGTTGTAGGACCATTCTATTTAACAAAATCAGAAAAAAAATACCATGTAAATTTATTGCTTTTGGAAAAGGATGATAAATTTCATTTTGTCTATATTAAAAATTTATCAAGATTAAGTAGTTCTGTAACAAAAGATATAAATGAAATTTATATTTGTAATATGTGCTTGCAACATTTTTATACATTACAACAGCGTGATTTACATAAAATTGAGTGCAATAAAGTCGTTACAAAGCTTCCATCTATTGAGAAAAATACGCTCGAGTTTAAAAATTATCAACAAAAAATAGAAACACCTCTTGTTATTTATGCTGATGCTGAGAGTATTTTACAACCTATTGCAACATTCAGTTCTAATCCAATGATGTCTTCAACAACGAATATTCATCTACATGTTCCAGTAGCTTTCTCCTACTACATTAAATGTTCTTTTGATGATAATCAAAGCTGTAACAAAGAGTTTGTTGGAGCTAAGTATGCTAAGGAATTTGTCATATCGTTAACAAAAGCATGTAGTGCATTATTTAAAAATATATTTATGATGCCAAAGCCAATGAATCTATTAACACTTGATGAGCAGCTTCAACAATTAATTCAGGAAAATTGTCACATATGTGGTAAGCATTTAGCTTTTAATGATAGAATTAGAGACCATTGTCGCTTTACTGGTAATTATAGAGGACCCGCTCATTCTAAATGTAATTTATTATATAGGCGGCCAATTTTTTTTCCTATATTTTTTCACAATTTTTCCGGTTATGATTGCCATCTTTTATTTAAAGAACTAAACGAAGTGAATGGACATATTGGTGTCATTCCTTTGAATAAAGAACGTTATATTTCATTATCTAAAAAAATTACAATAGATAAAAATCATTCATTTTATTTACGTTTTCTCGATAGCTTTAGATTTATGGCTTCTAGCCTTGATTCTTTATGTAAAAATTTAAATGAAAACGTTTTGTTTCTTATAAAAAAAGAATTCAATAATAATGAAAAAAATAAACTTATGACTCGAAAGGGAGTTTTTCCCTATGAATATTTAAATTCCATTGAACGACTTGACGAAAGAAGTTTACCTTCACAAGAAGCTTTTACCAATCATATGACAAACACATCATGTTCTGATGAAGGCTACCTTCATGCAATTAATGTATGGAATACGTTTGATTGCCAAAGCTTATGGGACTATTTAAAACTTTACCTTAAAACAGATGTGCTTATTTTGACTGATGTTTTTGAAAACTTTCGAAAAATATGTTACAAAATCTATTCTTTAGATCCTGCAAATTTTTATACTACCCCAGGTTTGTCATGGGCAGCTATGTTAAAATACACGGATATCAAATTACAATTATTAACTGATATTGATATGTATAATTTCTTTAAAAAAAGGGATACGTGGTGGAATTAGTCAGTGTAAGTGAGCACTCAGTAGCAAATAATAAATTCATGGGAGAATCTTATAAAAGAAACGAACCTTCCAAATATATAGTATATGAAGACGCTAACAATTTATATGGATGGGCAATGATCCAATATTTACCACATAAAGATTTTCAGTGCGTTGACGTTACTGAAAATATTGATGTGCTTTCAGTTGCCGATGATTCGGAAACTGGTTACGTTTTAGAAGTGGATTTAGATTACCCACAACATTTACAAGATTTGCACAATGATTTTCCTTTTTGTGCTGAAAACAAAGCTCCACCAACAGGTAAAATTCCTAAACTTTTAGTTGACTTAACAAACAAACACAAATACATAATCCATTATCGAAATTTAAAACAGTGTCTTCGAAACGCTTTAATTCTTAAGAAAATTTTTAGAGTGCTAAAATTCACACAAAGCAATTGGTTAAAAAAATATGTTGATTTAAATAACTCACATAGGTCAGTTGCTAAAACTGCTTTCGAAAAAGATTATTTTAAATTAATGAATAATGCCGTTTTCGGTAAAACCATGGAAAATGTAGATAAAAAAAAAAATTTTAAAATAGCTACCTCTTGGGAAAGTCAAGGAAAACATTTAGGTGCACGAGCATTGATAGCAAAACCAAATTATCATAGCCACTCTAGATTCACTGAAAACTTGATAGCCGTTCAGCTTAATCATACAAATGTATATTATGATAAACCTATATATTTAGGATTTACAGTACTAGAACAATCTAAAATACTTATGTATGATTTTCATTATGATTACATTAAAACATTTTGATTACAATATGGCAGTAAAGTTTTTTTAAATTACACAGACACTGACAGTTTTATTTACACAATACAGACAGATAATTTTTACGCTGACATATACAGTATACCACAACGTTTTGATACATCCGATTATCCATCTGATAATTTATTTAATTTCCCTCTATTGAATAAAAAAGTTCTTGGTCTTTTTAAAGATGAATTTAATGGAAAAATTGTTACTGAATTTATAGGATTAAAATCTAAAATGTATTTTCTTCAAACACATGAAAATTAAACTGTTAAAAAAGCAAAAGGAATAAAAAACGAGGAAGAATACAGTTGCCTTTGTCAACTCTTAGATACCCATACGAACCGTTAGTATGTTCACAGCCTGTCACTCTGCTTACAATATTATTTTTTTAATATTTTAGTATTTTAAAATAATTTGGGTGAATTTTATAATTTCTAGAACTATGGTTTGTACATATATTCAAACTATATGTTTATACATTCTTCAAAAGCAAATTTTAACCTTCTACATAACGATTATCAATCCAAAACTTTTTCAAATATTCTATAGTACCATTTAATACTAAGCGGTAAATGTATATTAAATTTACTAAGTACAAAACAGTAAATATAATTTTAAATATTATATTATAATATATTTAAATATTCCATTGACAGAATAATTTCTTATAAGTACAATAAAATACATATATGTATGTAAATACGGCACTATATAATATACATATATACTCTTATCATTCACTTACTAGTGGCATATACGATATGTAAATAAACATGATATTATATAAATATGTATATCAATATCATATAAATAAAAATTCTTCAAGCAACCGTTATGTTGTCTATTTAAATTATCGAGTAAAACAAATGCAAAAAATTTGTTGAAGAAATTTGTTAGAAAATTTGAAAAAATCAAGTAACACTTTCGTCAATTATAAAGTAATCCTATATTATTAAAAAAAGTTGTTAACAGAAATAAGAGTATAATGTGGAAGCTTTAATTTTTGTGTATTACTTCAAAAAAATTTTAACAGGTGTTCAAGTTACAGGTGTTTAAAAATAGGAAATTTTCAGTTTTTGACCCCTTACAGCTCCTAAACGGGAGGTGATACAAAAAAAATTTCTGAAATGACTCATACTTATTTTCAAAGATCTAACTTCTGTCAAAATTTTAACTTTCCAACTTAAACTGTTTAGAAGATAGGTGGGTTAAAGGATTTTGCAAAATTTGAGTTTCGCATAACGGTAAATTAAGACACCGTATTCCACAAATATATATTTATTGTATATATACTTTTAAAGCTAATAAAAATAGTAATCGTTTGGCGTTTTTAAAATGAAAACATACCTTATACAACTTGTGCTATAACAATTTAAATATAGAAATTTTATGAACCTTTGGGGAGCTGTAGATCCGTAACGGGTGGGGCTAGAAAAAAAAGTTATTAAAAATAAAATTTATATTTTTGTGAGATCTATCAGCGGTTAAAATTTCATAGCTCTATTTCAAAAAAAATGTGGAGATCTAAAAGTTAGGTGTTCGAGAGCTACCCTAAGTTTTGGTCCAAACTCAACCAAAAAAAACAGGGAACCTACAAATTACTCCCAGAATATTTTGTGTAAATTTCAAGATTCTAACTTTCTTAGTTTTTGAGTTAGCGTGCTGACGGACGGACGGACGGACATGGCTCAAAAGTCTTAGAATTTTTTTCTGATCCGATCCATACCTTTGAAGGTATATCTAGCTCGCTTATTTCGAGGTGTTACAAACGGGGGAGTAATTTTATTATAACCGATCCTATCGTACGGATATAAATATATTGTCAATAGTTTAACGTTAGATAACTATAAAAATTGTTTGTTAAAAAAAGAAGTTTGTTTAAAGAAATGAAAATATTTAGATCACATTTACATATAATTTATACACAGAATTTAAATAAAGTAGCTTTAAGTTCATTAGATAATAAAAGATATGTAATCGCAGATAAAATAAACACATATGCTTGGGGGCATTATGCCATTGAGCAATATTTGTTAAAAAAAAAAAAAATCAAGTTTAAGCTAACAAAATAATATAAATAATATATGTTTTAATAAAAAAAATATAATTTAAAGATGAATAAAAAAAAAATATATATATATTATTTAGAACAACCGGAACAAACTTGTTTTTTAATATTACAAAAAAAAAAATCCAATCTTAAGTGTGTTCAATAACTTTTAGCTTAGCGAAGTTTTTAAGCTGTTGAAAACTTTAAATAAAACCAGAGACAAATAAAAAACGTTTCTTAAATATAAAAATATATAAATTGACAGTAAAAGTTTAGATAAAATTCGAATTTATCTGATTATTTATATTTTAATTTAACTATAAAACTTCTCAAAGTTCATAATATTTCATTATATTTCAACTGTTTAACTCAAAACTTTTCTTATTTATTTTATAAATAATATATTTATTATAACAAAACATTTCATTTAAAATTATTTTGTATACTTCTTTATGTATAATTCTTTTGTATATTTCTTTATGTACCTATTCAAATCAAACTTTTTTTTCAAGTAAATATTAAAGCTTAAACTTTAATAATAATGAATTTCGAAAACTTTTCATATCTTTACCTTACTAATTTTTTTGCTTAAGGTTAGGAGGACTTAAATTGTTATAATAGAATATAAATTTGACTTTTGCTAAATATGTTTAACCTTTGTTAATAATAATTTTGTATTTAAACCAAACTTTGAAATTTTTTAACCCAAACTTTAAAAACTTTTCACATTTTCAGCGTAATTTAGAATATTCAGCACTATAGCTTAAGCCTTTTAAATTACGAATTAAAACATAACCGATGTAGTAACCACAATGTTAAATTCAGAATAATCAATAAACTTTAATCACAGATAATAAACTACAGCGATGAGACATCTCTATATAAAACAAGGTAGAATGTAAACCAACGGTTTTTAAAAGCGCACATTTCCAAAACTCAATACAAATTGTTTAGAAGTGTGACTTACACAAAAATTTGAAAATTTCATGTAATAAAAAAAAACTTGAAAATAGGAAATTTTTGAGATTTTGAGGGGCCGTAAGTCCGGAATCCTATATAACTAAGAAAAGCTGTTAACACACGTAAAAATATATTATTGAAGCTTTAATTTTTATGTCTTGCCGAAGAAAAGTTTTTACAGGTGCCTAAGTTACAGGTGTCTAAAAATAGCAAATTTTCAATTTTTGAGGCGTAATAACTCTTAAAGAGGGGGCGTTACCAAAAAATTTTCTGAGGAAACTTATACTAATTCTAAAAGTTCTTTCTTGTCTCAAAATTTCAGGTTCCTATCTAAAGGGGTGCCGGAGTTATGAAAAAAGAAATTTCATGCAAAATGTGGTTTTCACATAACGGTAAATTTAAATCGTAAATTACAAAATATTACATAATTTTGATATTGTTTTATATAGATAATAAAATTTTCGATCTTCTACCGGTTTTAGATTGCAAAACTATTACGCAAAGCCCGAGATATATACATCTGAAAATGGAGCTTTTTTACAATTTTGAAGAGCTGCAGCTTTGGAACCCTTTACAACTAAAATAAACCTTTCACACACGTAAAAATATATTATTGTAGCTTTCATTTTCATGTCTTGCCGAAGAAAAATTTTTACAGGTGCCTAAGTTACAGGTGTCTAAAAATAGCAAATTTTCAATTTTTGAGGCGTAATAACTCTTAAAGAGGGGGCGTTACCAAAAAATTTTCTGAGGAAACTTATACTAATTCTAAAAGTTCTTTCTTGTCTCAAAATTTCAGGTTCCTATCTAAAGGGGTGCCGGAGTTATGAAAAAAGAAATTTCATGCAAAATGTGGTTTTCACATAACGGTAAATTTAAATGGTAAATTACATAATATTACATAATTTTGATATTGTTTTATATAGATAATAAAATTTTCGATCTTCTGCCGGTTTTAGATTGCAAAACTATTACGCAGAGCCCGAGATATATACATCTGAAAATGGGGCTTTTTTACAATTTTGAAGAGCTGCAACTTTGGAACCCTTTACAATTAAAATAAACCTTTCACACACGTAAAAATATATTATTGTAGCTTTAATTTTTACATCTTGTAGAAGTAAAATGTGTGCAGGTTCCTAAGTTACAGGTGTTTAAAAATAGCAAATTTTCAATTTTTAAGCCCTAATAGCTCATAAACAGGGGGTGGTCCGAAAAAATTTTCTGAGCAAACTTATACTAATTCTAAAAGTTCTTTCTTGCCTCAAAATTTCAAGCTTGTATCTAGAAGCGTGCCGGAGTTATGAAAGTAGAAAAATCATGCAAAATTTGGTTTTCACATAACGGTAAATTTAAATACTAAATTTAAAAAAAATTGTATAATTTTGATATTAATTTACAAAGATAAAAGAAATACCTGTCGAATGACGTTTTCAGATTGAAAAAATCTTAAGCAGAACATAAGATATTTGCATTTAAAAATAGGGCTTTTTCAAAGTTTGAGGGGGTGTAGCTCCGTAATGGGGGGGGCTACATGAAAAAGTTGTTCCACAAAATTATTTTTTTTATGAGACCTACCTATGGTTAAAATTTTTTTTCTCTATCTTTAACGGTGTAGAAGTTTTGTAAACAGACGGACGGACGGACGGACAGAGTGAAACTAATAAGCACATTTTTTCAAAATTTTTTTGGAAATGTGCTAAAAATGATGTTCTATTATTATAAACTGGCAAAAAGCTCACAAAAATAAAAATTAAAAGAATTAAGCTTTTTTTTCGTTTGTACGTTAAAATCAAATAAATCAAATTTTATATATAATATATAATATTAGAAAAATGCCAGTGTATTGGAAAATATGGAAATTTTAATAAATAAAAATAATATGTATGTATGTACATAAGAGTATATACAATGAAAATAATTTTTTTAAATATAAAAAAATGTTTTTTAGAAAATATGTACCTAGTGTACCCAGTAAATTTGTAGTAAGTTTTTAATAAAAATTTAAACATTCATATCATTTTGTAATTTTTTAATTTTGTTTTTTGGTTGCTTATTTTTATTATCAAGACCCATTTACTATTTTTCCAAAATAAAACCACTATTAAGAAATCTATTATTATTATTCGATGCTCATAACAATCATTACTCATATCGAACCAATCAGGAAAATGAATATTTGTGATTTTAATACATTGTTTCACAATATTTTGTTTTAAATCTTGTTCGTGTGGTAGTTGTTGAAAATATTTGAAAAAAATATTCACATGTAGGCGACATATTTCAAAAAATTTTTGTGAAGGCCATGTTAGAACTGGATATTTACTTAGGTTATCATATTCCTTCAATTTAATTAAAATTTCCGTCATATTCATACTTTGATTATCTTTTGATAATCGTTTACAACAATTCTCACAAATTTTACCTATTTTTTAAATGTTTTAAACAGGCAGTATCCTGCAAAAAATCTTGTTGCAACATCTGTGGTATCTGGGACTTTTATTGAAATTACATTTTCACTGTCTAAGCTAGATAAATAATTTTCGGAATTATTATCTAGTCGATTTTCTTCGCGATTTAAATTCATAAAATCTTCTTCGTCAATTTGCAAAATAGCATTAAAATCGAGTTGCAGAAATTCAGAATCATCATCTTCGCAATTGGAAAATTTAGATTTAAATAAAATATTTAATGAAACAATTTTTGCAAATAAACAACCAAATTCAGAAATATTTGGATTGTTTTTATTCATATTACGTGCCCGAATTTTTCAAAAAAAAATTTCAAGTGGATCTTGATTTAATTTATTAATATAAATATAACACAAGTCATCATGATCAAAAAATAATGACTGTGTTAAGCTTAGAATGCTCTCTATAGCAGTAATGATTCTTTTTTAGCCCCAATTAAAGAAATTTCCAACAAGTATTGTTTCATTTGTCTTATAAAATCAGTGTTCTTATTTTGCTTAAAAGGTGGTTATCCATTTAGAAGATCAAAAAGACGATTCATCTTCATTATAAAGTCTGCAGTTGGTTTTGCAAATTTTTTTAATTCTAGGGGAATTTATTTAATTTTATCAGAACTTCAATTCCGCAAGCAACACTTCTACTTAAAACTTGCGTAGCTAATTTTACGTTCATTTTTCGAAATTCTGTGGGATCAATATGAGCACTAGTTAGTTTTGGACATATTTTAGTGACATTCACTTTTTCCGTATTATATAAATATTCGATAATTTTCCAGCTAATTTCGTCATCATTTGTGGACAGATTGTACTTAATTAAATTGTTCCTGATACTTTTAAATAAATGAGGAATATCATATAACGCATAAATAATATTTTCTTTGTAAGTAAATGTTGAATTATTTTCGGATATATTAAAATTTTTAAAAAGACTTCAATTTGTTGGCTCTTGGTCACAACAAAATGCTCTGACATTCAATTTTAAATTTCTGCAAATATCAAGACAGTTAAGCAATTCTATCTGAAGTTGTTTAGCTGGTATATTGCTTGGATAGGCAACAAAATACAACTGTTGTTTAAATTTTCCACATATGCTTCTAATCATAAAAACACAAGCCGATTTTGCACACAAATTAGATCTTTCATTTCGACCATAATCAACAAAACCTTCAATTAAATCTTTACATTTATTATAGCTCAAGTTAGCTTGAACTGCCATTTCATCAAAAATTAAAATGACTTCTTTTTCTTTGATTGTTAATTTTGCAATTATTTCTTTTAATTTACTAAAAACATGCATATCCATTCCAAGAGAAAGGCTCTTAATTTTAATCCATCTATATAAGGATGATGGATGTGGTAAATGTAGGCCAATTTGATCCCTTAAAAAATTATAACCGGCAGATGATCGAAAAAAAATAACTTGGGACATCCATTTTTGGTCGTCGCTAAAATATCCTTTAGTGTTAGGAGGAATTAGGGTTGACAATATTTTTAAATTTGTTTTTTTTTTCAGATGTTTCTATTGTTTATCAATTGAATTTCCTGTTTGTTGTTGCAAAGAGTTTTTATCATGTTTTAACTTTTTAATTTTATTTTTTAAGGTTTGGTTTATTTTTATATTTTTCTTTAATTTGACCTTCAATTTTTCGTTAATTTTTTTAATTTTTGCAATAGTTTTTATATAAAACAATTGTTGTTTAGGGCATTTATGGCAAATAGGGACATCAGTGTTGTCATTTGTTTTTGGAGTTGATAAAAATTTAGCAGCTTTGTTAAGGTCTTCCAAAGTAATGTCTTCAATTAAATCGGTAGGTAATGTTGAACTAATTCTTGAGTAATTTTTGATAGCTTTTGATCTATCAAAGAAAACATCATCTTCATCATAATTTGAATTACTTTTATGTTCTTTTAGAAATAATTTCGGAATAGCACCTCTTTTCAAAAATTTCTTTCCTATAATTAATTTTGTGTACAACAAAATACATTATGTTTGTACATATATATTATATAATGGAACCTATATAAAGATAAAAAAGAAATTTTACAGATGTCACTTACTTCAAAATGTTTGCTGCATATGTACGGTCTTTTATGTGATTCTATGGTCACCCGAGATTCTTCTGTTGCCTCTAACAATTTCATATACTTTTCACAACCCTTTTTGGGAAATCCAAAAAATTTCCGATCAGGAAATTGTTTTAATGTTACTCTGCAACTTAAGATAATACATTTGGTTCGTTTCCAAGACATTTTCTTATGTAAGTAGCTCTATATGTATATTATTTAAATATATTAGAATTGAAATAAGAAATAAAGAAAATTCAAACCCAAATTTATTTAGCACTAACTATTTATTTAAGTTATTTTAAAACTTATTTTAAATTCAATTCTTCCCAACGACTTTTATTTATGTGCTTACCTACTATACTTTATAATTATATAGTGTACATAAAACTTTATATACATCTATTTCTAGATTTTTTTTTTGATATTTTCAATAAATTTTAGTATATAGCCAATAATTTTTAATAATTTTAAAAAATTTAAATTTTTAGAAATATTTTCCTAAATTCAATATTTTCAATTATATTCTTTTTTGTGTTCCTTCCTTGTATAGGATAAATATACCATTTCTTTTCTAGATAGATAAAAAAAAAAGTATTTTATAGAATAAGTTGTTAGCTTTAATTTGTATGCCCTAATGATTCCATAACCCCAACAGTTACAAAGTTGTGGAGGTTTGAAATGATTTGAAATGAAAAAAATATGTTTCAAACTCAATTTTCTTTTGAAACACCCTATATTTTTTCATCAGAAATTTGGATACAATATGTTACCCGGATTCGGCCTGGCGGGCTTCCAAAAAATTTTTTGTTTCCGATTTATGTACAATTTTGTATGGTGATTTTATGGTTCGAAAAAAAGCATGTGACAAATTTTTATAGAATTCCGGTAACCCGTTTTGGCCAGGAGAGCTGAACGAAGATCATTAAATTTTTCTGTTGTCCTGCTTAAACGGTTTGACCAATTGAGTTGAAAATTTACAATAGTGTAGCTCTTTACCACAGGAGCTCACTGAGTTGATTTGGTTACAATCCATTAACCCGTTTCGGCACCAGGGGTCAGTGAAGTTTTGTAATTTACTTAGTTGTCGCACTTAAATTGTTTGACCAATTGAGTTAAAATTTTATCAAAGTGTAGCTCTTTACAACAGAAGCGCACTGAGTTGATTTGGTTACGATCCATTAACCCGTTTCGGCACCAGGACTCAATGAAATTTTTCAAATTCTTTGTTGTTGCGCTTAAACGGTTTTTCCAATTGAATTGAAAATTTACAAAAGTGTAGGTCTTTACCATAGCAGCTCACTGAGGTGATTTGGGTAGGATCCATTAACCCGTTTCGGCACCACGGCTCAATAAAATTTTTTAATTTCTTTGTTGTCGCACTTGAACGGTTTTACCAATTGAGTTGAAAATTTACAAAAGTGTAGGTCTTTATAACAAAAGCTTTCTGAGTTGATTTGGTTACGATACATTAACCCATCAGGCTTCAGACCATGAAATTCTCATTTTTTGTTGTTGTGCTTAAACGATTTGACCAATTGAAAATGTGCACAAGTATTGCACTTTGGCACACAAACTCATTCAATAAATTTTGTTATGATACAATAACACATTTCGACACGATAGACTGTAAAAAAAAAATTTAGTTTCCAATTTCTGTCTAATTTGGGAAAATGAATTTATGGTTCTAAATAAAGCCTGTGACAAAATGTTTGTTCATGTTTGTTAATCCATTTCCGCACGAGCACTTATTAGTAATATTTTGTCTAATTTAGTGTATTGTTAGTATTAGTAAAAAGATATTTCCAACTCCCTTTACTTTTATCTATACTGTTTCTAATATTCCATAAAAACCTTTCAATGCAAATTTCTAATATAGAACAGTATATGAAGTAACCTTATTAAGTATCTTAAGAATACTGTGTTTAAGTCTTAACAACATAACATTTTCGGCCGTTGTTAAAAAACAGAAACAATCTCCTACATTAGACAATCATCATGTCATCATTCAGAAATGCATTATGTACTTACATGTGGTCTTTACATGTGGTCTACCTATATAAGATGCATGTGTATAACATATTTCCCATAAAATATCATCGAAATATGTACATATAGTAGGTATAATATCCTTATATTTAAAAATACTATAAACTTAATCAATTAAATTAGAAAACATATTCAAATTTTTTACAGTATTTAATCAAAAATGAGTACATACATATTTAAAGAACAGAAAACCTTATATTCTTATCCATATACAATTTTTACACATATTTTTAGCCAATCAATTTGGAAATATAATTAGAAAAAAATTCTGGTTGATTTATAAAGGTAAAAAACAATCATGTATTTTTTATATTGAAAATATATTAAACAGAACCTGAAATGTACGCATTTAAAAAGAAGTTTTTTCAAAATTTGAAGAGCTGTCGGTGCTGTAGGATCTCCATCGATGAGGGTACATAAAAAAGTTGTTCTACAACATTACTCTTTTAAGAGAGCTATTCATAGTTAATATTTCATTGCTCTTTATTATAAGTATATTATTATAAGTTAACAGTATATAAGTTTTAACAGACGGAAGGACAGAGCGAACCTAATAACAAATTTTTCAAAATGTGCTTAAAAGAATAATTCACCAAAACATAATGTGACATTACTTACAAAAAAAATTTATTACATTATGGCCTCTTATAATTTAAATACGATTTTATGTTTCGGCATTAATATATTCTATCTATATATTAATATATTCTATATTCTATATATCTATTCTATATTGTGAAAACTCACTTCGCCGTGATTGTATACTAAATAGATTATTGATTCCTTTATAGATTTTTATAGATGAATTGTCTCTAATTCTTCGCTCTGTTTATTCATTTAACTAAATGTAATAAACAATAGAATATTAACTACCAGCATCTGATTGAGTTGAAAATTTGTACAAATGTTCTTCTTAGCTTTGGGCGGGTACAGCAGAAATTTGGATGCATATGTTAGCCGGGTTCGGCCCGACGGGCTTTCAAAAAATTTTTTGTTTCCGATTTATGTCCAATTTTGTATGGTGGTTTTATGGTCTGAAAATAAGCCTGAGACAAATTTTTATGAAGTTCCGGTAACCCGTTTGGGCACGAGATCCTAACGAAGTTCATTATATTTTTTGTTGTTCTGGTTAAACGGTTTAATCAATTGATTTGAAAATTCGAAACGTTCTTGCTCTTTAACAGAGAAGCTCACTGGTTTAATTTGGTTATAATGTATTAACCCGTTTCAGCACAAGAGGTTAGTGAAATTTTGTAATTTACTTTGTTGTCGCGCTTAAAGGGTTTTACCAATTGAGTTAAAAATTTACAAAAGTTTAGCTCTTCAGTGTAGCCACAGGAGCTCACTGAGTTCATTTGGTTAATTAGGATAAAAATATGAAAAGTTTTTAAAGTTTGGTGTAAAAATTTCAAAGTTTGATTTAAATACAAAATTATTATTAAAGTTTAAACATATTTACCAAAAATCAAATTTACATCACAGATAATAAACCACATACAGATGTCTCATCGCTATATAAAACAATTATGTTCTATTTATAAACTGACAAAAACCTCACAAAAATAAAAATTAAAAGAATTAAGCTTTTTTTTTCGTTTGTACGTTAAAATCAAATAAATCAAATTTTATATATAATATATAATATTAGAAAAATGCCAGTGTATTGGAAAATATGGAAATTTTAATAAATAAAAATAATATGTATGTATGTACATAAGAGTATATACAATTAAAATAATTTTTTTAAATATAAAAAAATGTTTTTTAGAAAATATGTACATAGTGACCCAGTAAATTATGTAGCAAGTTTTTAATAAAAATTTAAACATTCATAACATTTTGTAATTTTTTAATTTTGTTTTTTGGTTGCTTATTTTTATTATCAAGAACCCATTTACTATTTTTCCATAATAAAACCACTATTAAGAAATCTATTATTATTATTCGATACTCATAACATTCATTACTCATATCGAACCAATCAGGAAAATGAATATTTGTGATTTTAATACATTGTTTCACAATATTTTGTCTTAAATCTTGTTCGTATGGTAGTTGTTGAAAATATTTGGAAAAAATATTCACATGTAGGCGACATATTTCAAAAAATTTTTGTGAAGGCCATGTTAGAACTGGATATTTACTTAGGTTATCATATTCCTTCAATTTAATTAAAATTTCCGTCATATTCATACTTTGATTATCTTTTGATAATCGTTTACAACAATTCTCACAAATTTTACCTATTTTTTAAATGTTTTAAACAGGCAGTATCCTGCAAAAAATCTTGTTGCAACATCTGTGGTATCTGGGACTTTTATTGAAATTACATTTTCACTGTCTAAGCTAGATAAATAATTTTCGGAATTATTATCTAGTCGATTTTCTTCGCGATTTAAATTCATAAAATCTTCTTCGTCAATTTGCAAAATAGCATTAAAATCGAGTTGCCGAAATTCAGAATCATCATCTTCGCAATTGGAAAATTTAGATTTAAATAAAATATTTAATGAAACAATTTTTGCAAATAAACAATCAAATTCAGAAATATTTGGATTGTTTTTATTCATATTACGTGCCCGAATTTTTCAAAAAAAAATTTCAAGTGGATCTTGATTTAATTTATTAATATAAATATAACACAAGTCATCATGATCAAAAAATAATGACTGTGTTAAGCTTAGAATGCTCTCTATAGCAGTAATGATTCTTTTTTAGCCCCAATTAAAGAAATTTCCAACAAGTATTGTTTCATTTGTCTTATAAAATCAGTGTTCTTATTTTGCTTAAAAGGTGGTTATCCATTTAGAAGATCAAAAAGACGATTCATCTTCATTATAAAGTCTGCAGTTGGTTTTGCAAATTTTTTTAATTCTAGGGGAATTTATTTAATTTTATCAGAACTTCAATTCCGCAAGCAACACTTCTACTTAAAACTTGCGTAGCTAATTTTACGTTCATTTTTATACCCTACACCTAAAATATAGGGTATATTAACTTTGGTATGGGGTTTGGAAACACCACAAGGAAGCGAGTTAGATATGGACATGTATATATATTCTGAATTAGGATCCCTTCCTGAGTCGATTTAACGATGTCCGTCCGTCCGTCCTGTTCGCACGATAACTTCAAAACTAATAAAGCTATCTTGACGCAATTTATATAGTACGTTACTAATTACGAAAGGAAGGCTAAGTTCGAATCTGGACAAAATCGGTTCATGTGTTCGGATTCTGGAAGCTTCCGAATGATTCCGGAGCAAACAAGATTATCTCCAAAACCAACAAAGATAGAACCTTTACATTTTGTACATGATATTCCTTCCCGTTCGATTTATGTCCATGTGTTTGGGTTTTGGAAGCTTCCGAACGAGCACCAGAACAAATGAGATTATCTCCAAAACCATTAAAGATATAACCTTCAAATTTGACAGAGTGGTGTTCTTTCATGTTTTATTTAAGTCTCTGAAATTTGAGAGGGTTTGGTTCATGGGTTCTTATCTTGGAAGCTTCCGAACGAGCCCCAGAGCAAATGATATATCTCCACAACCAACAAAGATATAATGTTTAAATTTTTTACAATGATGTTCCTTCCCGTTTTATTTATGTCTCTGAAATTTAAGAGGATATGGTCCATGGGTTAGGATTTTGGAAGTTCCGAACGAGCCCCAGAGCAAATGAGATTATCTCCAAAAACAACAAAGATATAACCTTTAAATTCGGCAGAATGGTGTTCCTTCATGATTTATTTAGGTCTCTAAAATTTGAGAGGATTTGGTCCTTGGGTTCGGATTTTGGAAGCTTCCGAACGAGCCCTAGAGCAAACGAGATTTTCTCCAAAATCAACAAAGATAGAACCTTTAAATTTTGTACAATGATGTTCCTTTCCGTTCGATTTATGTCTCAGAAATTTAAGAGGATTTGGTCCATGGGTTTGGATATTGGAAGCTTCCGAACGAGCACCAGAGCAAATGAGATTATCTCCAAAACCAACTAAGATATAACCTTTAAATTTGGCGGAGTGGTGTTCTTTCATGTTTTGTTTAAGTCTCTGAAATTTGAGAGGATTTGGTCCATGGGTTCTCATCTTGGAAGCTTCCGAACGAGTTCCAGAGCAAATGATATATCTCCACAACCAACAAAGATATAATGTTTAAATTTTTTACAATGATGTTCCTTCCCGTTTTATTTATGTCTCTGAAATTTAAGAGGATATGGTCCATGGGTTAGGATTTTGGAAGTTCCGAACGAGCCCCAGAGCAAATGAGATTATCTCCAAAAACAACAAAGATATAACCTTTAAATTCGGCAGAATGGTGTTCCTTCATGATTTATTTAGGTCTCTAAAATTTGAGAGGATTTGGTCCTTGGGTTCGGATTTTGGAAGCTTCCGAACGAGCCCTAGAGCAAACGAGATTTTCTCCAAAATCAACAAAGATAGAACCTTTAAATTTTGTACAATGATGTTCCTTTCCGTTCGATTTATGTCTCAGAAATTTAAGAGGATTTGGTCCATGGGTTTGGATATTGGAAGCTTCCGAACGAGCACCAGAGCAAATGAGATTATCTCCAAAACCAACTAAGATATAACCTTTAAATTTGGCGGAGTGGTGTTCTTTCATGTTTTGTTTAAGTCTCTGAAATTTGAGAGGATTTGGTCCATGGGTTCTTATCTTGGAAGCTTCCGAACGAGTTCCAGAGCAAATGATATATCTCCACAACCAACAAAGATAGAACCTTTATTTTTAGTACAAGAGTGTGCTGTTATGTTTCCTTTTCTATAAAATTGGAAACTGACATTTAAAAGAATTTAGACCATGAATTCGTATTTTAGAAGCTTCCGAACGAGCCCCAGAGCAAACGAGATTATCTCCAAAACCAACAAAGATATAATGTTTAAATTTTTTACAATGATGTTCCTTCCCGTTTGATTTATGTCTCTGAAATTTAAGAGGATATGGTCCATGGGTTAGGATTTTGGAAGCTCCGGAACGAGCCCCAGAGCAAATGAGATTATCTCCAAAAACAACAAAGATATAACTTTTAAATTCGGCAGAATGGTGTTCTTTCATGATTTATTTAGGTCTCTAAAATTTGAGAGGATTTGGTCCTTGGGTTCGGATTTTTGAAGCTTCCGAACGAGCCTCAGAACAAATGATATTATCACCAAAAGTAACAAAGTTATAACGTTTAAATTAGGCGGAATGGTGTTCCTTCATGTTTGATTTATGTTTCTGAAATTTGTGAGCATTTGGTCCATGAGTTCAAATCTTGGAAGCTTCCGGACGAACCCCAGAGCAAAGGAGTATATCTGCACAACCAAAAAAGATAGAACTTTTATTTTTAGTACAAAGGTGTTCTGTTATTATTCCTTTTCTGTAAAATTGGAAACTGACATTTGAAAGAATTTGAACCATGGGTTCGTATTTTGGAAACTTCCGAACGAGCACCAGAGCAACGAGCATATCTCCAAAACCAACAAAAGTAGAACCTTTAAATTTAGTACAATGGTGTTCTGGCATGTTTTCTTTATGTTCGTGGGATGGATTCGATGAATTGGAGTGGCAATTCGGGTACCTGACACACACCTACCAAGGACTACCAATCTTCAAAATTAATAAAGATAGAAACTTAAAATTTTTTACAAAGGTGTCAAGCATATCCTAAGAGGATGCCTGTTTTACGTTCCTGAAATTCGAGTTGAATAAGACAGAAAAGGGAAGAAGTTCAAGCAGCTGCCAAAAAAACTTATGGAGTTTTGATTTAATTCGAATTATTCAGGTGTAGGGTATTAATAACTCGGTTGCATCGACTTACTATTACATTTACTTGTTTGAAATTCTGTGGGATCAATATAAGCACTAGTTAGTTTTGGACATATTTTAGTGACATTCACTTTTTCCGTATTATATAAATATTCGATAATTTTCCAGCTAATTTCACCATCGTTTGTGGACAGATTGTACTTAATTAAATTGTTCCTGATACTTTTAAATAAATGAGGAATATCATATAATGCATAAATAATATTTTCTTTGTAAGTAAATGTTGAATTATTTTCGGATATATTAAAATTTTTAAAAAGACTTCGATTTGTTGGCCCTTGGTCACAATAAAATGCTCTGACATTCAATTTTAAATTTCTGCAAATATCAAGACAGTTAAGCAATTCTATCTGAAGTAGACCATTATATTGCTTGGACAGGCAACATAATACAACTGTTGTTTAAATTTTCCACATATGCTTCTAATCATAAAAACACAAGCCGATTTTGCACACAAATTAGATCTTTCATTTCGACCATAATCAACAAAACCTTCAATTAAATCTTTACATTTATTAAATCATTTACATAGCTCAAGTTAGCTTGAACTGCCATTTCATCAAAAATTAAAATGACTTCTTTTTCTTTGATTGTTAATTTCGCAATTATTTCTTTTAATTTATTAAAAATATACATATCCATTACAGGAGATAAGCTCTTAATTTTAATCCATCTACATAAGGATGATGGATGTGGTAAATGTAGGCCAATTTGATCCCTTAAAAAATTATAACTGGCAGATGATCGAAAAAAAATAACTTGGGATATCCATTTTTGGTCGTCGCTAAAATATCCTTTAGTGTTAGGAGGAATTAGGGTTGACAATATTTTTAAATTTGTTTTTTTTTCAGATGTTTCTATTTGTTTATCAATTGAATTTCCTATTTGTTGTTGCAAAGAGTTTTTATCATGTTTTAACTTTTTAATTTTATTTTTTAAGGTTTGGTTTATTTTTATATTTTTCTTTAATTTGACCCTCAATTTTTCGTTAATTTTTTAAATTTTTGCAATAGTTTTTATATAAAACAATTGTTGTTTAGGGCATTTATGGCAAATAGGGACATCAGTGTTATCATTTGTTTTTGAAATTGATAAAAATTTAGCAGCTTTGTTAAGGTCTTCTAAACTAATGTCTTCAATTAAATCGGTAGGTAATGTTGAACTAATTCTTGAGTAATTTTTGACAGCTTTTGATCTATCAAATAAAACATCATGTTCATCATAATTTGAATTACTTTTATGTTCTTTTAGAAATAATTTCGGAATAGCACCTCTTTTCAAAAATTTCTTTCCTATAATTAATTTTGTGAATAACAAAATATATTATGTATGTAGATATATATTATATAATGGAACTTATATAAATAAAAAAGAAATTTTACTTATGTCACTTACTTCAAAATGTTTGCTGCATATGTACGGTCTTTTATGTGATTCTATGGTCACCCGAGATTCTTCTGTTGCCTCTAACAATTTCATATACTTTTCACAACCCTTTTTGGGAAATTCAAAAAATTTCCGATCAGGAAATTGTTTTAATGTTGCTCTGCAACTTAAGATAATACATTTGGTTCGTTTCCAAGACATTTTCTTATGTAAGTAGCTCTATATGTATATTATTTAAATATATTAGAATTGAAATTAGAAATAAAGAAAATTCAAAACCAAATTTATTTAGCACTAACTATTTATTTAAGTTATTTTAAAACTTATTTTAAATTCAATTCTT
The DNA here is from genome assembly GCA_947095535.1 of Poecilobothrus nobilitatus. Classification (NCBI taxonomy): domain Eukaryota; kingdom Metazoa; phylum Arthropoda; class Insecta; order Diptera; family Dolichopodidae; genus Poecilobothrus; species Poecilobothrus nobilitatus. The sequence continues at coordinate 134,272,918 of OX352774.1, read as the reverse complement.
CCCAACGACTTTTATTTATCTACTTACCTACTATACTTCAAAATTATATAGTGTACATAAAACTTTATGTACATCTATTTTTAGATTTTTTTTTTTATATTTTCAATAAATTTTAGTATATAGCCAATAATTTTTAATAATTTTAAAAAATTTAAATTTTTAGAAATATTTTCCTAAATTCAATATTTTCAATTATATTCTTTATTGTGTTCCTTCCTTGTATAGGATAAATATACCATTTCTTTTCTAGATAGATAAAAAAAAAAGTATTTTATAGAATAAGTTGTTAGCTTTAATTTGTATGCCCTAATGATTCCATAACCCTAACAGTTACAAAGTTGTGGAGGTTTGAAATGATTTAAAATGAAAAAATATGTTTCAAACTCAATTTTCTTTTGAAACACCCTGTATTTTGGGTACTTTTTAGGGCATATTTCAAAAAATCTTTTCAAGCGCTATAATTAGTACCTAATAACTTCTTCTCTATCTCCAATCGCTTTTGAGATATTAAAGCGAACAACTTACTCTATAAAACACTTTTTTTTTTATCTCTCTATAGTAAGCCGTTCAAAAGTCTCTAAATAATCTTCAACCCCTCATATCTCGAAAACGGACCCGAATAGACCCTCCCCCTCCAATACAATTTTTTGTTCGTCTCGGTATGCTCGATCACCCATTTCAAGGAAGACTATCGAGTCAGAAACACCCTGTATATGTATGTATAAAGAAGTTTACTTTTGCACAATGGCAAACAATTATTCAATTCTCTTCTAAACGTGTTTCAATATCTGAATACCTAAGTACACAAAAAAAAATATGTTGTGGTATTTGTATATACATTTAATACATAAAAAAAAAATAAATCGTTTTTTTATATGGGAATGAGACATCTGTATGTAGTTTATTATCTGTGCTTAAATCTGTGCACAGTATACTTAAGATACTTAATAAGGTTACTTTAATTACTGTTCTACATTGGAAATTTGCATTGAAAGGTTTTTACGGAATATTAAATACAGTATAGATAAAAGTAAAGAGTGGTGGAAATATCTTTTTTATAATAATAACAATACATAATATTAGGTAAAATGTTATTAATAGGTGCTCGTGCGGAAATGGGTTAACAAACATTAACAAACATTTTGTCACAGGCTTTTTTAGAACCATAAATTCATTCAGCCAAAATAGACACAAATTAGAAACAAAATTTTTCTTGCAAATTTTCAATTGTTCAAATCTCTTAAGCACAAAAACAAAAACGGAGAAAATTCATGACCTGAAGCCTGTTGGGTTAATGTATCGTAACCAAATCAACTCAGTTAGCTTTTGTTATAAAGACCTACACTTTTGTAAATTTTCAACTAAATTGGTCAAAGCGTTTAAGCGCGACAACAAAGAAATTAAAAAAACTTCATTAAGTCCTGGTGCCGAAACGGGTTAATAAATCGTAACCAAGTCAACTAGGTGATGTTCTGAGGTAAAGCGCTACGCTTTTGTAAATTTTCAACTCAATTGGTGGAACCGTTTCAGCGCGACAACAAAGAAATTGAAAAACTTCATTGAGCTCTGGTGCCGAAACGGGTCAATGAATCGTAACTAAATCAAATCAGTGAGCTCCTGTGGTAAAGACCTACACTTTGATAAGTTATTAACTCAATTGGTAAAACAGTTTAAGTGCGACAACTAAGTAAATTACAAAATTTCACTGACACCTGGTGCCGAAACGGGTAAATTGATCGTAACCAAATCGACCCAGTAAGCTTCTGTAGTAAAGAGCTATACTATTGTGAATTTTCAACTAAATTGGTCAAACCGTTTAAGCAGGACAACAGAAAAATTTAATGAACTTCGCTCGGCTCTCCTACCCAAACGGATAAGCGGAACTTCATAAAAATTTGTCACAGGCTTTTTTTCGGACAATAAAACTACCATAGAAAATTGGACATAAATCGGAAAAAAATTTTTTTTGGAAGCCCGCTGGGCCGAATCCGGGTAACATATATTTATATCCAAATTTCTTGTGCAGCTGTCTAAAGCTAAGAAGAACATTTGTACAAATTTTAAACGTAATCGATCAAACCGTTTAGGCACGACAACGAAAAAACGGAAAACTTCAAATGGCTCTCGGGCCACAATGGAATAATGAACGAAAGCGCGATATAGCCTATAACACTTTCCGGGGTCGTAGAAATGTTCCTGCAAAATTTGGTTACAATCGACTGGTGGTTTTTACGTGAAAATGACACACACAAACAAACAAACAGAATTTCTTCTTTATATATTAGACTAGCAGAGTACCCGGCGTTGCCCGGAGTATTTTATCGGCTTTATGAATTAAAAATTATTAACTTTTGTGTCTGGGTTAATATTATTTAATTGTTGTAGTTAACTTATTATTATGCATTTACAGATGTTGGTAGTTAATATTCTATTTTTTATTACATTTAGTTAAATTGAATAAACCGGGCGAAGAATTAGAGATAATTCGTCTACAAAAAATCTTTAAAGGAATCAATAATCTATTGAATACACAATTACGGCGAAGTGAGTTTTCACAATATATTCGTTAATACCGAAACATAAAATCACATTTCAATTATAAAAGACCATAATGTAATACATTGTTTTTCGTAAGTAATGTCACTTCATTGTGAATTATCCTTTTAAGCACATTTTGAAATTTCTATTAGGTTCGCTCTGTCCCTCCGTCTGTTTATAAAACTTATATACTGTTTAATAAGAAGCAAAAAATATTAACTATGCATAAGTCTCTTAAAAGAGTAATGTTGTAGGAGAAATATTTTATGTACCCTCACCGTTGGAGATTCTACAGCACCGATAGCTCTTCAGATTTTGAAAAAACTTCTTTTTAAATGCATACATCTCGGTTCTGATTAACATTATTTTTTTAATATCAAAACTACATGATTGTGTTTACCTTTATAAATCAACTAGAATTTTTTTACGTTTACTTTTCTAATTATGTTTTCAAATTGATTGCCTAAAAATAAGTGAAAAATAGTATACGGATAAGAATGTAAGGTTTTCTGTTCTTTAAATAATGTATGTACTTATTTTTGATTAAATACTGTACAGAAATGTGAATATGTTTTCTAATTTTATTGGTTATGTTTATAGTATTTTTAAATATAAGCATATTATTCATACTATATTTACATATTTCAATGATATTTTATGGGAAATATGTTACACACATGCATCTTATATAGATAGACCATATATAGGAGATTGTTTCTGTTTTTTAACAACGGCCGAAAATGTTATGTTGTTAAGACTTAAACACAGTATTCTTAAAATACTTAGAAATTTGTATATTAGAAATTTCCAATGAAAGGTTTTTATGAAATATTAAAAACAGTATAAATAAAAGTAAAGAGTGTTGGAAATATCTTTTTAATAATAATAACCATACAAAAAATTAGGCAGAATATTTTTAATAGGTGCTCGTGCGCAAATGGGCTAACAAACGTTAACAAACATTTTGTCATAGGCTCTATTTAGAACCATAAATTCATCCTACCTTAGACCCAAATTAGATTTTTTTTTGACATTCTATCGTACCGAAATGTGTTAATGTATCACGACAAAATTTATTGAATAAATTTGTGTGCCAAAGTGCAATACTTGTGCAAATTTTCAATTGGTCAATTCGTTTAAGCACAATAACAAAAAAATGAAAATTCATGGTCTTAAGCCTGATGCTGAAACGGGTTAATGTATCTTAACCAAATCAACTCAGAAAGCTGATAGATGATAAAGACCTACACTTTTGTAAGTTTTCAACAAAAAAATTAAAAAACTTGATTGGGCCCAAGTGCCGAAACGGATTAACGGATCGCAACCAAATCAAGTGAATGATATTCTGGGGTGAAGAGCTACACTTTTGTAAATTTTTAACTCAATTGGTAAAACCGTTTAAGCGCGACAACAAAGAAATTAAAAAATTTATTTGGCTCTGGGTGCCGAAACGGGTTAATGGATCGTAGCCAAATCAAATCAGTGAGCTCATGTGGTAAAGAGCTACACTTTCGTAAAATTTTAACTCAATGGGTAAAACCGTTTAAGAGGGATAACAAAGAAATTGAAAAACTTAATTTGGCCTTGGTGCCTAAATGGGTTAATGGATCGTAACCAAATCAACTCAGTGACTCTCTGTAGTAAAGAGCTACTTTTTGATAAATTTCAACTCAATTTTTCAAACTGTTTAAGCGCGACAGCAGAGTAAATTACAAAACTTCACTGACGGCTGGTGCCGAAAGGGGTTAATGGATCGGAATCAAGTTAATCTAGTGAGTTTTTCTGCCAAAGTGCAATAATTTTGCAAATTTTCAAATCAATTGATTAAACCGTTTGAGCAGGATAACAAAAAAATTTAATGAACTTCGTTCGGCTCTCCTACCCAAACGGGTTACCGAAACTTCATAAAAATTTGTCACAGGCTTTTTTGCAGACCATAAAACCACTAACAAAATTGGACATAAATCCGAAACATAAACATTTTTTGCAAACCCGCCGGGCCGAATCCGGGTAACATAAGGCATCCAAAATGGGCTTTACCTTTTCTAATTATGTTTTCAAATTGATTGGCTAAAAATATGTGTAAAAATTGTGTATGGATAAGAATGTAAGGTTTTCTGTTCTTTAAATATGTATGTACACATTTTTGATTAAAAACTGTACAGAAATGTGAATATGGTTTCTAATTTAATTGATTATATTTATAGAATTTTCAAATATACGCACATAATTTGATTAATACAAAAATTTGGATTTGTTTCCATTATTTATATGAAAAAGTAAGTTGCTAGCTTTAATATCTCAAAAACGGTTGGAGATAGAGAAGAAGTTATTAGGTACTAATTATAGCGCTTGAAAAGCTTTTTTGAAATATGCCCTAAAAAGTACCCAAAATATAGGGTGTTTCAAAAGAAAATTGAGTTTGAAACATATTTTTTTCATTTCAAATCATTTCAAACCTCCACAACTTTGTAACTGTTGGGGTTATGGAATCATTAGGGTATACAAATTAAAGCTAACAACTTATTCTATAAAATACTTTTTTTTTTATCTATCTAGAAAAGAAATGGTATATTTATCCTATACAAGGAAGGAACACAAAAAAGAATATAATTGAAAATATTGAATTTAGGAAAATATTTCTAAAAATTTAAATTTTTTAAAATTATTAAAAATTATTGGCTATATACTATAATTTATTGAAAATATCAAAAAAAAAATCTTGAAATAGATGTATATAAAGTTTTATGTACACTATATAATTATAAAGTATAGTAGGTAAGCACATAAATAAAAGTCGTTGGGAAGAATTGAATTTAAAATAAGTTTTAAAATAACTTAAATAAATAGTTAGTGCTAAATAAATTTGGGTTTGAATTTTCTTTATTTCTTATTTCAATTCTAATATATTTAAATAATATACATATAGAGCTACTTACATAAGAAAATGTCTTGGAAGCGAACCAAATGTATTATCTTAAGTTGCAGAGTAACATTAAAACAATTTCCTGATCGGAAATTTTTTGGATTTCCCAAAAAGGGTTGTGAAATTGTTAGAGGCAACAGAAGAATCTCGGGTGACCATAGAATCACATAAAAGACCGTACATATGCAGCAAACATTTTGAAGTAAGTGACATAGGTAAAATTTCTTTTTTATCTTTATATAGGTTCCATTATATAATATATATGTACAAACATAATGTATTTTGTTGTACACAAAATTAATTATAGGAAAGAAATTTTTGAAAAGAGGTGCTATTCCAAAATTATTTCTAAAAGAATATAAAAGTAATTCAAATTGTGATGAAGATGATGTTTTCTTTGATAGATCAAAAGCTATCAAAAATTACTCAAGAATTAGTTCAACATTACCTACCGATTTAATTGAAGACATTACTTTGGAAGACCTTAACAAAGCTGCTAAATTTTTATCAACTCCAAAAACAAATGACAACACTGATGTCCCTATTTGCCATAAATGCCCTAAACAACAATTGTTTTATATAAAAACTATTGCAAAAATTAAAAAAATTAACGAAAAATTGAAGGTCAAATTAAAGAAAAATATAAAAATAAACCAAACCTTAAAAAATAAAATTAAAAAGTTAAAACATGATAAAAACTCTTTGCAACAACAAACAGGAAATTCAATTGATAAACAATAGAAACATCTGAAAAAAAAACAAATTTAAAAATATTGTCAACCCTAATTCCTCCTAACACTAAAGGATATTTTAGCGACGACCAAAAATGGATGTCCCAAGTTATTTTTTTTCGATCATCTGCCGGTTATAATTTTTTAAGGGATCAAATTGGCCTACATTTACCACATCCATCATCCTTATATAGATGGATTAAAATTAAGAGCCTTTCTCTTGGAATGGATATGCATGTTTTTAGTAAATTAAAAGAAATAATTGCAAAATTAACAATCAAAGAAAAAGAAGTCATTTTAATTTTTGATGAAATGGCAGTTCAAGCTAACTTGAGCTATAATAAATGTAAAGATTTAATTGAAGGTTCTGTTGATTATGGTCGAAATGAAAGATCTAATTTGTGTGCAAAATCGGCTTGTGTTTTTATGATTAGAAGCATATGTGGAAAATTTAAACAACAGTTGTATTTTGTTGCCTATCCAAGCAATATACCAGCTAAACAACTTCAGATAGAATTGCTTAACTGTCTTGATATTTGCAGAAATTTAAAATTGAATGTCAGAGCATTTTGTTGTGACCAAGAGCCAACAAATTGAAGTCTTTTTAAAAATTTTAATATATCCGAAAATAATTCAACATTTACTTACAAAGAAAATATTATTTATGCGTTATATGATATTCCTCATTTATTTAAAAGTATCAGCAACAATTTAATTAAGTACAATCTGTCCACAAATGATGACGAAATTAGCTGGAAAATTATCGAATATTTATATAATACGGAAAAAGTGAATGTCACTAAAATATGTCCAAAACTAACTAGTGCTCATATTGATCCCACAGAATTTCGAAAAATGAACGTAAAATTAGCTACGCAAGTTTTAAGTAGAAGTGTTGCTTGCGGAATTGAAGTTCTGATAAAATTAAATAAATTCCCCTAGAATTAAAAAAATTTGCAAAACCAACTGCAGACTTTATAATGAAGATGAATCGTCTTTTCGATCTTCTAAATGGATAACCACCTTTTAAGCAAAATAAGAACACTGATTTTATAAGACAAATGAAACAATACTTGTTGGAAATTTCTTTAATTGGGGCTAAAAAGGAATCATTTTGTTTCAAAGGATTGTCTACTACTATAGAGAGCATTCTAAGCTTAACACAGTCATTATTTTTTGATCATGATGACTTGTATTAGATTTATAATAATAAATTAAATCAAGATCCACTTGAAAAGTTTTTCGGAAAAATTCGGGCACGTAATATGAATAAAAACAATCCAAATATTTCTGAATTTGGTTGTTTATTTGCAAAAATTGTTTCATTAAATATTTTATTTAAATCTAAATTTTCCAATTGCGAAGATGATGATTCTGAATTTCTGCAACTCGATTTTAATGCTATTTTGCAAATTGATGAAGAAGATTTTATAAATTTAAATCGCGAAGAAAATCGACTAGATGATCCCCTTGATCTTGTTGGCAGTTATGAAAATTATAATTCCGAAAATTATTTATCTAGCGTAGACAGTGAAAATGTAATTTCAATAAAAGTCCCAGATACCACAGATGTTGCAACAAGATTTTTTGCAGGATACTGCCTGTTTAAAACATTTAAAAAATAGGTAAAATTTGTGAGAATTGTTGTAAACGATTATCAAAAGATAATCAAAGTATGAATATGACGGAAATTTTAATTAAATTGAAGGAATATGATAACCTAAGTAAATATCCAGTTCTAACATGGCCTTCACAAAAATTTTTTGAAATATGTCGCCTACATGTGAATATTTTTTCCAAATATTTTCAACAACTACCATACGAACAAGATTTAAGACAAAATATTGTGAAACAATGTATTAAAATCACAAATATTCATTTTCCTGATTGGTTCGATATGAGTAATGAATGTTATGAGTATCGAATAATAATAATAGATTTCTTAATAGTGGTTTTATTATGGAAAAATAGTAAATGGGTTCTTGATAATAAAAATAAGCAACCAAAAAACAAAATTAAAAAATTACAAAATGTTATGAATGTTTAAATTTTTATTAAAAACTTGCTACATAATTTACTGGGTCACTATGTACATATTTTCTAAAAAACATTTTTTTATATTTAAAAAAATTATTTTAATTGTATATACTCTTATGTACATACATACATATTATTTTTATTTATTAAAATTTCCATATTTTCCAATACACTGGCATTTTTCTAATATTATATATTATATATAAAATTTGATTTATTTGATTTTAACGTACAAACGAAAAAAAAAGCTTAATTCTTTTAATTTTTATTTTTGTGAGGTTTTTGTCAGTTTATAAATAGAACATAATTGTTTTATATAGCGATGAGACATCTGTATGTGGTTTATTATCTGTGATGTAAATTTGATTTTTGGTAAATATGTTTAAACTTTAATAATAATTTTGTATTTAAATCAAACTTTGAAATTTTTACACCAAACTTTAAAAACTTTTCATATTTTTATCCTAATTAACCAAATGAACTCAGTGAGCTCCTGTGGCTACACTAAAGAGCTACACTTTTGTAAATTTTTAACTCAATTGGTAAAACCCTTTAAGCGCGACAACAAAGTAAATTACAAAATTTCACTAACCTCTTGTGCTGAAACGGGTTAATACATTATAACCAAATTAAACCAGTGAGCTTCTCTGTTAAAGAGCAAGAACGTTTCGAATTTTCAAATCAATTGATTAAACCGTTTAACCAGAACAGCAAAAAATATAATGAACTTCGTTAGGATCTCGTGCCCAAACGGGTTACCGGAACTTCATAAAAATTTGTCACAGGCTTATTTTCAGACCATAAAACCACCATACAAAATTGGACATAAATCGGAAACAAAAAATTTTTTGAAAGCCCGTCGGGCCGAACCCGGCTAACATATGCATCCAAATTTCTGCTGTACCCGCCCAAAGCTAAGAAGAACATTTGTACAAATTTTCAACTCAATCAGATGCTGGTAGTTAATATTCTATTGTTTATTACATTTAGTTAAATGAATAAACAGAGCGAAGAATTAGAGACAATTCATCTATAAAAATCTATAAAGGAATCAATAATCTATTTAGTATACAATCACGGCGAAGTGAGTTTTCACAATATTGAATAGATATATAGAATATAGAATATATTAATATATAGATAGAATATATTAATGCCGAAACATAAAATCGTATTTAAATTATAAGAGGCCATAATGTAATAAATTTTTTTTGTAAGTAATGTCACTTCATGTTTTGGTGAATTATTCTTTTAAGCACATTTTGAAAAATTTGTTATTAGGTTCGCTCTGTCCTTCCGTCTGTTAAAACTTATATACTGTTAACTTATAATAATATACTTATAATAAAGAGCAATGAAATATTAACTATGAATAGCTCTCTTAAAAGAGTAATGTTGTAGAACAACTTTTTTATGTACCCTCATCGATGGAGATCCTACAGCACCGACAGCTCTTCAAATTTTGAAAAAACTTCTTTTTAAATGCGTACATTTCAGGTTCTGTTTAATATATTTTCAATATAAAAAATACATGATTGTTTTTTACCTTTATAAATCAACCAGAATTTTTTTCTAATTATATTTCCAAATTGATTGGCTAAAAATATGTGTAAAAATTGTATATGGATAAGAATATAAGGTTTTCTGTTCTTTAAATATGTATGTACTCATTTTTGATTAAATACTGTAAAAAATTTGAATATGTTTTCTAATTTAATTGATTAAGTTTATAGTATTTTTAAATATAAGGATATTATACCTACTATATGTACATATTTCGATGATATTTTATGGGAAATATGTTATACACATGCATCTTATATAGGTAGACCACATGTAAAGACCACATGTAAGTACATAATGCATTTCTGAATGATGACATGATGATTGTCTAATGTAGGAGATTGTTTCTGTTTTTTAACAACGGCCGAAAATGTTATGTTGTTAAGACTTAAACACAGTATTCTTAAGATACTTAATAAGGTTACTTCATATACTGTTCTATATTAGAAATTTGCATTGAAAGGTTTTTATGGAATATTAGAAACAGTATAGATAAAAGTAAAGGGAGTTGGAAATATCTTTTTACTAATACTAACAATACACTAAATTAGACAAAATATTACTAATAAGTGCTCGTGCGGAAATGGATTAACAAACATGAACAAACATTTTGTCACAGGCTTTATTTAGAACCATAAATTCATTTTCCCAAATTAGACAGAAATTGGAAACTAAATTTTTTTTTTACAGTCTATCGTGTCGAAATGTGTTATTGTATCATAACAAAATTTATTGAATGAGTTTGTGTGCCAAAGTGCAATACTTGTGCACATTTTCAATTGGTCAAATCGTTTAAGCACAACAACAAAAAATGAGAATTTCATGGTCTGAAGCCTGATGGGTTAATGTATCGTAACCAAATCAACTCAGAAAGCTTTTGTTATAAAGACCTACACTTTTGTAAATTTTCAACTCAATTGGTAAAACCGTTCAAGTGCGACAACAAAGAAATTAAAAAATTTTATTGAGCCGTGGTGCCGAAACGGGTTAATGGATCCTACCCAAATCACCTCAGTGAGCTGCTATGGTAAAGACCTACACTTTTGTAAATTTTCAATTCAATTGGAAAAACCGTTTAAGCGCAACAACAAAGAATTTGAAAAATTTCATTGAGTCCTGGTGCCGAAACGGGTTAATGGATCGTAACCAAATCAACTCAGTGCGCTTCTGTTGTAAAGAGCTACACTTTGATAAAATTTTAACTCAATTGGTCAAACAATTTAAGTGCGACAACTAAGTAAATTACAAAACTTCACTGACCCCTGGTGCCGAAACGGGTTAATGGATCGTAACCAAATCAACTCAGTGAGCTCCTGTGGTAAAGAGCTACACTATTGTAAATTTTCAACTCAATTGGTCAAACCGTTTAAGCAGGACAACAGAAAAATTTAATGATCTTCGTTCAGCTCTCCTGGCCAAAACGGGTTACCGGAATTCTATAAAAATTTGTCACATGCTTTTTTTCGAACCATAAAATCACCATACAAAATTGTACATAAATCGGAAACAAAAAATTTTTTGGAAGCCCGCCAGGCCGAATCTGGGTAACATATTGTATCCAAATTTCTGATGAAAAAATATAGGGTGTTTCAAAAGAAAATTGAGTTTGAAACATATTTTTTTCATTTCAAATCATTTCAAACCTCCACAACTTTGTAACTGTTGGGGTTATGGAATCATTAGGGCATACAAATTAAAGCTAACAACTTATTCTATAAAATACTTTTTTTTTTATCTATCTAGAAAAGAAATGGTATATTTATCCTATACAAGGAAGGAACACAAAAAAGAATATAATTGAAAATATTGAATTTAGGAAAATATTTCTAAAAATTTAAATTTTTTAAAATTATTAAAAATTATTGGCTATATACTAAAATTTATTGAAAATATCAAAAAAAAAATCTAGAAATAGATGTATATAAAGTTTTATGTACACTATATAATTATAAAGTATAGTAGGTAAGCACATAAATAAAAGTCGTTGGGAAGAATTGAATTTAAAATAAGTTTTAAAATAACTTAAATAAATAGTTAGTGCTAAATAAATTTGGGTTTGAATTTTCTTTATTTCTTATTTCAATTCTAATATATTTAAATAATATACATATAGAGCTACTTACATAAGAAAATGTCTTGGAAACGAACCAAATGTATTATCTTAAGTTGCAGAGTAACATTAAAACAATTTCCTGATCGGAAATTTTTTGGATTTCCCAAAAAGGGTTGTGAAAAGTATATGAAATTGTTAGAGGCAACAGAAGAATCTCGGGTGACCATAGAATCACATAAAAGACCGTACATATGCAGCAAACATTTTGAAGTAAGTGACATCTGTAAAATTTCTTTTTTATCTTTATATAGGTTCCATTATATAATATATATGTACAAACATAATGTATTTTGTTGTACACAAAATTAATTATAGGAAAGAAATTTTTGAAAAGAGGTGCTATTCCGAAATTATTTCTAAAAGAACATAAAAGTAATTCAAATTATGATGAAGATGATGTTTTCTTTGATAGATCAAAAGCTATCAAAAATTACTCAAGAATTAGTTCAACATTACCTACCGATTTAATTGAAGACATTACTTTGGAAGACCTTAACAAAGCTGCTAAATTTTTATCAACTCCAAAAACAAATGACAACACTGATGTCCCTATTTGCCATAAATGCCCTAAACAACAATTGTTTTATATAAAAACTATTGCAAAAATTAAAAAAATTAACGAAAAATTGAAGGTCAAATTAAAGAAAAATATAAAAATAAACCAAACCTTAAAAAATAAAATTAAAAAGTTAAAACATGATAAAAACTCTTTGCAACAACAAACAGGAAATTCAATTGATAAACAATAGAAACATCTGAAAAAAAAACAAATTTAAAAATATTGTCAACCCTAATTCCTCCTAACACTAAAGGATATTTTAGCGACGACCAAAAATGGATGTCCCAAGTTATTTTTTTTCGATCATCTGCCGGTTATAATTTTTTAAGGGATCAAATTGGCCTACATTTACCACATCCATCATCCTTATATAGATGGATTAAAATTAAGAGCCTTTCTCTTGGAATGGATATGCATGTTTTTAGTAAATTAAAAGAAATAATTGCAAAATTAACAATCAAAGAAAAAGAAGTCATTTTAATTTTTGATGAAATGGCAGTTCAAGCTAACTTGAGCTATAATAAATGTAAAGATTTAATTGAAGGTTTTGTTGATTATGGTCGAAATGAAAGATCTAATTTGTGTGCAAAATCGGCTTGTGTTTTTATGATTAGAAGCATATGTGGAAAATTTAAACAACAGTTGTATTTTGTTGCCTATCCAAGCAATATACCAGCTAAACAACTTCAGATAGAATTGCTTAACTGTCTTGATATTTGCAGAAATTTAAAATTGAATGTCAGAGCATTTTGTTGTGACCAAGAGCCAACAAATTGAAGTCTTTTTAAAAATTTTAATATATCCGAAAATAATTCAACATTTACTTACAAAGAAAATATTATTTATGCGTTATATGATATTCCTCATTTATTTAAAAGTATCAGGAACAATTTAATTAAGTACAATCTGTCCACAAATGATGACGAAATTAGCTGGAAAATTATCGAATATTTATATAATACGGAAAAAGTGAATGTCACTAAAATATGTCCAAAACTAACTAGTGCTCATATTGATCCCACAGAATTTCGAAAAATGAACGTAAAATTAGCTACGCAAGTTTTAAGTAGAAGTGTTGCTTGCGGAATTGAAGTTCTGATAAAATTAAATAAATTCCCCTAGAATTAAAAAAATTTGCAAAACCAACTGCAGACTTTATAATGAAGATGAATCGTCTTTTTGATCTTCTAAATGGGTAACCACCTTTTAAGCAAAATAAGAACACTGATTTTATAAGACAAATGAAACAATACTTGTTGGAAATTTCTTTAATTGGGGCTAAAAAGGAATCATTTTGTTTCAAAGGATTGTCTACTACTATAGAGAGCATTCTAAGCTTAACACAGTCATTATTTTTTGATCATGATGACTTGTATTATATTTATATTAATAAATTAAATCAAGATCCACTTGAAAATTTTTTCGGAAAAATTCGGGCACGTAATATGAATAAAAACAATCCAAATATTTCTGAATTTGGTTGTTTATTTGCAAAAATTGTTTCATTAAATATTTTATTTAAATCTAAATTTTCCAATTGCGAAGATGATGATTCTGAATTTCTGCAACTCGATTTTAATGCTATTTTGCAAATTGATGAAGAAGATTTTATAAATTTAAATCGCGAAGAAAATCGACTAGATGATCCCCTTGATCTTGTTGGCAGTTATGAAAATTATAATTCCGAAAATTATTTATCTAGCGTAGACAGTGAAAATGTAATTTCAATAAAAGTCCCAGATACCACAGATGTTGCAACAAGATTTTTTGCAGGATACTGCCTGTTTAAAACATTTAAAAAATAGGTAAAATTTGTGAGAATTGTTGTAAACGATTATCAAAAGATAATCAAAGTATGAATATGACGGAAATTTTAATTAAATTGAAGGAATATGATAACCTAAGTAAATATCCAGTTCTAACATGGCCTTCACAAAAATTTTTTGAAATATGTCGCCTACATGTGAATATTTTTTCCAAATATTTTCAACAACTACCATACGAACAAGATTTAAGACAAAATATTGTGAAACAATGTATTAAAATCACAAATATTCATTTTCCTGATTGGTTCGATATGAGTAATGAATGTTATGAGTATCGAATAATAATAATAGATTTCTTAATAGTGGTTTTATTATGGAAAAATAGTAAATGGGTTCTTGATAATAAAAATAAGCAACCAAAAAACAAAATTAAAAAATTACAAAATGTTATGAATGTTTAAATTTTTATTAAAAACTTGCTACATAATTTACTGGGTCACTATGTACATATTTTCTAAAAAACATTTTTTTATATTTAAAAAAATTATTTTAATTGTATATACTCTTATGTACATACATACATATTATTTTTATTTATTAAAATTTCCATATTTTCCAATACACTGGCATTTTTCTAATATTATATATTATATATAAAATTTGATTTATTTGATTTTAACGTACAAACGAAAAAAAAAGCTTAATTCTTTTAATTTTTATTTTTGTGAGGTTTTTGTCAGTTTATAAATAGAACATAATTGTTTTATATAGCGATGAGACATCTGTATGTGGTTTATTATCTGTGATGTAAATTTGATTTTTGGTAAATATGTTTAAACTTTAATAATAATTTTGTATTTAAATCAAACTTTGAAATTTTTACACCAAACTTTAAAAACTTTTCATATTTTTATCCTAATTAACCAAATGAACTCAGTGAGCTCCTGTGGCTACACTGAAGAGCTACACTTTTGTAAATTTTTAACTCAATTGGTAAAACCCTTTAAGCGCGACAACAAAGTAAATTACAAAATTTCACTAACCTCTTGTGCTGAAACGGGTTAATACATTATAACCAAATTAAACCAGTGAGCTTCTCTGTTAAAGAGCAAGAACGTTTCGAATTTTCAAATCAATTGATTAAACCGTTTAACCAGAACAACAAAAACTATAATGAACTTCGTTAGGATCTCGTGCCCAAACGGGTTACCGGAACTTCATAAAAATTTGTCACAGGCTTATTTTCAGACCATAAAACCACCATACAAAATTGGACATAAATCGGAAACAAAAAATTTTTTGAAAGCCCGTCGGGGCGAACCCGGCTAACATATGCATCCAAATTTCTGCTGTACCCGCCCAAAGCTAAGAAGAACATTTGTACAAATTTTCAACTCAATCAGATGCTGGTAGTTAATATTCTATTGTTTATTACATTTAGTTAAATGAATAAACAGAGCGAAGAATTAGAGACAATTCATCTATAAAAATCTATAAAGGAATCAATAATCTATTTAGTATACAATCACGGCGAAGTGAGTTTTCACAATATAGAATAGATATATAGAATATAGAATATATTAATATATAGATAGAATATATTAATGCAACATAATGAAACATAATGAAACATAAAATCGTATTTAAATTATAAGAGGCCATAATGTAATAAATTTTTTTTGTAAGTAATGTCACTTCATGTTTTGGTGAATTATTCTTTTAAGCACATTTTGAAAAATTTGTTATTAGGTTCGCTCTGTCCTTCCGTCTGTTAAAACTTATATACTGTTAACTTATAATAATATACTTATAATAAAGAGCAATGAAATATTAACTATGAATAGCTCTCTTAAAAGAGTAATGTTGTAGAACAACTTTTTTATGTACCCTCATCGATGGAGATCCTACAGCACCGACAGCTCTTCAAATTTTGAAAAAACTTCTTTTTAAATGCGTACATTTCAGGTTCTGTTTAATATATTTTCAATATAAAAAATACATGATTGTTTTTTACCTTTATAAATCAACCAGAATTTTTTTCTAATTATATTTCCAAATTGATTGGCTAAAAATATGTGTAAAAATTGTATATGGATAAGAATATAAGGTTTTCTGTTCTTTAAATATGTATGTACTCATTTTTGATTAAATACTGTAAAAAATTTGAATATGTTTTCTAATTTAATTGATTAAGTTTATAGTATTTTTAAATATAAGGATATTATACCTACTATATGTACATATTTCGATGATATTTTATGGGAAATATGTTATACACATGCATCTTATATAGGTAGACCACATTTAAAGACCACATGTAAGTACATAATGCATTTCTGAATGATGACATGATGATTGTCTAATGTAGGAGATTGTTTCTGTTTTTTAACAACGGCCGAAAATGTTATGTTGTTAAGACTTAAACACAGTATTCTTAAGATACTTAATAAGGTTACTTCATATACTGTTCTATATTAGAAATTTGCATTGAAAGGTTTTTATGGAATATTAGAAACAGTATAGATAAAAGTAAAGGGAGTTGGAAATATCTTTTTACTAATACTAACAATACACTAAATTAGACAAAATATTACTAATAAGTGCTCGTGCGGAAATGGATTAACAAACATGAACAAACATTTTGTCACAGGCTTTATTTAGAACCATAAATTCATTCTCCCAAATTAGACAGAAATTGGAAACTAAATTTTTTTTTTACAGTCTATCGGTTCGAAATGTGTTATTGTATCATAACAAAATTTATTGAATGAGTTTGTGTGCCAAAGTGCAATACTTGTGCACATTTTCAATTGGTCAAATCGTTTAAGCACAACAACAAAAAATGAGAATTTCATGGTCTGAAGCCTGATGGGTTAATGTATCGTAACCAAATCAACTCAGAAAGCTTTTGTTATAAAGACCTACACTTTTGTAAATTTTCAACTCAATTGGTAAAACCGTTCAAGTGCGACAACAAAGAAATTAAAAAATTTTATTGAGCCCTGGTGCCGAAACGGGTTAATGGATCCTACCCAAATCACCTCAGTGAGCTGCTATGGTAAAGACCTACACTTTTGTAAATTTTCAATTCAATTGGAAAAACCGTTTAAGCGCGACAACAAAGAATTTGAAAAATTTCATTGAGTCCTGGTGCCGAAACGGGTTAATGGATCGTAACCAAATCAACTCAGTGCGCTTCTGTTGTAAAGAGCTACACTTTGATAAAATTTTAACTCAATTGGTCAAACAATTTAAGTGCGACAACTAAGTAAATTACAAAACTTCACTGACCCCTGGTGCCGAAACGGGTTAATGGATCGTAACCAAATCAACTCAGTGAGCTCCTGTGGTAAAGAGCTACACTATTGTAAATTTTCAACTCAATTGGTCAAACCGTTTAAGCAGGACAACAGAAAAATTTAATGATCTTCGTTCAGCTCTCCTGGCCAAAACGGGTTACCGGAATTCTATAAAAATTTGTCACATGCTTTTTTTCGAACCATAAAATCACCATACAAAATTGTACATAAATCGGAAACAAAAAATTTTTTGGAAGCCCGCCAGGCCGAATCCGGGTAACATATTGTATCCAAATTTCTGATGAAAAAATATAGGGTGTTTCAAAAGAAAATTGAGTTTGAAACATATTTTTTTCATTTCAAATCATTTCAAACCTCCACAACTTTGTAACTGTTGGGGTTATGGAATCATTAGGGCATACAAATTAAAGCTAACAACTTATTCTATAAAATACTTTTTTTTTTATCTATCTACAAAAGAAATGGTATATTTATCCTATACAAGGAAGGAACACAAAAAAGAATATAATTGAAAATATTGAATTTAGGAAAATATTTCTAAAAATTTAAATTTTTTAAAATTATTAAAAATTATTGGCTATATACTAAAATTTATTGAAAATATCAAAAAAAAAATCTAGAAATAGATGTATATAAAGTTTTATGTACACTATATAATTATAAAGTATAGTAGGTAAGCACATAAATAAAAGTCGTTGGGAAGAATTGAATTTAAAATAAGTTTTAAAATAACTTAAATAAATAGTTAGTGCTAAATAAATTTGGGTTTGAATTTTCTTTATTTCTTATTTCAATTCTAATATATTTAAATAATATACATATAGAGCTACTTACATAAGAAAATGTCTTGGAAACGAACCAAATGTATTATCTTAAGTTGCAGAGTAACATTAAAACAATTTCCTGATCGGAAATTTTTTGGATTTCCCAAAAAGGGTTGTGAAAAGTATATGAAATTGTTAGAGGCAACAGAAGAATCTCGGGTGACCATAGAATCACATAAAAGAACGTACATATGCAGCAAACATTTTGAAGTAAGTGACATCTGTAAAATTTCTTTTTTATCTTTATATAGGTTCCATTATATAATATATATGTACAAACATAATGTATTTTGTTGTACACAAAATTAATTATAGGAAAGAAATTTTTGAAAAGAGGTGCTATTCCGAAATTATTTCTAAAAGAACATAAAAGTAATTCAAATTATGATGAAGATGATGTTTTCTTTGATAGATCAAAAGCTATCAAAAATTACTCAAGAATTAGTTCAACATTACCTACCGATTTAATTGAAGACATTACTTTGGAAGACCTTAACAAAGCTGCTAAATTTTTATCAACTCCAAAAACAAATGACAACACTGATGTCCCTATTTGCCATAAATGCCCTAAACAACAATTGTTTTATATAAAAACTATTGCAAAAATTAAAAAAATTAACGAAAAATTGAAGGTCAAATTAAAGAAAAATATAAAAATAAACCAAACCTTAAAAAATAAAATTAAAAAGTTAAAACATGATAAAAACTCTTTGCAACAACAAACAGGAAATTCAATTGATAAACAATAGAAACATCTGAAAAAAAAAACAAATTTAAAAATATTGTCAACCCTAATTCCTCCTAACACTAAAGGATATTTTAGCGACGACCAAAAATGGATGTCCCAAGTTATTTTTTTTCGATCATCTGCCGGTTATAATTTTTTAAGGGATCAAATTGGCCTACATTTACCACATCCATCATCCTTATATAGATGGATTAAAATTAAGAGCCTTTCTCTTGGAATGGATATACATGTTTTTAGTAAATTAAAAGAAATAATTGCAAAACTAACAATCAAAGAAAAAGAAGTCATTTTAATTTTTGATGAAATGGCAGTTCAAGCTAACTTGAGCTATAATAAATGTAAAGATTTAATTGAAGGTTTTGTTGATTATGGTCGAAATGAAAGATCTAATTTGTGTGCAAAATCGGCTTGTGTTTTTATGATTAGAAGCATATGTGGAAAATTTAAACAACAGTTGTATTTTGTTGCCTATCCAAGCAATATACCAGCTAAACAACTTCAGATAGAATTGCTTAACTGTCTTGATATTTGCAGAAATTTAAAATTGAATGTCAGAGCATTTTGTTGTGACCAAGAGCCAACAAATTGAAGTCTTTTTAAAAATTTTAATATATCCGAAAATAATTCAACATTTACTTACAAAGAAAATATTATTTATGCGTTATATGATATTCCTCATTTATTTAAAAGTATCAGGAACAATTTAATTAAGTACAATCTGTCCACAAATGATGACGAAATTAGCTGGAAAATTATCGAATATTTATATAATACGGAAAAAGTATTACGGATACGGTCACTAAAATATGTCCAAAACTAACTAGTGCTCATATTGATCCCACAGAATTTCGAAAAATGAACGTAAAATTAGCTACGCAAGTTTTAAGTAGAAGTGTTGCTTGCGGAATTGAAGTTCTGATAAAATTAAATAAATTCCCCTAGAATTAAAAAAATTTGCAAAACCAACTGCAGACTTTATAATGAAGATGAATCGTCTTTTTGATCTTCTAAATGGATAACCACCTTTTAAGCAAAATAAGAACACTGATTTTATAAGACAAATGAAACAATACTTGTTGGAAATTTCTTTAATTGGGGCTAAAAAGGAATCATTTTGTTTCAAAGGATTGTCTACTACTATAGAGAGCATTCTAAGCTTAACACAGTCATTATTTTTTGATCATGATGACTTGTATTATATTTATATTAATAAATTAAATCAAGATCCACTTGAAAATTTTTTCGGAAAAATTCGGGCACGTAATATGAATAAAAACAATCCAAATATTTCTGAATTTGGTTGTTTATTTGCAAAAATTGTTTCATTAAATATTTTATTTAAATCTAAATTTTCCAATTGCGAAGATGATGATTCTGAATTTCTGCAACTCGATTTTAATGCTATTTTGCAAATTGATGAAGAAGATTTTATAAATTTATATCGCGAAGAAAATCGACTAGATGATCCCCTTGATCTTGTTGGCAGTTATGAAAATTATGAAAATTATTTATCTAGCGTAGACAGTGAAAATGTAATTTCAATAAAAGTCCCAGATACCACAGATGTTGCAACAAGATTTTTTGCAGGATACTGCCTGTTTAAAACATTTAAAAAATAGGTAAAATTTGTGAGAATTGTTGTAAACGATTATCAAAAGATAATCAAAGTATGAATATGACGGAAATTTTAATTAAATTGAAGGAATATGATAACCTAAGTAAATATCCAGTTCTAACATGGCCTTCACAAAAATTTTTTGAAATATGTCGCCTACATGTGAATATTTTTTCCAAATATTTTCAACAACTACCATACGAACAAGATTTAAGACAAAATATTGTGAAACAATGTATTAAAATCACAAATATTCATTTTCCTGATTGGTTCGATATGAGTAATGAATGTTATGAGTATCGAATAATAATAATAGATTTCTTAATAGTGGTTTTATTATGGAAAAATAGTAAATGGGTTCTTGATAATAAAAATAAGCAACCAAAAAACAAAATTAAAAAATTACAAAATGTTATGAATGTTTAAATTTTTATTAAAAACTTGCTACATAATTTACTGGGTCACTATGTACATATTTTCTAAAAAACATTTTTTTATATTTAAAAAAATTATTTTAATTGTATATACTCTTATGTACATACATACATATTATTTTTATTTATTAAAATTTCCATATTTTCCAATACACTGGCATTTTTCTAATATTATATATTATATATAAAATTTGATTTATTTGATTTTAACGTACAAACGAAAAAAAAAGCTTAATTCTTTTAATTTTTATTTTTGTGAGGTTTTTGTCAGTTTATAAATAGAACATAATTGTTTTATATAGCGATGAGACATCTGTATGTGGTTTATTATCTGTGATGTAAATTTGATTTTTGGTAAATATGTTTAAACTTTAATAATAATTTTGTATTTAAATCAAACTTTGAAATTTTTACACCAAACTTTAAAAACTTTTCATATTTTTATCCTAATTAACCAAATGAACTCAGTGAGCTCCTGTGGCTACACTAAAGAGCTACACTTTTGTAAATTTTTAACTCAATTGGTAAAACCCTTTAAGCGCGACAACAAAGTAAATTACAAAATTTCACTAACCTCTTGTGCTGAAACGGGTTAATACATTATAACCAAATTAAACCAGTGAGCTTCTCTGTTAAAGAGCAAGAACGTTTCGAATTTTCAAATCAATTGATTAAACCGTTTAACCAGAACAACAAAAACTATAATGAACTTCGTTAGGATCTCGTGCCCAAACGGGTTACCGGAACTTCATAAAAATTTGTCACAGGCTTATTTTCAGACCATAAAACCACCATACAAAATTGGACATAAATCGGAAACAAAAAATTTTTTGAAAGCCCGTCGGGCCGAACCCGGCTAACATATGCATCCAAATTTCTGCTGTACCCGCCCAAAGCTAAGAAGAACATTTGTACAAATTTTCAACTCAATCAGATGCTGGTAGTTAATATTCTATTGTTTATTACATTTAGTTAAATGAATAAACAGAGCGAAGAATTAGAGACAATTCATCTATAAAAATCTATAAAGGAATCAATAATCTATTTAGTATACAATCACGGCGAAGTGAGTTTTCACAATATAGAATAGATATATAGAATATAGAATATATTAATATATAGATAGAATATATTAATGCCGAAACATAAAATCGTATTTAAATTATAAGAGGCCATAATGTAATAAATTTTTTTTGTAAGTAATGTCACTTCATGTTTTGGTGAATTATTCTTTTAAGCACATTTTGAAAAATTTGTTATTAGGTTCGCTCTGTCCTTCCGTCTGTTAAAACTTATATACTGTTAACTTATAATAATATACTTATAATAAAGAGCAATGAAATATTAACTATGAATAGCTCTCTTAAAAGAGTAATGTTGTAGAACAACTTTTTTATGTACCCTCATCGATGGAGATCCTACAGCACCGACAGCTCTTCAAATTTTGAAAAAACTTCTTTTTAAATGCGTACATTTCAGGTTCTGTTTAACATATTTTCAATATAAAAAATACATGATTGTTTTTTACCTTTATAAATCAACCAGAATTTTTTCTAATTATATTTCCAAATTGATTGGCTAAAAATATGTGTAAAAATTGTATATGGATAAGAATATAAGGTTTTCTGTTCTTTAAATATGTATGTACTCATTTTTGATTAAATACTGTAAAAAATTTGAATATGTTTTCTAATTTAATTGATTAAGTTTATAGTATTTTTAAATATAAGGATATTATACCTACTATATGTACATATTTCGATGATATTTTATGGGAAATATGTTATACACATGCATCTTATATAGGTAGACCACATGTAAAGACCACATGTAAGTACATAATGCATTTCTGAATGATGACATGATGATTGTCTAATGTAGGAGATTGTTTCTGTTTTTTAACAACGGCCGAAAATGTTATGTTGTTAAGACTTAAACACAGTATTCTTAAGATACTTAATAAGGTTACTTCATATACTGTTCTATATTAGAAATTTGCATTGAAAGGTTTTTATGGAATATTAGAAACAGTATAGATAAAAGTAAAGGGAGTTGGAAATATCTTTTTACTAATACTAACAATACACTAAATTAGACAAAATATTACTAATAAGTGCTCGTGCGGAAATGGATTAACAAACATGAACAAACATTTTGTCACAGGCTTTATTTAGAACCATAAATTCATTCTCCCAAATTAGACAGAAATTGGAAACTAAATTTTTTTTTTACAGTCTATCGTGTCGAAATGTGTTATTGTATCATAACAAAATTTATTGAATGAGTTTGTGTGCCAAAGTGCAATACTTGTGCACATTTTCAATTGGTCAAATCGTTTAAGCACAACAACAAAAAATGAGAATTTCATGGTCTGAAGCCTGATGGGTTAATGTATCGTAACCAAATCAACTCAGAAAGCTTTTGTTATAAAGACCTACACTTTTGTAAATTTTCAACTCAATTGGTAAAACCGTTCAAGTGCGACAACAAAGAAATTAAAAAATTTTATTGAGCCGTGGTGCCGAAACGGGTTAATGGATCCTACCCAAATCACCTCAGTGAGCTGCTATGGTAAAGACCTACACTTTTGTAAATTTTCAATTCAATTGGAAAAACCGTTTAAGCGCGACAACAAAGAATTTGAAAAATTTCATTGAGTCCTGGTGCCGAAACGGGTTAATGGATCGTAACCAAATCAACTCAGTGCGCTTCTGTTGTAAAGAGCTACACTTTGATAAAATTTTAACTCAATTGGTCAAACAATTTAAGTGCGACAACTAAGTAAATTACAAAACTTCACTGACCCCTGGTGCCGAAACGGGTTAATGGATCGTAACCAAATCAACTCAGTGATCTCCTGTGGTAAAGAGCTACACTATTGTAAATTTTCAACTCAATTGGTCAAACCGTTTAAGCAGGACAACAGAAAAATTTAATGATCTTCGTTCAGCTCTCCTGGCCAAAACGGGTTACCGGAATTCTATAAAAATTTGTCACATGCTTTTTTTCGAACCATAAAATCACCATACAAAATTGTACATAAATCGGAAACAAAAAATTTTTTGGAAGCCCGCCAGGCCGAATCCGGGTAACATATTGTATCCAAATTTCTGATGAAAAAATATAGGGTGTTTCAAAAGAAAATTGAGTTTGAAACATATTTTTTTCATTTCAAATCATTTCAAACCTCCACAACTTTGTAACTGTTGGGGTTATGGAATTATTAGGGCATACAAATTAAAGCTAACAACTTATTCTATAAAATACTTTTTTTTTTATCTATCTAGAAAAGAAATGGTATATTTATCCTATACAAGGAAGGAACACAAAAAAGAATATAATTGAAAATATTGAATTTAGGAAAATATTTCTAAAAATTTAAATTTTTTAAAATTATTAAAAATTATTGGCTATATACTAAAATTTATTGAAAATATCAAAAAAAAAATCTAGAAATAGATGTATATAAAGTTTTATGTACACTATATAATTATAAAGTATAGTAGGTAAGCACATAAATAAAAGTCGTTGGGAAGAATTGAATTTAAAATAAGTTTTAAAATAACTTAAATAAATAGTTAGTGCTAAATAAATTTGGGTTTGAATTTTCTTTATTTCTTATTTCAATTCTAATATATTTAAATAATATACATATAGAGCTACTTACATAAGAAAATGTCTTGGAAACGAACCAAATGTATTATCTTAAGTTGCAGAGTAACATTAAAACAATTTCCTGATCGGAAATTTTTTGGATTTCCCAAAAAGGGTTGTGAAAAGTATATGAAATTGTTAGAGGCAACAGAAGAATCTCGGGTGACCATAGAATCACATAAAAGACCGTACATATGCAGCAAACACTTTGAAGTAAGTGACATCTGTAAAATTTCTTTTTTATCTTTATATAGGTTCCATTATATAATATATATGTACAAACATAATGTATTTTGTTGTACACAAAATTAATTATAGGAAAGAAATTTTTGAAAAGAGGTGCTATTCCGAAATTATTTCTAAAAGAACATAAAAGTAATTCAAATTATGATGAAGATGATGTTTTCTTTGATAGATCAAAAGCTATCAAAAATTACTCAAGAATTAGTTCAACATTACCTACCGATTTAATTGAAGACATTACTTTGGAAGACCTTAACAAAGCTGCTAAATTTTTATCAACTCCAAAAACAAATGACAACACTGATGTCCCTATTTGCCATAAATGCCCTAAACAACAATTGTTTTATATAAAAACTATTGCAAAAATTAAAAAAATTAACGAAAAATTGAAGGTCAAATTAAAGAAAAATATAAAAATAAACCAAACCTTAAAAAATAAAATTAAAAAGTTAAAACATGATAAAAACTCTTTGCAACAACAAACAGGAAATTCAATTGATAAACAATAGAAACATCTGAAAAAAAAAACAAATTTAAAAATATTGTCAACCCTAATTCCTCCTAACACTAAAGGATATTTTAGCGACGACCAAAAATGGATGTCCCAAGTTATTTTTTTTCGATCATCTGCCGGTTATAATTTTTTAAGGGATCAAATTGGCCTACATTTACCACATCCATCATCCTTATATAGATGGATTAAAATTAAGAGCCTTTCTCTTGGAATGGATATACATGTTTTTAGTAAATTAAAAGAAATAATTGCAAAACTAACAATCAAAGAAAAAGAAGTCATTTTAATTTTTGATGAAATGGCAGTTCAAGCTAACTTGAGCTATAATAAATGTAAAGATTTAATTGAAGGTTTTGTTGATTATGGTCGAAATGAAAGATCTAATTTGTGTGCAAAATCGGCTTGTGTTTTTATGATTAGAAGCATATGTGGAAAATTTAAACAACAGTTGTATTTTGTTGCCTATCCAAGCAATATACCAGCTAAACAACTTCAGATAGAATTGCTTAACTGTCTTGATATTTGCAGAAATTTAAAATTGAATGTCAGAGCATTTTGTTGTGACCAAGAGCCAACAAATTGAAGTCTTTTTAAAAATTTTAATATATCCGAAAATAATTCAACATTTACTTACAAAGAAAATATTATTTATGCGTTATATGATATTCCTCATTTATTTAAAAGTATCAGGAACAATTTAATTAAGTACAATCTGTCCACAAATGATGACGAAATTAGCTGGAAAATTATCGAATATTTATATAATACGGAAAAAGTGAATGTCACTAAAATATGTCCAAAACTAACTAGTGCTCATATTGATCCCACAGAATTTCGAAAAATGAACGTAAAATTAGCTACGCAAGTTTTAAGTAGAAGTGTTGCTTGCGGAATTGAAGTTCTGATAAAATTAAATAAATTTCCCGAGAATTAAAAAAATTTGCAAAACCAACTGCAGACTTTATAATGAAGATGAATCGTCTTTTTGATCTTCTAAATGGATAACCACCTTTTAAGCAAAATAAGAACACTGATTTTATAAGACAAATGAAACAATACTTGTTGGAAATTTCTTTAATTGGGGCTAAAAAGGAATCATTTTGTTTCAAAGGATTGTCTACTACTATAGAGAGCATTCTAAGCTTAACACAGTCATTATTTTTTGATCATGATGACTTGTATTATATTTATATTAATAAATTAAATCAAGATCCACTTGAAAATTTTTTCGGAAAAATTCGGGCACGTAATATGAATAAAAACAATCCAAATATTTCTGAATTTGGTTGTTTATTTGCAAAAATTGTTTCATTAAATATTTTATTTAAATCTAAATTTTCCAATTGCGAAGATGATGATTCTGAATTTCTGCAACTCGATTTTAATGCTATTTTGCAAATTGATGAAGAAGATTTTATAAATTTAAATCGCGAAGAAAATCGACTAGATGATCCCCTTGATCTTGTTGGCAGTTATGAAAATTATAATTCCGAAAATTATTTATCTAGCGTAGACAGTGAAAATGTAATTTCAATAAAAGTCCCAGATACCACAGATGTTGCAACAAGATTTTTTGCAGGATACTGCCTGTTTAAAACATTTAAAAAATAGGTAAAATTTGTGAGAATTGTTGTAAACGATTATCAAAAGATAATCAAAGTATGAATATGACGGAAATTTTAATTAAATTGAAGGAATATGATAACCTAAGTAAATATCCAGTTCTAACATGGCCTTCACAAAAATTTTTTGAAATATGTCGCCTACATGTGAATATTTTTTCCAAATATTTTCAACAACTACCATACGAACAAGATTTAAGACAAAATATTGTGAAACAATGTATTAAAATCACAAATATTCATTTTCCTGATTGGTTCGATATGAGTAATGAATGTTATGAGTATCGAATAATAATAATAGATTTCTTAATAGTGGTTTTATTATGGAAAAATAGTAAATGGGTTCTTGATAATAAAAATAAGCAACCAAAAAACAAAATTAAAAAATTACAAAATGTTATGAATGTTTAAATTTTTATTAAAAACTTGCTACATAATTTACTGGGTCACTATGTACATATTTTCTAAAAAACATTTTTTTATATTTAAAAAAATTATTTTAATTGTATATACTCTTATGTACATACATACATATTATTTTTATTTATTAAAATTTCCATATTTTCCAATACACTGGCATTTTTCTAATATTATATATTATATATAAAATTTGATTTATTTGATTTTAACGTACAAACGAAAAAAAAAGCTTAATTCTTTTAATTTTTATTTTTGTGAGGTTTTTGTCAGTTTATAAATAGAACATAATTGTTTTATATAGCGATGAGACATCTGTATGTGGTTTATTATCTGTGATGTAAATTTGATTTTTGGTAAATATGTTTAAACTTTAATAATAATTTTGTATTTAAATCAAACTTTGAAATTTTTACACCAAACTTTAAAAACTTTTCATATTTTTATCCTAATTAACCAAATGAACTCAGTGAGCTCCTGTGGCTACACTGAAGAGCTACACTTTTGTAAATTTTTAACTCAATTGGTAAAACCCTTTAAGCGCGACAACAAAGTAAATTACAAAATTTCACTAACCTCTTGTGCTGAAACGGGTTAATACATTATAACCAAATTAAACCAGTGAGCTTCTCTGTTAAAGAGCAAGAACGTTTCGAATTTTCAAATCAATTGATTAAACCGTTTAACCAGAACAACAAAAAATATAATGAACTTCGTTAGGATCTCGTGCCCAAACGGGTTACCGGAACTTCATAAAAATTTGTCACAGGCTTATTTTCAGACCATAAAACCACCATACAAAATTGGACATAAATCGGAAACAAAAAATTTTTTGAAAGCCCGTCGGGCCGAACCCGGCTAACATATGCATCCAAATTTCTGCTGTACCCGCCCAAAGCTAAGAAGAACATTTGTACAAATTTTCAACTCAATCAGATGCTGGTAGTTAATATTCTATTGTTTATTACATTTAGTTAAATGAATAAACAGAGCGAAGAATTAGAGACAATTCATCTATAAAAATCTATAAAGGAATCAATAATCTATTTAGTATACAATCACGGCGAAGTGAGTTTTCACAATATAGAATAGATATATATAATATAGAATATATTAATATATAGATAGAATATATTAATGCCGAAACATAAAATCGTATTTAAATTATAAGAGGCCATAATGTAATAAATTTTTTTTGTAAGTAATGTCACATTATGTTTTGGTGAATTATTCTTTTAAGCACATTTTGAAAAATTTGTTATTAGGTTCGCTCTGTCCTTCCGTCTGTTAAAACTTATATACTGTTAACTTATAATAATATACTTATAATAAAGAGCAATGAAATATTAACTATGAATAGCTCTCTTAAAAGAGTAATGTTGTAGAACAACTTTTTTATGTACCCTCATCGATGGAGATCCTACAGCACCGACAGCTCTTCAAATTTTGAAAAAACTTCTTTTTAAATGCGTACATTTCAGGTTCTGTTTAACATATTTTCAATATAAAAAATACATGATTGTTTTTTACCTTTATAAATCAACCAGAATTTTTTTCTAATTATATTTCCAAATTGATTGGCTAAAAATATGTGTAAAAATTGTATATGGATAAGAATATAAGGTTTTCTGTTCTTTAAATATGTATGTACTCATTTTTGATTAAATACTGTAAAAAATTTGAATATGTTTTCTAATTTAATTGATTAAGTTTATAGTATTTTTAAATATAAGGATATTATACCTACTATATGTACATATTTCGATGATATTTTATGGGAAATATGTTATACACATGCATCTTATATAGGTAGACCACATGTAAAGACCACATGTAAGTACATAATGCATTTCTGAATGATGACATGATGATTGTCTAATGTAGGAGATTGTTTCTGTTTTTTAACAACGGCCGAAAATGTTATGTTGTTAAGACTTAAACACAGTATTCTTAAGATACTTAATAAGGTTACTTCATATACTGTTCTATATTAGAAATTTGCATTGAAAGGTTTTTATGGAATATTAGAAACAGTATAGATAAAAGTAAAGGGAGTTGGAAATATCTTTTTACTAATACTAACAATACACTAAATTAGACAAAATATTACTAATAAGTGCTCGTGCGGAAATGGATTAACAAACATGAACAAACATTTTGTCACAGGCTTTATTTAGAACCATAAATTCATTCTCCCAAATTAGACAGAAATTGGAAACTAAATTTTTTTTTTACAGTCTATCGTGTCGAAATGTGTTATTGTATCATAACAAAATTTATTGAATGAGTTTGTGTGCCAAAGTGCAATACTTGTGCAAATTTTCAATTGGTCAAATCGTTTAAGCACAACAACAAAAAATGAGAATTTCATGGTCTGAAGCCTGATGGGTTAATGTATCGTAACCAAATCAACTCAGAAAGCTTTTGTTATAAAGACCTACACTTTTGTAAATTTTCAACTCAATTGGTAAAACCGTTCAAGTGCGACAACAAAGAAATTAAAAAATTTTATTGAGCCCTGGTGCCGAAACGGGTTAATGGATCCTACCCAAATCACCTCAGTGAGCTGCTATGGTAAAGACCTACACTTTTGTAAATTTTCAATTCAATTGGAAAAACCGTTTAAGCGCGACAACAAAGAATTTGAAAAATTTCATTGAGTCCTGGTGCCGAAACGGGTTAATGGATCGTAACCAAATCAACTCAGTGCGCTTCTGTTGTAAAGAGCTACACTTTGATAAAATTTTAACTCAATTGGTCAAACAATTTAAGTGCGACAACTAAATAAATTACAAAACTTCACTGACCCCTGGTGCCGAAACGGGTTAATGGATCGTAACCAAATCAACTCAGTCAGCTCCTGCGGTAAAGAGCTACACTATTGTAAATTTTCAACTCAATTGGTCGAACCGTTTAAGCAGGACAACAGAAAAATTTAATGATCTTCGTTCAGCTCTCCTGGCCAAAACGGGTTACCGGAATTCTATAAAAATTTGTCACATGCTTTTTTTCGAACCATAAAATCACCATACAAAATTGTACATAAATCGGAAACAAAAAATTTTTTGGAAGCCCGTCGGGCCGAATCCGGGTAACATATTGTATCCAAATTTCTTCGGCACCCGTCCAAAGATAAGAAAAACATTTGTACAAATTTTCTACTCAATCGATCAAACCGTTTAGGCAGGACAACGAAAAAACGAAACGGCTTTAAATTGCTCTCGGGCCGCAATTGGTTAATGAACCAAAACACCATATAGCCTATAACACTTTCCGGGGTCGTAGGAACGTTCCTGCAAAATTTGGTTGCAATCGGACTGGTGGTTTTTACGTGAAAAGGGCATAAACAAACTAACAAACAAACACAATTTCTTCCTTATTTATTAGATTTACTTTTGGCGGAAAGTGAAAATCTTTGTAAATTAAATATCGAACAAATACTTACTTTTGGCGGAAGGTGAAATTAACTAAGCAGTGTAAGCAGTGTAAGATTTGTAATAAAAGTATAATTGGTAAAACAAAAGCAATACAATGTGGGTCATGTAATGCAAGTTACCATGCTAGATGCGTTAGGATGTCTGATGAGCTTTTTGATGCTGTTAAAACAAATCGTGTTTTATGGAAATGTGTAAATTGTCACTCAACATCAAATGAATCAATAATTGTTGAAGATATCGAAGAAAATAACGGCGATTCTAATTCTAGAGGTGTAATTAACACTGAAGAAGATAGCAACAATTCAAATTCTAACTCTAAAGTTGTAATTTATACTGAAGAAGACAATAATAATTGCAATTCGCACCATTGTTTTGAAGAAGAACTACTATCATTTAACCACACTAAATGCACACTGGAGGAAATGGCAAAATTTTTGAAATGCCTTGGTAGTGTAATACTAGATGTGCATAAGGGACAAGCCAATTTAGCACTCCAACTCGAAGATGTTAAAAATCAAAATATAAGCCTACATAAAGAAAATTCACTTCTAAATCGACTGGATAAATTGGAAAGTAAACAATTTGGAATGCCTTTTAGATAAATTGAACCAACATAGCTTAAAAAATAATGTTGTCATATCTGGGTTACCTCCATATCTGGAAAATCCTACCGAAACAATTTTAGCTCTAACAAAAAAATTGGTGCTGTAGTCACTGAGCAAGACATAGTTGATGTAACAAAAATTAATCAAAGAGGAAAAATCCAATTATTAAGCCAATTATATGTTGTGAAGTTGAGTTCTGAGTCTACAAAAAATGAAATAATGTCAAAAAAGCTTAATTATAAACACATTTTTACGGCTGAGTTAAATATGACTAAATTTGGAAAGAAAGAAACTTTTTTTCGACATAACCTATCAGTCAGTCAAAGCTTTATCATGAGCCAAAGACAATTAAGCTGTTACACGAATTTCAATTTCTTTGGGTCAAGGAAAATACAAATTTTTTGCGGAGAATACAAACTAGCAAAGTCTACAAGATCTTATCATATAATGACATCAACTATATTCATAAAATATGTGAGGGTAATAAATAAAATTTCTTCTTTCAACTTTTTACACACAAACAGTAAATAGCAAAAACTTAAACTTCTTTTCATTTAAATTTCTTAATTATTTTATTTTTTTAATATTATTTATATCTTTGCATTTGATTTAATTAATTTTGATTTACAACATTGTAATTATTTATATAATAAATAAGGAAGAAATTCTGTTTGTTTGTTTGTTTGTGCCCTTTTCACGTAAAAACCACCAGTCAGATTGCAACCAAATTTTGCAGGAACATTTCTGCGACTCCGGAAAGTGTTATAGGCTATATGGTGTTTTGGTTCATTAAACCATTGCGGCCCGAGAGCCATTTAAAGCTTTTTCGTTTTTTCGTTGTCCTGCCTAAACGGTTTGATCGATTGAGTTGAAAATTTGTGCAAATGTTCTTCCTAGCATTGGCCGGGTGCTGGAGAAATTTGGATACAATATGTTACCCGGATTAGGCCCGGCAGGCTTCCAAAATTTTTGTTTCCGATTTATGTCCCATTTTGTATGGTGGTTTTATGGTCCGAAAATAAGCCTGTGAGAAATTTTTATGAAGTTCCGTTAATCCGTTTCGGCAGGAGAGCCGAACAAAGTTCATTAAATTTTTCTGTTGTCCTGCTTAAACGGTTTGACCAATTGAGTTGAAAATTTACAATAGTGTAGCTCTTTACCGCAGGAGCTCACTGAGTTGATTTGGTTACGATCCATTAACCCGTTTCGACACCAGAGGTCAGTGAAGTTTTGTAATTTACTTAGTTGAACTTAGTTGAACTTAAACTGTTTGACCAATTGAGTTAAAAATTTATCAAAGTGTAGCTCTTTACAACAGAAGCTCACTGATTTGATTTTGTTACGATCCATTAACCCACTTCGGCACCAGGACTCAATGAAGTTTTTCAATTTCTTTGTTGTCGCGCTTAAACGGTTTTGCCAATTGAATTGAAAACTTACAAAAGTGTAGGTCTTTACCATAGCAGCTCACTGAGGTGATTTGGGTAGGATCCATTAACCCGTTTCGGCACCAGGGCTCAATAAAATTTTTTAATTTCTTTGTTGTCGCACTTGAACGGTTTTACCAATTGAGTTGAAAATTTACAAAAGTGTAAGTTTTTATAACAAAAGCTTTCTGAGTTGATTTGATTACGATACATTAACCCATCAGGCTTCAGGCCATGAAATTCTTATTTTTTGCAGTTGTGCTTAAACGATTTGACCAATTGAAAATGTGCACAAGTATTGCACTTTGGCACACAAACTCATTCAATAAATTTTGTTGTGATACATTAACACATTTCGACACGATAGACTGTCAAAAAAAAATTTTGTTTCTAATTTCTGTCTCATTTGGCAGGATGAATTTATGGTTCTAAATTAAGCCTGTGACAAAATGTTTGTTAACGTTTGTTAACCCATTTCCGCACGAGCACTTATTAATAATATTTTGCCTAATTTTGTGTATTGTTATTATTATTAAAAAGATATTTCCAACACTCTTTACTTTTATATATACTGTTTCTAATATTCCATTAAAACCTTTCAATGCAAATTTCTAATATAGAACAGTAATTAAAGTAACCTTATTAAGTATCTTAAGAATACTGTGTTTAAGTCTTAACAACATAACATTTTCGGCCGTTGTTAAAAAACAGAAACAATCTCCTACATTAGATAATCATCATGTCATCATTCAGAAATGCATTATGTACTTACATGTTGTCTTTACATGTGGTCTACCTATACCTATAAAGATGCATGTGTATAACATATTTCCCATAAAATATCATCGAAATATGTACATATAGTAGGTATAATATCCTTATATTTAAAAATACTATAAACTTAATCAATTAAATTAGAAAACATATTCAAATTTTTGTACAGTATTTAATCAAAAATGAGTACATACATATTTAAAGAACAGAAAACCTTACATTCTTATCCATATACAATTTTTACACATATTTTTAGCCAATCAATTTGGAAATATAATTAAAAAAAAATTCTGGTTGATTTATAAAGGTAAAAAACAATCATGTATTTTTTATATTGAAAATATGTTAAACAGAACCTGAAATGTACGCATTTAAAAAGAAGTTTTTTCAAAATTTGAAGAGCTGTCGGTGCTGTAGGATCTCCATCGATGAGGGTACATAAAAAAGTTGTTCTACAACACTACACTTTTAAGAGAGCTACTCATAGTTAATATTTTATTGCTCTTTATTATAAGTATATTATTATAAGTTAACAGTATATAAGTTTTAACAGACGGAAGGACAGAGCGAACCTAATAACAAATTTTTCAAAATGTGCTTAAAAGAATAATTCACCAAAACATGAAGTGACATTACTTACAAAAAAAATTTATTACATTATGGCCTCTTATAATTTAAATACGATTTTATGTTTCGGTATTAAAGAATATATTGTGAAAACTCACTTCGCCGTAATTGTGTACTCAATAGATTATTGATTCCTTTAAAGATTTTTTGTAGACAAATTATCTCTAAATCTTCGCTCTGTTTATTCAATTTAACTAAATGTAATAAAAATTAGAATATTAACTACCAGTATCTGAAATTGCATAGTAATACGTGAACTATATAAATTAAATTATATTAACACAGAAACAAAAGTTAATAATTTTTATTTCATAAAGCCGATCAAATACTCCGGGTAACGCCGGGTACTCTGCTAGTTATTAATATTACCAAAATATATGGCAAATAACAAAAACATAAAATTAATATTTATATTACTACATTATTTTAATTTTAATTTATCAAATTTACAATATTCACACAACAAATTTTTATTTTATACTTTTAATTATAAATTTAAAAACAATTTCGCTAGAATTTTAAATTTTGATTTTTATTATAATTTTTTCAATGTTCTTTTCACTAATCATAATTACTTCTTAACCTATACTAAATTGATGAACTTAAATTTAAATTTTTTATTTGATATTTGTTTACTATTACTTTATAAATTACATATAAAAACGAGGAAGAATACAGTTGCCTTTGTCAACTCTTAGATACCCGTACGAACCGTTAGTATGTTCACAGGCTGTCACTCTGCTTACAATATTATTTTTTTAAATATTTTAGTATTTTAAAATAATTTGAGTAAATTTTATAATTTCTAGAACTATGGGTTGTACATATATTCAAACTATATGTTTATATGTACATTCTTCAAAAGCAGATTCTAACCTTCCACATAACGATTATCAATCCAAAACTTTTTCAAATATTCTATAGTAGCATTTAATACTAAGCGCGGTAAATGTATATTAAATTTACTTAGTACAAAATAGTAAATATAATTTTAAATATTATATTATATTATATTTAAATATTCCATTGACAGAATAATTTCTTATAAGTACAATAAAATACATATATGTATGTAAATACGGCGCTATATAATATACATCTATACTATTATCATTCATTCACTAGTGACATATACGATATGTAAATAAACATGATATTATATAAGTATGTATGTATAACAATATCATATAAATAAAAATTCTTCAAGCAACCGTTATGTTGTTTATTTATTTACATTTTTTTGTACTACGCATTATATTCTCAACAATTTCAAATTATCGAGCAAAACAATATGCAAAAAAAAATCGTTAAAGAAATTTGTTAGAAAATTTGAAAAAATCAAGTAACACTTTCGTCAATTATAAAGTAACCCTATATTATTAAAAAAAGTTGTTAACAGAAATAAGAGTATAATGTTGAAGCTTTAATTTTTGTGTATTACTTCAAAAAAATTTTAACAGGTGTTCAAGTTACAGGTGTTTAAAAATAGGAAATTTTCAGTTTTTGACCCCTTACAGCTCCTAAACGGGGAGTGATACAAAATGAAATGACTCATACTTATTTGCAAAGATCTAACTTCTGTCAAAATTTCAAGTTTCCAACTTAAAGCGTTTAGAAGATAGAAGGGTTAAAGGATTTTGCAAAATTTGAGTTTCGCATAACGGTAAATTAAGACACCGTATGCCACAAATATATATTTATTGTATATATACTTTTAAAGCTAATAAAAGTAATAATCGTTTGGCGTTTTCAAAATGAAGATTTACTTTATACAACTTGTGCTATAACAATTTAAATATAGAGCTTTTTTGAACCTTTAGGGAGCTGTAGCTCCGTAACGGGTGGGGCTACAAAAAAAGTTATTAAAAATAAAATTAATATTTTTGTGAGATCTATCAGCTGTTAAAATTTCATAGCTCTATTTCAAAAAAAATGTGAGGATCTAAAAGTTAGGTGTTCGAGAGCTACCCTAAGTTTTGGTCCAAACTCAACCAAAAAAAACAGGGAACCTACAAATTACTCCTAGAATATTTTGTGTAAATTTCAAGATTCTGGCTTTCTTAGTTTTTGAGTTAGCGTGCTGACGGACGGACGAACATGGCTCAAAAGTCTTAGAATTTTTTTCTGATCCGATCCATACCTTTGAAGGTATATCTAGCTCGCTTATTTCGAGGTGTTACAAACGGAGGAGTAATTTTATTATACCCGATCCTATCGTACGGGTATAAAAATTATATACTGTTGTTTATATAATGGAAACAGGTGATCTAATAAATGTACAAGATGACATAAATGTTGAATACTTTAGAGGGTTGCCACTGCACAAAAAGATGTGTGGTGAATATAATAATAATTTAAATATTTTGTATCTAAATATACAAAGCTTAAGAAGCAAGCTTTATAATTTAAAAATGTTGGTTAATACTTTGTTCTGCTTGTATTATCAGAAATATGGTTGTATAAATCTGAAAATAATTTTTTTAATTTAGAAGGTTATACACCATATTTCTCAAATCGTGAAAAATCTTATGGTGGCGTTGCAATTTATGTATACAATAAAATTAGTAGAATTTTAAACTTTGAAGTTGAGCTTGATAAATCGAATATATTATGCATTAAATTATTAAAACACGACATTAATATAATAGACGTATACAAGTCTCATGAAATGAATATAAACACGTTTCTCATTAAATTGGATGATATAACTACAACGTATAACAATTCAATGATTATCGGAGATTTTAATATTAACTTACTTAATAATGACAGTTATGATTCAAAGTAGGTACTATATTAATACAGTAAACACAAATGGGTTCTTGATATATAATAAAATATCAAATGAATTTGCAACTAGATTTGGTAGGTGTTCAAAAACAATTATAGACCATGTTACAACTGACTTGGTTAAATATAAATTTTTCTTTCACATTACAGATACATGTCTATCTGATCATCAAATAATTTTTTTAAGTGCAGTGCCTTAAAGTGCCTGAAGTCTATAAAAGAAAAATCAAAGCAATTTCAAACCGTTTTGGACTATGAAGGGGTGTTAAACGATAACATTTGGTCTAGAATTGACTCCCTTGAAACCTTAGACGAAATTGTACAAAAAATAGATTTATTTGTTCAACAAAATACTAATGTCGTCTCTTGTAAAACCAAAAAAAAAAAAATTAATGGATGACAAATGAAATTATACATGCCATCAAAATTCTGGATTCGTTTCGTAGAAATGATCCTCACGTAAACGAATTATATAAAGTTCACAAAAAAAATTATTTAATAATTGAAAATAAAAAAAGTTATTGTACTGATCAAATAGCTCGGGATACGAGCAACAGAAAAATTTATGGAATTTATATAAAAAAATAATGTACAACAAAGATACCAAAAGTTCTACCTGTCAGGTAAAAATTTTAAACAAAGCTGAAAAAATATTTACAAACGATACAGAAATTGCTAATGAATTGGACAATTTCTTTGTCAACGTAACCAACGAAATAAATGTTTGAAAACTCCCTATAGACAGAGAGTACATAAACAGTTTTATGCAAACCGTTATTAGTAACTTTCAGTTCACCTCTACTAATTAAATAAAAGTAAATGCCATTGATAAGTTAAAAAAAGCTACAGCCACTGGTCACGATAATACTTTTTCTAAGTTTGCAAAAAAATTTAAAACTAGATTAACCCCAATTCCAGCAAAATCCATAAACATTTCATTCCTAACATCTGTTTTTCCAGACTCACTAAAAGCTGCAATTGCAACGCCCATCTTCAAAAGTGGTAGCACAACTAATGTAAATAATTACCGTCCCATTTCCGTGTTGAGCTGTTTCTCGAAGATATTTGAAACAATAATAAAAAATCGCTTAGATAACGTTATCACTACAAACCAAATTATGAGCAACAAACAGTTTGGTTTTGAGAATAAATCTAATACAAAAGCTGCTTGTTTAAGTTTGACCAATTTAGTTTCCAAAAGTATGGACGAAGGGAAATATGTCGGGTGTCTATTCTTGGACCTACAAAAGGCGTTTGACTGTATTGATCACAAAATTATGCTACTTAAACTGCCAAATATTAATGTTCAT
The DNA here is from genome assembly GCA_947095535.1 of Poecilobothrus nobilitatus. Classification (NCBI taxonomy): domain Eukaryota; kingdom Metazoa; phylum Arthropoda; class Insecta; order Diptera; family Dolichopodidae; genus Poecilobothrus; species Poecilobothrus nobilitatus. The sequence continues at coordinate 134,234,324 of OX352774.1, read as the reverse complement.
TGAAACGTAAAGTATTTCTCATCGTATTTAGCTAATCGTCATAAAAAAGTACGTGTAAATAGTGTTTTTAGTGAATCCCAATTGAATCCCAAAAGGAGTTCCTCAAGGTTCTATTTTGGAACCACTTATTCAAATTATACATAAATGATCTTACATAGTTAAATTTAAAAGGCACAATCCAACTTTATGCAGATGATGCAGTAGTTACATATGCACAAAAAAGTGACAAACAGTGAAACTGAAATAAGATATGATATAGAATCCGACTTAATTATTATTGAACTGTGACTTACTAAACACTAGTTACTACAATGTAAATGTAATTTACAATGTAAAGAAGACAAAAATTATGTTATTTGAAAATAAATATTTTAGCAATCGAAATTTTAGCATCAATGAAAATATAATCGAAGTTGTTAAATCATTTAACTATTTGGGGTTACTTTTAGACAGTAAAATGAAGTGGAATGCCCACATTGAACAACTGATAAAAAAAATTACACCGTATATTTTTATTATTAAACGTCTCCGAAGATGTTTTACTGAAAAAGTTCTCAAAATAATTTACTCCTCTTATATTTTATCTAACATTAATTATTTAAATCCCATCTGGAATAATGCATCACAAACTTTACTGAATAAATTAGATATTGTTCACAAAAAAGTTATTAAAACTATACACAACTATCCGTTACTGCATCTCACCAATAATTTGTACTCAAACGATTACCCAAGTTTTACAAATATCTGCAAAATAGAAATGCATTTATTAGCTTTTAAGAAAAAAATAACGAAATAAAACATAATTTTCTATTGAACAGAATGATTGACATACATAAGCGCAACACCAGAAACAAGTCGAAAATTTACCTAACACTCTTCAAAACAAATAATCAAAAAAATAATTGTTTATACAATTGTCTTAAACTCTATAAGGAATTGCCGAATGAATTGAAGGTCCTGGATGATTTATATTCCTTCAAAAAAAGCATTAAAGAACATATCTTAGGTTCCAGTTTATATCTCTAGTCTTTTGATTTCTATTTTATTCTTATTATTGATACTTATTGTCATCATAACCCATTCTTAATTGCGAAATATTAAACTTTTAAGCATACTGCGCCCAGTCATATACATAGGTTTTCAATATTTTTGTCTTTTCTGGTAAAATTATATAGTTTTCTGTAAAGTGATATGTAATTCGATAGCAATATCATTAATGTATTTGGTTCTCTTTAATATTAAGGAAAAAGAAACTATAACAAAAAAAAAAAATAAAATAAAAAAAAAATAAAAGGATAAATAAATGGAATAAATAATTCAAAAAATTAGTAAATTTTTCCTGAAATTATAAGGCCTGAGAGCTAACAGCTACGGTGATTATAAATTGAATATGATAAAATTAAAACTATTATAGATATTTTTGTTTTTTCTGAATGGAATTAAAATTGAAATAAAAAAAAAAATTAAATGTAACTTGAAGTACTAACAAAAAAAATATTGTAAATGAATTGTATATAATCTATTAAATAAAGACAAAAAAAAAAAAGTTGACTAACTTTTTTGTTCTAGGCGAATACTCTATGTATATTGTTACTTTACGATTGTTTCATAATTATTATCCTAATTAAAATTGTATTTCAAGAATGAATTTTGTATTAAATTTTAAATAAAAGCTTAATTACAAGAAAATAATGGTTTTTATTGTGAGCCAAACACCTATATTATCTGCTTTTTCTGTAAGCTTATTAACTAGTGCTTTCGCGAATTAACTACTGATTAACTCTTTAATTGAAAGTTTCTCACAGTATGATTTTTACTGATCTAACAATATAATCAAATTAAATGAGTCATTCATCATTATTGGAGATAACATCTTAGTCGATCTGGATGCAGATCCCATTATCTTGGGGTCAGCTGATACCACTGTAATCACAATTTGCAAAACTAATCCAGTTAAAGGCCGGTGAATGTTCGGCGTTTAGCTTGGCCAATAGCATCAATCACCTGGTTACATTGGTGTCCGAGGTGCACAAATCACAGATATTTGTCAGTAGTAGGATAGACTATCTGCTAACAAAAAATGCCCCAATAATTAAAAAAAATAACCGAAGTTGAAAATAAATCAAATTACTTCGAAAAAAAAAAACTGAATTACCTGGAGCAGTTTCCACCAAAGATGTTGTTCGTAGCCGTATTCAAAATAGCTAACCTTATTCATCAATCCGCAACATGTTGAGTCTATAGAAGAATTACAACCTAAAAAAAAGAAGGATAATAGTGTCCTCAACCTAAATACCGGTAAAAATGCAAGGATGTACTTACTAAAACTAAAATCATATTCAGCCAAAGTGGAGTAATATCAAAAACACGAAATTTTAAGGTCTGGAGAAAAATGGAAGCCATGAGATATTTTTTCGAATCCATCTTACAGAACTCCAATCTAGACTGTACTATGAAGCACGACAAATCAAAACCGCTGATGATTATAAATATCTATGGTTCAAAAACTATATTAAGTATATTAGAAAATCTGATTCATCAAAGGTTTTTAGAATTCAATATTATAATGACATTCTTTTCATTAAAAATATTAATACTAACTAAAATTGTTTAACTAGGCACTTTTTAAAAATAAATTTAATTTAATTTTTTATTTTATAAACATCACTAATAATGCTAACCACTTTAATAATATTTTTAATATTTTCTTTGTATTTCTAATATTATTCAAAAATAATATTATTTTTCATTTTATAAACCTAATATAATACTATTAATAATGCTAAACACTTTAATATTTTTAATTATTTCTTTTTGTTGTTATTTCAATTATTATTCAAATTATTTCAGATTAATACATCCCGAATTATGAATTTCTTATCAATATACAGATTTTTTCCACCATTATTATCTTCATTATTATCTTCATTATTGCATACTTTATTTTATTTATTATAACACTTCACAATCTTTTAAATTTTTATACCCGTACGATAGGATCGGGTATAATAAAATTACTCCTCCGTTTGTAACACCTCGAAATAAGCGAGCTAGATATACCTTCAAAGGTATGGATCGGATCAGAAAAAAATTCTAAGACTTTTGAGCCATGTCCGTCCGTCCGTCAGCACGCTAACTCAAAAACTAAGAAAGCTAGAATCTTGAAATTTACACAAAATATTCTGGGAGTAATTTGTAGGTTCCCTATTTTTTTTGGTTGAGTTTGGACCAAGCCTTAGGGTAGCTCTCGAACACCTAACTTTTAATTCCCGACATTTTTTTTGAAATAGAGCTATGAAATTTTAACTGCTGATAGATCTCACAAAAATATTAATTTTATTTTTAATAACTTTTTTTTGTAGCCCTACCCGTTACGGAGCTACAGCTCCCCAAAGGTTCAAAAAAGCTCTATATTTAAATTGTTATAGTACAAGTTGTATAAGGCATATCTTCATTTTGAAAACCCCAAACGATTACTACTTTCATTAGCTTTAAAAGTATATATACAATAAATATATACTTGTGGCATACGGTGTCTTAATTTACCGTTATGTGAAACTCAAATTTTGCAAAATCCTTCAACCCTTCTATCTTCTAAACGGTTAAAGTTGGAAACGTGAAATTTTGACAGAAGTTAGATCTTTGAAAATAAGTATGAGTCATTTCAGAAATTTTTTTTGTATCACCCCCCGTTTAGGAGCTGTAAGGGGTCAAAAACTGAAAATTTTCTATTTTTAAACACCTGTAACTTGAACACCTGTTAAAATTTTTTTGAAGTAATACACAAAAATTAAAGCTTCAACATTATACTCTTATTTCTGTTAACAACTTTTTTTAATAATGTAGGGTTACTTTATAATTGACGAAAGTGTTAGTTGATTTTTTCAAATTTTCTAACAAATTTCTTTAAAACGAATTTTTTGCATTTTGTTTTACTCGATAATTTGAAATTGTTGAGGATATAATGCGTAGTACAAAAAAATGTAATTAAATAAACAACATAACGGTTGCTTGAAGAATTTTTATTTATATGATATTGATATATATACATACTTATATAATATCATGTTTATTTACATATCGTATATGTCACTAGTGAATGAATGATAAGAGTATATATGTATATTATATAGCGCCGTATTTACATACATATATGTATTTTATTGTACTTATAAGAAATTATTCTGTCAATGGAATATTTAAATATAATATAATATAATATTTAAAATTATATTTACTATTTTGTACTAAGTAAATTTAATATACATTTACCGCTTAGTATTAAATGTTACTATAGAATATTTGAAAAAGTTTTGGATTGATAATCGTTATGTGGAAGGTTAGAATTTGCTTTAGAGGAATGTACATATAAACATATAGTTTGAATATATGTACAACCCATAAGTTCTAGAAATTATAAAATTCACCCAAATTATTTTAAAATACTAAAATATTAAAAAAATAATATTGTAGGCAGAGTGACTGTGAACATACTAACGGTTCGTACGGGTATCTAAGAGTTGACAAAGTCAACTGTATTCTTCCTCGTTTATTTTTATACCCGGACGATAAGTATCGGTATGGTCCGTCCGTCAGCACACTAACTCAAAAACTAACAATGCTAGAGTATTGAAATCAACACAAAATATTCTGAAATCAATTTATAGGTTCCCTATTTTTTTTGGTTGAGATTCGACCAAAACTTCGGGTAGCTTTCGAACAACTAACTTTTTGATCTCCACATTTTTCATATAAAATTTTAATTTTTCATACAAAATTTTAATTTTTAATACAAAATTTTAATTTTTAATACAACATTTTAATTTTTCATACAAAATTTCTGAATAACGAGAATTTATATGTGTTTTTTTGCTTTTTTTTTTGTTTTTTTATTTTTTGTTTTGTTTTTTCTTTTGTGCTTTCGTACTAGCAATAATAAAAATTGTTGAGGATGATTTCATGAGTAATAGAAAAAAATTATGTAAATTAACAATATAACGGTTGCATAGAAAACTTATTTATGTATATTATGATATTAGTGTATATGCATATTATTAATACGTATTGTATTATATATACATAATAGAATACGTATTAATAATATGCATATATAATTATAATATTGTGTCATTTGTATGTGCTTTGTATGGCATATCTATATATACAAATGCTGTATATAGATATAAATATAGGTGCGTATATGGTTGTATTTTGTTTATTTATAAAAAAAATTAATGTATGAAATATTTAAAAAAACGAGGAAGAATACAGTTGTCTTTGTCAACTCTTAGATACCCATACGAAGAGTTAGTATGTTCACAGCCTGTCACTCTGCTTACAATATTATTTTTTTAATATTTTAGTATTTAAAATAATTTGGGTGAATTTTATAATTTCTAGAACTATGGGTTATACATACATAAATTCAAACTATATGTTTTTACATTCTTCAAAAGCAGATTCTAACCTTTCACATAATGATGATCAATCCAAAACTTTTTCAAATATTCTATAGTACCATTTAATACTAAGCGGTAAATGTATATTAAATTACAATAGTAAATATAATTTTAAATATTATGTTATATTAATGAACACATAGTATATTTATATTGTTATAAGTATATCGCCATACATTGCAATATTTCTTTAAAAATATTTCCATTCATAGAATAATTTCTTATAAGTACAATAAAATTCATATAATATGTATGTAAATACGGCGCTATATACATCTATACTTTTATCATTCATTCATCAGTGACATATACGATATATAAATAAACATGATATTATATAAGTATGTATGTATATCAATATCATATAGATAAAAATTCTTTAAGAAACCGTTATGTTATTTATTTATTTACATTTTTTTGTACTACGCATTATATTCTCAACAATTTCAAATTATCGAGTAAAACAAAATGCAAAAAATTTGTTAAAGGAATTTGTTAGAAAATTTGAAAAAATCAAGTAACACTTTCGTCAATTATAAAGTAATCCTATATTATTAAAAAAAAGTTGTTAACAGAAATAAGAGTATAATGTTGTAACTTTAATTTTTATGTATTACTTTAAAACAATTTTAAGTGTTCAAGTTACAGGTGTTTAAAATTAGGAAATTTTCAATTTTTGACTCCTTACAGCTCCTAAAAGGGGGGGTGATACAAAAAAAATTTCTGAAATTACTCATCCTTATTTTCAAAGATCTAACTTCTGGCAAAATTTCAAGTTTCCAACTGAAACCGTTTAGAAGATAGAAGGGTTAAAGGATTTTGCAATAATTCAGTTTCACATAACGGTAAATTAAGATACCGCATAACTAAAAGTTTATATAATATATATAAAAGTTTTCAAGTTTTAATAATATACGTAAACGTGAAACATTTGTATTAAGTTTCAAAATAGTTAATAACCTAATAAAACACAACTACCACCTGAATAGAATAGTCGATATACACAATTACAATTTATACTAGAAATAAATCAAATTATTATCTTTCACTTTTTAGAGCAAATAAACAAAAAAACAATTGTTTGTATATTAGTTTAAAGGCTTATAACGAGTTACCGAACGAGTTAAAATGTATAGCAGTTTGCAATATTTTCAAAAAAGAAATAAAACAATCTATATTACTAACCAACTATAAAATTAAATTAAACTAACTAGATTAAATTAAATTGACATAAGGTAACAACTATTATTATTTAAAAACAAAGATTTATGTTTTGAAGATGGGAATAATTTAACTTGCGTAGATGACGTGAAACATCAAATAATAAGTACATGCTCTCAACCAAAATATATAGATTGTACAGTAAAATATATAGATTCCCTAAAATTCATGAAGAGGAAGTAAAGAAACAGATAGAAGAAATTTTGAGACCAACACTCTATTAGCCCATGGAAAAGACCTATATGGGTTGTACCAAAAAAACTGGGTAACACAGATAAACGGTAATGGCGGATGACTACCGCAAATTAAACGAAATCACGATCGATTATAAATTCCATTTTTCAAACATCGAATCCTTATTTGACAAACTTGTTGGCACCCAATACTTTTCGATTTTATATCTTGCTAAGGGGTTTCACCAAATTTTGTTTGACGAAAAAGATAGGGCTAAAACCGCGTTCTCAATTTCTTGAGGAACCTGAGGGACATGGTTCATTATTAAGATATCGTCTTAGTGCATTTTACTCAATTGAAATATTTAATATAGCGAATGCAAAAATATATATATCATTTAGAAGAACTAATCCCCAATAATAAATTTAGAAGAACTGTGGGGGTTAGTTTATATTAGTTTATTATATTAGTTTATAGTTTTATGTTAGTTTTAATATTAGAAGAAAGAACCCCCAAATAAAAATGAACTAATCTCAAATAATTTTGGGTCTTAGTTCATTATGAGCGAACCCCCAAGTATAAATATGAACTAATTCCCAAAAGAAAGGAACTAATCCCCAAATATATTATTCGATTTTTTGGGATTTAGTTCATACGAATTAATCCCCAAATTCCAAAAATGAACTAATTCCTAAATAAAATGAATTAATCCCCAAAAATAATGAACTAATGCCCAAAAATAATGAACTAACCTCCAAAATAAAGAACTAATCTCTAAAAAGCATGTACTCAAAATACGATGAGTGATTTGTTATGTAAAGAAAACAATTAGAAGGGGTTTAATAGTTGGTTACCGAGATTCTGAATTACGAGGGATTTTAGTAGATTACAAAATCGCTTTTCCAGAATTTGTATATATATCTATATGCGAGATTCTGAATTATAACAACTGTATACATATATATAAATAAAAAGAGAATACCCTGATTGGATGCAACTCTTTGGATGTAACTCTTAAATGTTTTCTCATTATTTTTTTTCCATACATTTTGTTGTTTAAATATGTACGTGAAAAAAAGTAATTAGGAGAGACTTTAGAATTGGTTACAATAATTTACAATCAGTGCTGCCATGGAGCGCCCGATTACGGCCGTGCACGAAAACAAAATAAAATTAACTAATATAATATTATAAACAAAAAAAAAAGTATACATAGCTGAATTTAAGTTACACTTATAATATCATTGAAAGTTTTTTTATATCTTTTTCCCTCTTTGATTATTATGTTTTAATATTGCTACAAATTTACATTTATATTTTTACATTTTTGCTTTTAAACTTACATTTATATATACCCTGTATGAACAGAATTGATCTTTTTTAGACTGAAATAAATAAATAAATAATTGCATTCATAATAATTGCATCAAAAATATGCAAAAATATTTTAGAAAAACAATAGATTTCCTAAAAATTAAAGTTACTAATTTAGATATTATCAAAGAAAGATTGAATAAAGTAAAAAATAGTACAATCGCAAAATTAAATGAAAAGATAACACTTTTCTTACCTGAAAATTAAGCTGAAATACTGCTAGAAAAATCCGAGGCGGTTCGCTATAAACACCTACATAAATACATTAAAATAAAAGCTAAACTTGATAATAATAAACTAAAAGGTCTTAGAAATAAAAATATCCACCCAACAAGAATAAAACGAAACAAAAGCAAAAACAAAGACGCGATTCTGGTTAGACTTCTTCAACTAACTATATTTCTATTAGCACTACAACTTACTAACATCTCAACAATTTCTGTGGAAAAATTAGCATTCCAAATAATAAGATTAAAAATAACGCAATTAATATCAACCTACTCCAAAATCCTTCACATAATAGATACGAACGTATTTCAGTCAACTTTAGACGAAATTAAAAATAACTTTAAAACAATTTTTTTATTGGAAGACGATTGTCTACTAATCGAACAACGCCAAATTCAAATTCAAAAGACAGAACATAGTCTAAAAACAATAACTCTTTCTCCGAAAACGAGGCTTAGTAAATTTAGGAGGTAAAATTGCTAACTGGATTTTTGGCACAATGGACAGCGACGACGAAGCTGTAATCGAACGACAGCTAAACACCTTCGACATTAATAATCATCTTTCTATAACTAATCAAATAACGAAATTAAAATTAGCACAGATCTTCAAAATAATATTAACATTTTGAAAAATCGTATAATGCAAAATCAAATATTGACCTTACAAACGTTAAATCACATAACATATATTTCTAACATAAGTATAAAAAATATGCATTTCTTATCATTACTAACCGACATTAACCTATTCAATTCTGAAATAGATAGAATTCAACAAATATTATATTTGCAAAACAAGGCATTATCAGTCATTCAATTTTAACCTTAATGAAATCGATGAATTTAGTATCGATATATTTATATATAAAGAAATTAAAATTCCTCTTTTAAAATATGACAAAAAAATAAAATTCGTTATTCTAATTCCACTAAGGAACTTGCTAAAAAGTATTTGATATTGCCAACTCCAAATAGAAATTTTGAGGAAATATTATTTATTGAAAATAATATTGTAAGCCAGTATAGGGATAAAATTTATATTGACAATAATGAAAAATATATAAATCAATTAACACGAGCTAATGATTGTATTAAATAATTTATTGAATGAAAATTATATTGTAAGAAAATGATAAAAAATAATTTTCAAATTACTGAAATTTTTCCTCACATGATTTTAATTAAAAATTGTAAAAATCACTCTCTAACAAATGATTCCGATCATTCAAAAGATATATTAAATAGAAATAATATTGTAGAATTCCATAACAGTTCAATAAAAATAAATAATGTAACATTTCTAAATAATGAAAAAATTTAAAAAAATCATATTACTGTAGCTAATTATTTAGATATTACATTAGAAATATCTAAGTCTAAAATTAAATATTGAAGATATAAAAATAAATCAAACTAAAAATTTAGAACAAATTTATGAAATTAAAAATAAAACAAATAATAATTTATTACTTTCAATAAGTTTGCCTTTATTAGCTAATTATTTCATCAAATGTTTAGGTCTAAAACCGATTTGATAATTTGGTATTAGTTCTTTTTCTTCTATTATAGGTTTCATTCTTTTCAGCAATAGCTTCTCAAACAGCCTCTCAAAAGCTTCCCTGGCTTTATTACCATTAAAATTTCAGCGACTTTCCAAGCTATCATATTTAATTTTTTTGTTAAAATAAAGTTGTAAATGTAGTTTAAATAAAACAATAATGATAACAATAATAATAAATTAACTTTCTTTAAGATTTAAGTTATTATAAATTTAGTTTTAAATCACTGTTTCGTTTAATTTTAATTATAAGCATTAATTTAAGAATTTTTTTTGTAACGACCTTGTTTTGGTTTTGTTTTATAAAATAAAAAAAAAATAAAATAAAATAATCTGCTCAATATGTTTTTATCCGATCTCTTGATTGACGCCATCTGACCTTTCTATTTTTCTTAATCAAGTCTAATATTTATTTAGAGAGGAGTATTTATTTCCCACTGTTCTATATTTACACTCTTTTATATTGTTCCAAGCGGCATTCTAAATTATTATAATAAATTGACCTAGTTCCGATTCCAATTCATCTATATTTCTCATTTTGACCTTAAGATTTATATTGTTTTCTATTTCTTCTTTGAAGCTTGCCCAATCAGTTTTAATGTTGGTGAGTGTCGGCTTGTTTTGTATACAGAAAATACGTAATGTTTCATGTAAATATAGAAAAACTGCAGAATGGTCTGATTCCAAATCTAGATTATCTTCTAAGATAATGAGGTTTGGTGATATCTACTTGGTAATATAAAAATCTAGTAAATCAGGGCATTTACTTGTGTCAGTTGGTTAATATGTTGGCTTGCCCGTAGAATGATAGTGGCAACCCAACTCTTTAAAAGCTTTTCTTAGCTCTCTTCTTCAAGTTGAAGGCAATCTGGAACGCCAATCTATATGTTTGTCATTATAGTTATCTCCCAAAATAAATCTGTTGCCAAGTATTTTTAATAGATCTTTAAATATTATATATTAAGATTTTGTTTTAGGGACGAAACTTTGATTACAATCAGCTGAGTTACGACAGTTTCTATAGTGCACTATTTATATCACACTATTTATTATCTCGGTAGACCACTAGGATGAGACGTTTTATAGGATAAATGCTTCCAGTGTGAATTTCTTGTTTAAAACGGAGTACGCATTCCAAGTGGCAACACTGCTTTTTTTTAAGATTCATCGCTAATAGTTCCTTTAGGTTTATCATATTTTGCAGCATCTGTATTATAGTACCTTTGTTAGCACATTTTGGTGTTGCCAAATTTCCTTGTTTTAATTATCAATTTAATAATTACCAATATTCCAAAGTTAGACAAAGTCGATCTAAAGACACAATCAATCTAACCTAAAAACTATCTCAAACTGTTTTCGCTCACTCTAGTGACTGTTTTAACACAATGTTCAGGTTAAATTCTAACACAATTATATTCAAATTTATAAAAAGTTGTTAAAAGCTTTATTTCTCCCGGACATTTTCACAATGTAGCAGTTTTGAAGCTTTGACATTTATGTGAACTTCTAAGTGAGTCTTATGTATTAGTGAATATTTTTTTATTTCTTTGCTTACGGTAGGTATTTCTAGATCCCTATGTAAATCAAAATTTCGTACGTACCAAGAAGAACTAACCAGGTTACGTAAAATTTTATTTTGGAAAATTTAAATGCTTTGAATATTTGTTTGTTTACCACAACCCCATAGCTGTATGCCGAACAACCAAATAGTCTTAATTATTTGGTTATATTACAAAATTTTATATTCTATTGGCAATCTAGAATTTCGACCTAGGAGCCATTATAGCCGACCTAGGAGCCATTTTTTGTATTTCGATTCTAATTCGACTTTTTTCTTCTTGACATGCTCTTTCCATCTCAGCTTTGACATCTAAGTCTTTTGTGTTGTTTTCTTGGGGAATATTTATTCCATTTAATTTTACGGCTGAGGGATTTTGTACGATTTTATTAGTAAAAATTTACTTGGACAGATTTAAGGTCATAAAGCTTTATTTTCCATTTTTTGGTCCACAAAAAAAGCTTATCGCTTGCCTTTTCTAATTTATATGTCGCCTCGTCAATATTGGTTGCTACTGCCATTATTGCAGTATCGTCAGCAAATATAGCTCCAGATATATTGTCTAATTTTGGTAAATCGCTGGTATAAAGCAAATATAATATAGGGCCCAATATACTACGTTGAAGCTCACCTGCTCATTTCTTTTAGTGTAGAAAATTCTTCATCGTGCCTAATTCTAAACCATCTATTAATCAAGTATGATGAGAGCATAATGATAGTTTAATTCCAACCTTTAATCAGTACAGACGTGTTTGTCTTCGTTACTTAATTCAAGCAATTAATTTAATTAATTTAAACTCATAATTAATCAATTCGCTTTTTTCTTTCTTTCTTGTTCACAATTTAAACAATAAAAATTTTTTTTTTTTTTTGGTTATCAGAACTAGTTTTGAATTACGGTAAAATAATTAGAATAATCGAGTTGTAAATATTACTCATCATTACTTTTATTTTTCGATTTAATAAAAAAAAATAAATAAAAATAATAATAACAAAAACTGCAATAAACATGAATTTTAAATGTGACATGGTTAACTGCACAGCTATGGATAACTCTTCGAAGAGACTAATATGTAAAGGATTTTGCAACAGGAAACTCCATGGAGCATGTATCGGAGCATCTAGAATACAATTCCGTCAATCGCTCAATGATTTTTTCGTGTGTACCGACTGCCAAAATACTCACGTTCTTCTTAGGACCATGTATGACAATATCGATAACCGAATAACTGCTCTAAGTAAAGAAAAAGTTGGCATGGCACTTAAATTACATGGAGTGATTCAACTCAATAATGAAAATTTATTGGAGACCTCGAGGAACATAGACAACTTCTTGAATAAAATATGTATAAGTAAAAACATAACTAATCCATCAGAATGTTTTAGCAGTCCCTCGACTATCAAAACTTTAAATCATAAATTGGATGAATTAAGTAACAAATTTTTAAACACAATGTCGGACATAAATAATTCATTGGAGGTTATACAAAAAAATCAAAATAACTTAACAAGTAAAGTGCAAGATCTTTACAAAGTTTATAATGATATGCCAGCTAATTTTGCGGAGTTTTATGTACCTAGTTTGGTTATGCCTTTACAGGACACCCTGGTTTCTGTGTCAACCGAACTTCATAATGGAATTAACAAAATTGATAACATGTACAGTAAATGGGAAGATATGTTTGTTTCCATAGAAAATAAAATTTGTCAGACCTCAGCTTTAACCCCACCCGACACGCCCATTCATTGTCCATCTATACATGATGAACTAAAAGCTGTCGATTTAAAACAAAATGAAAAAATGTCCACTTCTGAAATTAGCAACCGCAAATATACAAAAATAGGTACAATATACAAGTTAAACGGTGGAACTACAGATAGTGAAAGTGTGGTTTACATGTTAAAAGGAGTACCATTTGGAAGTACACAGCAGCGTATAAAGAAAATCTTTTATGACAACTTTAGAATTCCCATTATAAGTGTAGAAAAAATAGTTCCGAAACAACTAGTAAAAAGGAAAAAATACAAATACGAGTGTTTCAAGATATCTATTTCACTTAAGTACGATTGGCTTTTCTTTGCGCACAATAACGATACTTTCTTCATTGGTAATAACATCACTCTAAGTCGCTGGAAAAACAGGTATGTTAAGTTAAACAAAAATAAAAATAATAGTTTAATTTACAACTCTAAGAACTCTAGTAAACCTAAGTTAAAAAATAAATGCAAAAATATAAGTAATGCGAAAAAATTTCCTAATCCTTACAATTATAAGTTTAACAAGGATTCTTCCACCTCAACACAAACCTATCCAACAGTTACACAAGCCTCTCTCAAACCTGTACTCTCAAAGAAAAACAAATCTGTAGACACTACACAATTAAGTAATTATCTAAACAATAGTTCAACACACACACAAACAAATTTATTGAACGGTATACATGACGCTAGCTTAATTATAGCTGAAAAAAATACTTCTACTTCATCGGAAGTTGATAATGACACTAGCTTAGTAATAGCCAAAAATCATTCTTCTACTTCACCAGAAGTAGATAATCCCAAACCATCTTCCTAATAATAATTAATAATTATTAATTAATTATAAATTAATATTAATAATAATAATAATAATAATAATAATAATAATAATAATAATAATAATAATAATAATAATAATAATAATAATAATAATAATAATAATAATAACAATAATAATAATAATAATAATAACAATAATAATAATAATATTAACAACAATAATAATAATAATAATAATAATAATAATAATAATAATAATAATAATAATAATAATAATAATAATAATATTAATAATAATAATAATAATAATAATAATAATAATAATAATAATAATAATAATAATAATAATAATAATAATAATAATAATATTAATAATAATAATAATAATAATAATAATAATAATAATAATAATAATAATAATAATAATAATAATAATAATAATAATAATAATAATAATAATAATAATAATAATAATAATAATAATAATAATAATAATATTAATAATAATAATAATAATATTAATAATAATAATAATGATATTAAAAATAATAATAACCATATTATTTGTAATATTGACAGCACTGGTGATAATAATATCAATAGTAACAGCGATAGTAATACCAGTACTATTAATGCTAGTAATATTAGTAATAATAACTTATCGCCTAATTTTACCAACCCTCTCATTCCTCCGAAAATTCACCTAACGTAGAATTCAATAGTTAATGGTGATAATGTATATGCATTATCTCGTTTCAGAGAGCCTAGTTTGCTCTATAATATTAGATTATATCTTGCTTATCTCTTCGATCAAGATAACCACGTTTGCATTGAAGGCAAAACGAAAACATTTTTAAAAGTACTTATTCAACAAGAGGGCCTCCCCTCTGACTATAAGGAACTAAGTAAATTATTTTATAAATATTATGAAATTGAAGAAATGTCTGCTAATGAAGCTAAAGAAGACCTAAGTGCCTTTCGTAGTCACTTGTCCAGCAAAAGACGTGAGTATATCCAAAAGCTTAGAGATATTGATCAAAAGTTTTTTCGTGCCTAATAAGCCAAATAATACTTATCAAAGTAAAAATAAGTCTCAACTTTATAATAACACTATTAGGATGTTCTATCACAATTGCAGTGGTTTAAGAAGTAAAATAAAAAACCTTTTTATCGACGCCAAATCATGCAATTTTAATATACTAGTGATTACAGAAACCTGGTTGAGCGACTCTTTTAAAAATGAAGAAATTCTCGATAACAATTGGTCAATTTATAGAAATGATCGTAACTACCTTTCCACAGGTCTCTCTAGAGGTGGTGGTGTTCTAATTGCTGTCTATAACGGCTTTTTATGTGAATTAATATGTTCCAACAACTCCTTATCTTTTAAATACATTTTTGTTAAAATTCTTACTGGTAGTAAAAGTATTTATCTAGGAGTAGTATATTTTCCTCCAAATTCTGATGAATCCTCTTATTACGAATTCTTGGATATATGTAAGTCTGTAATTGCTTTAATGGCAGAGGATGATAATATTTTTGTCTTGGGCGATTTTAACCGTCCATCTCTATCTTTTGTGATTGATGAACTGGATAATAAACTACTACCAGTTAACTTTTTAGATGAAATTGAGTTTAGCATTATAAGTACATTTTATGGAAATGATATACAACAAATAATACAACATCCTAATAGTAATGGTAGATAGTTAGACCTAGCTTTTTCAAATGCTTATGATGATGTTGTGGTTCATGCTGTCAATGATACAGATAATCTTTTCACCAACTCACTCCATCATAATCACTCCATCATAATGCAATATCAATAGAACTAACTCAAGCTAACCAACAATTTTCGAAGTCCTACAATAATGAAATTGTATATGACTTCCGTAACGCTAATTACGAAGGCATTAACAATGCTTTATCTAATATAAACTGGTACGAGCTGTTAATGCAGCGAGATTTAGATTTAGTAGTTCTGGATTTTCATACAATTTTATCATCTATAATTGATAATTACACGCCAAGGATACTAAAAAAAGATAAATTAATGGAACCTTGGCTAGATAGGGAACTCAGATCTTTACGTAATCGTAGAAATAAATTATATAAAATTATTAAATCATCAGTTGATCCAAGCTCCGAAACTATTAATGAGTATAAAAAATTGGCTGATGAATTTAAAATAAAATGCATTGCATCGTACGATAATTACGTTCAAAATATTGGTAACTCCATTTTAAGTAACCCTAGAAAATTTTTTGAATTTGTTAATACAAAACGTAAGTCGTCAGGTTACCCAAACTCTATGTCTTTAGATGGTAAAGTCTCATCCTGCCCTGATGAAATTTGCAATTTTTTTGCACACAAATTCCAAAACGTTTACCGTCAGTCGCAAACAGGGCATGGAAACGTGAATTTCCAGACCTTAAATAACACTATTCCTCTCATTCAAAATTTAAACTTATCATTAGAAGATGTTTATTCAGAAATTAGTAGTTTAGATATTAAAAAAGGATCTGGTCCTGATCTTCTTCCACCTATTTTTTTACATAACTGTATTCATAATTTAACTGTCCCACTTACATTAATTTTTAACAGATCCTTTATGTCAGGTACTTTCCCATAATTTTGGAAAACCTCATACCTGATTCCAATTCACAAAAAAGGTGACAAAGCATTAATAGACAATTACAGAGGTATAGCAATTCAGTCGACTATACTCAAACTATTTGAAAAACTTGTTACTGATAAAATTACACCTATAATAGATCCTTATCTTAATCAAGAACAACATGGTTTTAGAAAAGGTCGTTCAACCACCACCAACCTGATGGTTTTCACATCAGATATATTATCTTCTATTGAAAAAGGTCTTCAGGTAGACGCAATATATACAGATTTTAGTAAAGCATTTGACCGAATAAATCATGATATACTAAAAGATAAACTGGCAAAGCTAGGATTCAGTGGCTCCATATTAAAATGGATTAAGTCATATGTCACTGAAAGAGTACAATTTGTTAGATTTCAAGGTACTATATCTAAGCCCATTTCTGTCTACTCTGGGGTACCCCAAGGCAATCACCTAGGACCACTTTTATCCAATATATATATAAGTGATCTTTCGAATTTCTTATCAGGCGTTGCCCACCTTACTTATGCTGATGATCTTAAGTTGTATCATGTAATTAAGAATGATACCGATTGCTGTTTTCTTCAATCAAAATTGAAGTGCTTAGAAAAATGGTGCTGTGACAACATGCTAGATCTCAACATTAGTAAGTGCTATACTATGACCTTTTCACGGAAAAGATAAAAATTGATGCATAATTATTCCATACAAAACTGCAACCTAGAATGTGTGAATCATATTACAGATTTGGGAATGATTTTGGATAACAAACTGAATTATAATCTTCACTATGAATCAATGTTATCAAAAGCTAACAAAATGCTGGGTTTTATCAAAAGAAGAGCAAGAGAATTTAACAATATCTGGGTAACAATAACTTTATATTGCTCACTTGTACGCTCAGTTTTAGAATACGGTAGCATTATCTGGAATCCAGCCTTTCTTATTCATAGTACAAGAATTGAATCAATCCAGAAGCAGTTCCTCCTCTTTGCTTTAAGACATCTACATAATCCCAGAGACTTTCATAACCTTCCATCATACAATGAGAGGCTGCAGTTAGTCAATTTACTTAGTTTAAGTTCACGTAGAATCTTACTATCTAACTGCTTTACATTTGATGTCTTATCCAATAAGGTTAACGTCAATTTTATTAAAGATAAAATCAAAGTCAACAATAATGTCAGGCCCACAAGATATACCAAATTCTTAATTGAAACAACACATAGAACTGAATATGGGAAAAACGAACCCACAAACAGGTGTTGCATATTATTTAATCGATTCGACAACATTTTCTGTGACACAATTTCAAAAAATGCTTACAAATCTAAATTACACAACATTCTTAAACAATCGTAAAACATTGACATAATTTATTTCTAAATGACATAATTTATTAACAATAATATTTCCTTTGTTTTTGTTTTTTTTTTTTTTTTTTACATAATTAACTAACTATAAACTCAAAGTAATAAAAATTTAGCATAAGTATTATGTGATAAAAAGAAGAAAACAAAAAAAAAAAAAACCATATTAAAACCATTGACTCATTTTACATACATAAAATAAAAATAACTTTTGTCTTTATTGTACCTATCATAATTAATTTAATTTTAACTAAGTACAAAAAATTTATTGTATCATCTTACATCTTTTTTTTTTAATAGTAAGACTAAGCTAAAGGCATAACTTAGCTTCTTTATATTGCGCTGAATGATTCATAATTCATACATTATAATTTTTAAATGTATCTAAAAAAGAAAAATGTAAAAAAAGAAAAAAAAGAGAGAAAGCAAAAGAAAAAACTAAAAATAAATTGTAATTTTTTTTTGTAGTCTTAAGTCAGCAAAATAATGTACTTTTTTTTTTTGCATTGTATTGTGTAATATTAACTTTAAGTTTAACTTTAAGAATTTTTGTAACGACCTTGCTTTGGTTCTAAATAAATAAATAAATAAATAAATAAATATCTACATATTGTTTAGGTAGTATTTTTTTAGTTTATAAATGAAGCGTTCATGCCAAACTTAATCGAATGACTGAGCTACATCTAGAAAGACTGAGCTACATTGTAGAGCACATTTGCTTTTCTTCTAGAGATTTTTTAATTATAATTATAATTCTAGGCAAGTTGAACTATTCTCCTCACAGTTCCACCTTTCTCAACTTGTTGAAAATCGCACTAGGATCCCGCAACGTGCTGATCAAGAAGGTCACCTTTTGGATCTGTTTCTCACCACACACCCTGAAAAATATGTGGTTTCAGTTGTTTGCCCCCTGGGTAATTTCGACCATTGGTTAATACAAGTTTCTGGATAAGCCCTATCTCCAATCAGTGGTCCCCTCCCAAAAAATTTGTTTGCCTGAAAATTTGTTTGCTGACTGGGAGAGCATTCTGTTTTCAGTCATAATGCTTCCGGAACAGAAATGTTAACTTTGCTGTAAATTCGATTAGTGAAACTATTATATTTGGAGTGAGGTTATTTATTCCTCATTTCATGAAAACTGTTAAAAGAAGATCCAAATCTTGGTTTAATCGCATTTGCAGAAAAGAGGAAGCTTTTAAGCTGTACCAAAACAGCAGGTCGGAGGCGCACAGGGCCAACTATATAGTGGCTGGAAACAGGTACAATAGAGTTATCAAAAAGCAAAAATTTTTGTTCAACGAAAAGTTGAAACTTTTTGGACATTTGCCAAAAGTCTAAGAGAAGACGCTGGAGGGTTCTCTTTTCCACCTTTTGTTGATAATAATAAGAGAACTGTATCAGATTCTAAAGAGAAAGCGAACTTATTTGGCAAGTCAGCTCAGATGCCATCCTCTGTTCCGGAAGTTGGCTGCTCCTTCGGTAAAAGTTAAACGGTGCAAATGTTTTCCCAATTCCCAAAAATGGTATTAAAAGCGATCCCTCCAAATATTGCTATAACCTCGGTGCTTTCCAAAATAATGGAAAAATTGTGAACCAAAAGCTTCTGAAATCTGAAAATGATCACAAACGTTTGCTTCATGACCGGCAATACGGGTTGAGAGCCCGTCCTTCAACAGGTCATCTCATGACTTACTTTTGTAAGAAGCTACACATCAACTTTCATCATTCTGGTGAGTCTGATGTTGTGGCTCTTGATATTTCTACGGCTTTCGATCGTGTTTGGCACGATGCTTTGTTGGCAAAATATAAAGTATTAGGTCTAGGTAGGGTCTTTCTAAAATGGATTGGAGATTTCCTTTCGAATTGTACGATTCGTGTACTGGTCGATGGATACTCATTTGACAAATTGAAAATAAATGCTGGTGTCTCTCAAGGATCAGTTTTATCCACCAATCTGTTCTTAATATTTATCAATGACCCACTTTCATTAACCTCCAATCCGATCCATAGTTACGCAGACGACAGCACCCTTGTAGGTTCCTATGAATTTCATAGCCGCTGTAACATTAATCATCAGGTTAATACAACAGCAAAAAATTTCACTATTAGTGAGGTAAATAACGATTTAGCAAAAATCAAAAATGGGCGTGAAGTTAACAGAGTTGATTTCAACACCAAAAATACGCAATGCTGTCTGATCTCGCGGAAAATTGCCACTATTATCCTCAACCTACCATTTCAGGGAGAAGTTTTGCCGCATTCAAAAGATTTAAAAATGCTGGGGATAGAGTCAAACCAAAAATAGACTTGTTCAAATAACATTTTTGGTTTGAACATATAAAACCTATAAAACCTACTTTTCTGCATCTGATCTTCTCAATATCTATAAAACGTTCATTTGGCCGAAAATGGAGTATAATGCACATATTCGGGCTGTACTTCCCCAAACAGCGCTGCGTTATCTAGATAATGTGCAAAACAGAGCTATTCGTCTTATCAACGACCCCAGTGTAACTTCATTGTTCATTCTGCTCAGCCATCGCCGAACAGTTGGGTCACTGACCTTGTTTTATAGATATCACGTAGGGATTTACACCTGTTTGTATCTGTTCCCTAAAGTGGGTAATTCATATGCGTACCATAAATCAAAACCTGGTGCTTTCTTCAACTTGAGACTTTTAATTTCATCACCCAATTCCATTTGGCAGATTGTTGCAATGACATTCTCTTTCTATATAACGTCATTTTCAATGTAGAGATCTGAGTCTATTTCCTTCTGCCGAAAAATTTCGTCCAGATGATTTACGAAAGTTTCAGCCTTTTCCTGATTCTTTCTTGTCCATTTACCGTCTTTGTTCTTAATTGGTGGAATTTGCCAGATAGGTTTTTTAGAATCTTTGCTGCTTTCTACAAAGAATAATTTTTTTCGTTTTTAGCTGTTAAATTTTCCACATAATTTTTATAATTATTACTCTTTATTTCCAATATTTTCCTTTCTAGATTTTGAGTTATTCTATTTAAAAACGTTTTATCAGCTGGGTCATTTTTGTTGTCATATACGTCTACTTCTTCTCTTTGTTTTAACATATTTAAGACATATCTAGATTTATTATAATCTGCTGCTTTATACTAACTTACATTCTTTTGTATTATTCCATGCAGTATTTTGCACAATTTTGATAAAACTTTCGATAGCATTATCTATTTCTTGTTTACATTTTATTTTACCTCCTAAATTTATTTTATTGAGAGTGGGTTTATTTAGTTTATTGCAATCTTTTCGTTCAGTTGCAGTACCACAACAGAATGGTTTGAGTCTAAATCTTAATTATCTTCTAGGCTAATGAAGTTCGCTGATATTGTTTTTGTTACAAAAAAATCCAGTAAATCTGGAATTTTATTTGTACTAGTTGGCTAATAAGTTAGTTTGCCCGTTGAAGGAAAATGATAACCCAACTCTCTAATAGCTTTGCTTAGCTCTCTTCCCAATGTTGAGATTAATCTAGAACCCCAGTCGATTTTTTTGGCGTTAAAGCCACCTCGAGAAATGAACCTATCCCCAATTAAGTTAAGGAGATCTTTGAAAATAGGATTCTTTACATTGCCTTAGGAGAACAATATAAAGCACCTCACCTACATTAAGATTTTGTTTAAGGGACTTGATACGTATTGCTGAGAGTTGAAACTCATCAGTTTGTATATTACACTCTTGGTGGTGTAAGTGTAATATAGTATTTTTTACTAACATTACCCTGCCTCCTCGCATTACATTGCTTGGATTTACTGCTTTATAGCATTTGTAGCTTAATATCTTTAACTTTGACTGTCTTGTCATATAAGTTTCTGATAGTAGAGACACGTCGATATTTTGAGCTTTTAAAAACAATTCTAGTGCAGGCGTTTTGTTAAGTATGCTATTTCGTTCCACATAGCGATAATAAATTTGTTTTCGACCATTGTTTATCATATTTTTTGGGGTATATATGTATAGCTATTGCTATGTATGTTTTCTAGCTTATTTAATCTTGTCGAGATTTCGTCCATTGTATTTAACATATTTTGCATCATTTTCATTATAATGTTATTATTAGTTAATTTTTTGCATTGTCGTGTTACTTTGTTTTTTATTATTTGTTTTTAATGTATTAATTCGGTTTTTAGCATTATCTTGTGCTACTTGGGCAAACGATAAGCCCTTAGTAACCTTACGAGATCAAAAAATTCTGGGGCTTCTTGTATTTAACTTACGTACATTAGTTTGCTTTGGATTCATTTTTTTCTTTTGTAATTTTACACACAAATACACACTTTGATGGTAAATGTACGCCAACGCATTTTACACATTGAACTAGGCGTAGGCAGACTTTTTGTGCATGGTCATAACTTTGGCACTTTTTACACTCACGAATCTGATTACTTTTTCTTGCAAATCACTTGCATTTAAATTACCTTCACAGGTTTTCTATAACTGTCATCACATTTATTCACTTATGTTCTCTTGATTTTTTTGACCAGTAATATTACAAGTAGCATTATTCTAGATTCCCACTAAGCCAATGCATTGATTTTGAACGGTTTGTGGTGACCTGGGTAATCAGCCCATTTTAAAAGGGTCATGTCCGTTAAAACCGCTATTTTAATTTTTCACCACTGGCGACTTATCTAATCCCTTCGTGGAATTAGCCAAGCCCTCGCCGGCAGCCGTAGTCTCTGCCGACTTTTTGGTAGATATCCCTACCAGATTTGTATTTTTATTATTCATATTTATATTATATATTTGTATTTGGTGACATGTCATAACTCCTACTGCAGTGCGTCACAAGTCCCAAAACAACTGGGTCATAAGTCCCAAAACAACTGGGTCATACGTTCCATTAAGTTAATGAAATAAATTTTTAAGAGTTCATCAAATATTTTTTTTTTGTTATTTATATTCTTTGATTGTTTTTTTTATTTTCCACATTTATATATGTTGAGAAGATCAGATCATTTTTTTTGCTCTTAGATGTTTATATTTATTGAAAAGATCAGACCATTCCTATGACCAATTAAAATTCTCTATTTTATTGGGAATTATGGTTATAATTTTTAAATTATAATTTAAATTTAATTTAATTCTTTTTCTGTGAAAAAGTAAGTGTCGATGCGTTATCCTCTTTTCGGTCACATTTTGAGACGGGTGTAAGAAATGCGGCTAATTTTGTTTTTCCTGGTGCTGAAGTAAATGGTTGCTGGTTCCATTACACGAGAGTATTAAAAAGGAAATTATCGAAAATGCCAAACAATCAAAACGGATAAAAAAATGTATACCATTTTTTTCGAAATTTTTAGTACTGCCTTTGCTGCAGCCAAAACATATTAAAAAAGCAGTCGCATCATTAAAAACGGAAATTTCACAAAATGAAAATGTTGCATATGTAATGAAATTAAAATTTGTCATTCTTGCTATACAGAAGTAGCAGCAAGATTACCACAGGGTCAACCAATTTCATGTCCATTTTGTAGGAAAATTGTTCAAAATATTGTAAATGTTTTCAGTTAAAATACTTTTCACTTAATTTCGCTTAATAATAAATTTTAAATTGGTATGGAGCAATTATTTGTTTTAAATTTCCTTATTTTATTTTTTTTTATTGAGGGTCATAAGTCCCATTGGGAACAAAAATAAATCCATTGAGTCATAAGTCCCCATGGGACTTATGACCTATTTGGTACCAATAGGACTTATGACTCTGGGATTTATGACATGTCACTTTTGTATTTTATACCTACTACCAGGTATTATTATTTGAATATCATTTTTTATTATCATTTAAATTTAACACGAACAGTTTTACTACTATATGCACTATGCTCTAAGTTTTTTGTAAACAATGGGCAGGTTTAAATAATTGTCATATTAATGAACGCAGTGCAGTACTAAGATGATTTTAGAAATATTTTTTGTATTTTTTTGGTGGATCTTATTTTTGTTTCAGAGAATTTATTGAGAGGTTTATATTATTGATGGTAATGTTTTTATTTATGGACTCAGATCGTGAAGAGCGACTGTTCTTCTATACAAGGTGATGGAGTTGTTATTTTTTTTTAGGAAAGCACTCCATTTGTGCATGCTAAATATGTCGTGCTTACTTACTTTGCTGAAATAATGATTGGTACTACGAAAATTCTTGCTGGGGTAGTTTATAGGTCACCAAGTGCTTAAATACATTTACTACTAAACTTTTCGATATTGCTCCGAAAAGTAACATGTTTTTTTAAGACTTTTTTAAATCTTATAACATGGAAAACATGGACATGACAACTATATACTTAATTTTTTTATTGACGATATCTTTGCATCTACTAATCTTTGCATGTAAATTGCATGTTGTAGGCCGACTATATTAGAGGAATGGTATTTTTCTCATGAACGATCGTTTTGAAACTGTGGCTTGCAACTATTTGCATTAGAAACCAATTTATTCCCTTTATGGATCATACAGCGAATTTTGGTGTCATTTTCAACAGCACTTTTACTTGGGTAATGGCATAGATTAAAAACACTAATAGATATCCTAAGCAAAATAAATTTCCAATATTTCAATCGACATTAGGTTCCATAAAATATGAATATACAATAAGGTGAGTATGTACACCAAAAATATTTTAACAACCTGTTATACTAAATTGAGTACATATGTATAAGTATAATGTGTATTGTATAGTATAGAGACAAAAAAAGTATAACAGAATTCTGATTTGAGTTGGCTGTTTTTTATTATTCTCTGTTTATTATTATTTTTTTGATATTGTTTCTGTTTTGTTATTTTTGTTATTGATATTGCTATACGCTTTTAATTGTTATGAATAATCAATATGAGAACTTTTTCAGAATTAATATATGTATATATAATATGTTTGTGTTATTATTATGTATGCACTATTTCAATGTAGGTACTTATTTGTGTAGTTGTATGTTATCGATTTTCTTAAGGTTTAATTGTTTAAAAGTGGATTTAACATAAAAATTAAAAAAGTAATTAGTGTAAGGTATAAAATTTAGCACAGGATTTTGGTAAAAAAATTTAAATTTATTTTGTTGGTAATCAATAGTAAAATACTTTTATGAAAAATGAATGTGAAACTTTTAAATTCTAAATTGAAAAATTGTATTAAGTGTAGTGTTTTAAATTGTCCTAATAAAAAAGGCAATATTTCAATTTCAAATATTAGACTAATAGAGTTCCCCAAACAAAATAGTAAAATTCGGGATATATGGTTGAACAATTGTAAACTTGAGAAAATAAATTTTAAAAACAAAGTCATTTGCATTGCGGATTTTCAAAAATGCTATTTAGGTAAAACAAAGTTAAAAAAAAAATGCGCTCCCTACTATTTGACTGGGAAGTAAAATTTAAAAAAATTCCAGATGAGTATATTAAAATACCTATGACTAAATTGAAAAAATGTTGTATTAATGCATGTTTTGGTTCTAATAGAGATAATTGGATTTTCAGATTTCGAATAGATAAATTATTAAAAGAAAAATGGTACGAAAATTGTGGATTTATGAAAAATTTTAACTCTAAGAAATAAGTACATATGTGGCAAACATTTTCGTATTTGCGATTTGTACAAAATGAAATTTTAAAAAAATGCAGTCCCCTCTTACTCTTATTTATGAACTTATTGCTGAACAAAGTAATAGTAGTGAAATTAATAAAAATAACAATAATACTAATACTAATTCAGCAAAAATAGTAATGATATCCAAAGTAACCAAATGATGATACCGAACATTAACACAAATCTGACATTCAAGGAGTTCGAAGAAATATCGCCACCCTTAAAAAAACATATTACTAAAAGTGATTATGATTATTCTACAATTTGTTGTATAAAAATTGCGAAAAAAGAACCAAAAATGAAATATATTACTAGAAAGAACAATCTAAAACAATTAAAAAATTAAATAAAACTGCATTAGATCTCAAAATGTTGTGCCTTAAATATAAAAATATGTTAAAAAAACATAAAAATATTGAAAATTATATTGAAAATATAAACAGTAATAAAAATTGTTTTTGTGATGGGGAATGTAGGCTCAAAGCTCCATCAGATAAATTTTTTGAAATTTATAAATCATATATCGAGATTTATGAAAAATTTTTCAAAAATATGTAAAATGTAAAAAATATAAAAGCAAGAATTATTGAATGTTGTGAAACGGAATCTAAGAAATTTCATCCGGGATGGTTTGATGACGCGAATGAATGTGTAACACATAGAAAATATTTACTTAATTATATAATTTTAGTTTTACTAAAAAAAAACTGCCTTTGGAAAAATAGGATCAAAATAAATAACACGAATAATAAAATACTAAAAATTTTGCAAGAATAATCTAATTCTTATGAAAATAATAAAAATAATCTAATGTTAAACGGAAAACGAGCCTGGGTCAGTTTTTTTTGTTTAACAATTTATCAATGGATAAATTGGCTAGGAGTCGTGGTATATGCTGAGCCAGACATGTATAGGACGGCAGACTCCAATCCAATATTTTTTTTTATGTTACACTTTTTTATTTATTTTATATTTTTTTAAGAATTAAGATTTATTATTTTTATACCCGTACGATAGGATCGGATATAATAAAATTACTCCTCCGTTTGTAACACCTCGAAATAAGCGAGCTAGATATACCTTCAAAGGTATGGATCGGATCAGAAAAAAATTCTAAGACTTTTGAGCCATGTCCGTCCGTCCGTCCGTTCGTCAGCACGCTAACTCAAAAACTAAGAAAGCTAGAATCTTGAAGTTTACACAAAATATTCTTGGAGTAATTTGTAGGTTCCCTATTTTTTTTGGTTGAGTTTGGACCAAACCTTAAGGTAGCTCTCGAACACCTAACTTTTAGATCCCGACAGTTTTTTTGAAATAGAGCTATGAAATTTTAACTGCTGTTAGATCTCACAAAAATATTAATTTTATTTTTAATAACTTTTTTTTGTAGCCCCACCCGTTACGGAGCTACAGCTCCCCAAAGGTTCAAAAAAGCTCTATATGTAAATTGTTATAGCACAAGTTGTATAAAGCATATCTTCATTTTGAAAACGCCAAACGATTACTACTTTTATTAGCTTTAAAAGTATATATACAATAAATATATATTTGTGGCATACGGTGTCTTAATATACCGTTATGCGAAACTCAAATTTTGCAAAATTCTTTAACCCTTCTATCTTCTAAACGGTTAAAGTTGGAAACTTGAAATTTTGACAGAAGTTAGATCTTTGAAAATTAGTATGAGTCATTTTTCAAAATTCAATTTTTTTAGTATCACTCCCCGTTTAGGAGCTGTAAAGGGTCAAAAACTGAAAATTTCCTATTTTTAAACACCTGTAACTTGAATACCTGTTAAAATTTTTTTGAAGTAATACACAAAAATTAAAGCTTCAACATTATACTTTTATTCCTGTTAACAACTTTTTTTAATAACATAGGGTTACTTTATAATTGACGAAAGTGTTACTTGATTTTTTCAAATTTTCTAACAAATTTCTTTAACGAATTTTTTCCATTTTGTTTTACTCGATAATTTGAAATTGTTGAGGATATACCTAATGCGTAGTACAAAAAAATGTAATTACATAATAAACAACATAACGGTTGCTTGAAGAATTTTTATTTATATGATATTGATATATATACATACTTATATAATATCATGTTTATTTACATATCGTATATGTCACTAGTGAATGAATGATAAGAGTATAGATGTATATTATATAGCGCCGTATTTACATACATATATGTATTTTATTGTACTTATAAGAAATTATTCTGTCAATGGAATATTTAAATATAATATAATATAATATTTAAAATGATATTTACTATTTTGTACTAAGTAAATTTAATATACATTTACCGCATATACATTTAAATGGTACTATAGAATATTTGAAAAAGTTTTGGATTGATAATCGTTATGTGAAAGGTTAGAATCTGCTTTTGAAGAATGTATAAACATATAGTTTGAATATATGTACAACCCATAATTCTAGAAATTATAAAATTCACCCAAATTATTTTAAAATACTAAAATATTAAAAAAATAATATTGTAAGCAAAGTGACAGGCTGTGAACATACTAACGGTTCGTACGGGTATCTAAGAGTTGACAAAGTCCACTGTATTCTTCCTCGTTTTTAACATGAATTAGTATGTATAACATTTTAATTTTAAAATTGTTTTTGTGGATTTGGCCTCTTGGGATACGACACTAAAAAAAACCCTCCTTAATCTTTACCTCCAGGGTGGTGTGGAAATAAGGATATAAACATATATATATATATGTATGTACATATTGTTCTTATACAGGATTGTATGCATACAAAATTTAATGCAAATGTATACAAAATATATACTTAAGTGATTTTAGCACTTAAAATCACTAAAGGTGATTTTAACATTTAACTACGTAAGTGTTCGATTGAAAGACATAAAAACATCATTTTTAAAATTTTTTCTAATAATTTTGTACATATATTATATACGTTTTGATATTTCTAATATTTTGTTTTTTTTAATATTACGTACGAATTATACGTTTTTATTATAATATATGCATGTAATTACATTCACATGTATTAATTATGTAATGTATGTAGTATATTAATAACCTACCACTACCACTATAAAAAAGAAAAAAAAAACAAAAGCAAATAATAAAAAGTTCAAGTAAGTAAATGTTGATTTATAAAAATATGCACTTCTGTTATATCTTTTATATTATTTTTTAGTATACTGTATAATATTAAAATTATATACAGAGCATTTTTGGTATGTTCATATTTTCTGATACCTAATGTCGATTTGTTGATTTTTTCTTTTGTTCTAGTTGAATCTTCTTCAATTATTTATTATTCTATGGTAATAGTCAATCACGTAAATATAATAATGAGAAAGACCTACGGTTATTTTCGTTCACTTTGGGCTACTAGTGACTTAGTTCCTGCATCGACAATATGGCTTTTAGCAAAACCTCTTCTTATACCTTCGTTAGCGTATGATGGACAAGTTTTTGGTCAGTTTGACTCTGTAAATTCGATAACAATTAAAATTTCCTTCAATTGAATCGTAAGACAAATCTTCAGATTACATAAATTTGACCATGTCATACCTCTTTCTCTATCTGTTCGGAACTGTGACATATTTACATATTTTAATTTTAGATCTATATGTTTGCCGGTTAAAGTCACGAAAACTCAAAATCTGCAATATTTATACCCATAATTATTATTTTCTAGATCTGAAAGAACCTCAAGCCTAATTATCTCAAGAAATAGATATAATGAGTCGACTATTTTTTATTTATATGGCCAACCTATGGAATATTATATTTTTAATATTTGGTTTTGTAAAAATTACTTATATAGTTTATATAATTATTATAATCTAAATTTATTTGGTTTTAAATTTTGTAATATAAAATTAATTATTTGTAAATTAACATTTTAAAAATTTTTCTAATGAAAAAGGGCATCTTACTTGTACTCGAACATACAGAAACAAAAATTAAAAAATTTTTTTTTTCCTTTTATAGTGGATGAGTTATTTTATGAGTTATATTATGAGTTAATCATAGTATTTTAATTTTTAATTTTCACATGATCATCATAGATTTTCTCTAATTTTACCTTTCTGAATTTTAAGTGTTATCTTTCTTAATCTGTAAGCGAAAATGATCTAAATTTATTTTGTGTTAATTTCATGATTCTAGCTTTCTCAGCTTTTGAATTATAGTATTAACGGACACACGCACGAACGGACGGATGGATAAAGCTTAATCGACTAATATTTCGTTTCTGATCTGATGCATGCACTTGAGTCTATATCTAGCATGCCTCTTTCGATGCCTTACAAACGGAGGAACAATAAATTTTAATATATGCAATACTATCGTACGGATATGATTAACTAGTTATATAACAGCTTTTGTAAACATTTTAATAATTCATACATAAAATTAAATCAAATTAATGTAAAAACAAAAGTTAATAATTTTTATTTCATTAACTTAAGGTATTCCGAGTATTCCTGGAAATTGTTTATAAAGTTTTATGTATTTTGTTGAACTGAAGATAATTTGAAACGTTTTAATTTTAATTACCTGCTCATATTATTAGTAATTTTTTTCGTTTAAATACAGGGTGGTGTAAAATGAACATTGGCGTTCGAATTCTTTAACAATAGCGTTCGAAAACTGTTTAATTTAAGTGATAATTATTATATTTTTGTTATGTTTTTACAATTATTATTATGTTTTTCAAATACATTATATTAATAAGGAGTATTTTCGTTTCATTATGAAATATGATCTCGTAAATGGCGGGCATTTTCTCTTTCGCATATTCGTGGTCTTTCCAAACCATTTTCCGTAACCTTTCCATTTTATTGTTGACTCTGCTGGTCCAATCCGAACATTAAAATATCAACGATATTTACGGAGACACAAAACAATGAACCGTAAATTTGAAAGTTAAAGTTCAACGATTTGTGCTGGTTGTTCGATTGCGCATTGTTCAATTAAAAATTCCCGAAGTCTTCTTTACAAAATACAGAAATCAAATTAAAAAAGAAAAAATAAAAAAATTATTAGAAATTCAAACTACATCGTTCATTTTGCGCTACCCTGTGTTGAAATAATTTGAGAGCTTACTTAAAAAATAAATAAGCATTGTTTTGATTAAAATAAATTATGTTTTATCATGTTAAAATGAAAAATAGGTTCATTATTTAGTCTTACAATTAAAAGCTTGTTTTTTTAGGAATCTTTCCAGATCCGTACGATTGCCAATTATATCATATGTGTTATCAGGCCGAACCAGATGTGCACGGTTATTTACCAATAGGTAAGGCAATAATAAAAATTAAAAATTAAGTTTTACCTAAATAAAAATAGATATTTGAACTTATTTTAGTTAAATAACTAGGATATGTTTTATATGGACCATTCACTTTCCAAACCAACTAACCTTTTTCGAACCATCTGATTATTGAGCTTTTAAATGATTCAATATAATGATGCCTCGATTAAATTGAACTTAAGGATTAGACAAGAAATTTTATTAAGAAATGTAAAAGGAAGTGAAAAGTGAAATCTAAACATTTGGATAGTGATTGGTTTTCATACTGATATTTATATAAAATAGTTTTTAATGTTTAATTAAATTGTAATTTAAAATTATTTTTAGCAGGCACAGCAAAATGCGCAGCAAATAGGGCATATTCCGTTATTACGAACGATTGTTCTCTAACATTACGTGATGAAGTTTGTAAAACAAAAAAATATTCTTGCAACTATCCTGGAGAAAGTCATGCATGGCCAGATAATCCGAATATTTTTTATATCTGTCAACCAGAAACAAATAATAATAGTAAATATTACTTATACCCAACACTTTATCGTTGCGCTCCAGGTGAAATTTATAACAATATGATGTGCATATTCAAAAATGATACGGAAATAATAACAAAGAATTTTTCAACAAAAACAACTGAAAAAACTAACTTTAATATTAATTGCAAAGAAAATTTTGGTTTGACTCCTGACCGTGAGAATTGTTATTCGTATTATTACTGTATATCAAGAAATGGACCAGCAATACACCAAATTTGTCCTGTGCATACGTATTTTAATCATATTACTTTATCTTGTACGTTTGGAAATTGTTTAAACATTTAAACTAAATAAATGCTATGATTTCATCAAAATTAAAATGGAAATTTCTACAAATTTATAATATTTTGTAATAAAACTTTTATGGTATTTGAAAGACCGATCTTTAAACATAAAATAAAAATATATTATGTCTATTTTCTTCTTCTTCCACTTCTATTCTTTTCTTCTTCTTCTGCAAATCTTTGTAGCTTTTAAAGCTTTCCTCAGAACACCATTCCTCCAACTTGTTATTTCTACTGGTAGACTATACATGCCCCTAATATAAATTTTCCTGAGGTCTTACACTTCTGTTATTATACAACCTGCATTTGAAAATTTCTCTTGTTGCTCTTCTTATGGCATTCATAAAATATCATCAAACCACCGAATTTTTATGATTTAATGTACCTTTTTTTTGTTTTCTTTCTTAAATAGTATATTTCTTTAATTGATGATTAAATTTTGCATTATCATGCATTATCATTATTTCTAACCTGACCGAAAATCTTAGTCATTTTTTTCCTTAAAATATTTCAAACAATATAAATTTTTTTTAATATCCATATAATATTATATTCATACATCCATATATCGCACATCCCATCTAGTATATTGTATGTCAAAAAAGTCATTTTGCAGGAGAACGATTTAAAGTTTTTTACCATTTTTTCGCTTCGTTCTTCGCTTGTGTCGTTCTTAGAATAACGCTTTTTAAGACAAAAGATAGAAAAGCTCAAAGTTTTGAAATTTAGCTGTATTTTATAAAATTATTTAATAGAATGGGAAAATATAAAAATGTGATGTCGTATGTTAGTTATAGCAACATTCTGCATACAATCTTCAAGAGAAAATATGATGTGTCTAGTTACATTATAAATCACTGCATATATTATCATAGTCAAGTGTGCAAGTAGTAGTTACAATAAACACATTTGGAGATGAAGAGTTAAGCGGTCCGTTTCAAAAAGACATACTAGAAAATGTAAAAAGTTATGAATGTACTTCTTTATTAAAAATATTAAATACGTACTTGTTAGAAAACAACTACCTTTATATTTTATTAAAAACATAAAAATATACAAAAACCTACATATTTTCTTTTACAAATTAAAATCTTCTTCCAAGTCTTCGACAACTTCATAATTTGAAACTGTATTTGTATATGGTAAATTTGTATAAAAGCTTTTTTTCACACGTTTTTTTTTTACACGCTAAAAAATACTAAGAACTTGTTTCATACATAATATGAAGGTTTAGTTAAATGGGGAGGAAATACGATATTAGGGGGCAGTTAAGGGGTAGATTGGAAATTAACCTATAAAAGTTTGTTCTGAATTTTTGCTAATTGTAGAGTGGAACATTATTAACAGAGGGAAACACAGTAGATGGAAGCATGTTCCAGATCTTAGCAGTTCTGACAACAAATGAGTTTCCATACCCAGTTTTAAACCATTTGGGAATTTCCACTGTGTAGAAACAAGCGATTAAAGCCTCTCTGGTGTTACGTTGGAATTATTTGAGAGGAGGCATAATTGACTTCAGTTCAATGAACAAGTGTCATTAACTAGAAGATATCTGTAAAATAGAGAAATTGCTCCAATATTTCGACGAGTGTTACAGGAGTGAGTGATATTTGCACGACAAGATTGCCAATTAGGCGTAAGGCGCGATTTTGGATTTTGTCGAGGTAACTTAAAGAAGTTTGAGATGTGCCAGCCCAAATATGGGAATTGAACTCCATCTTAGGTCGAATGTAAGCTTTATAGATAATAGATATTTGAAAAATCCCTTGGAAAGAAGTATTTTTTACAACGGGACAGAAAGCCCAAACATTTAGCAGTGGTTTTAGCTATATCAAAAATATGCACATTCCATAGCATTTTCTGATTTAGTTGCATGCATAAAATATTTAGGTTTCCTGATCGTTGTAAATTTTCCCCTTGCAATCGCAGAATTGGGTCAAGTTGATTTCTTTTACAAGAAACCAGACAGCTTTGAGTTTTTGAGGTGCTGAACTCAATTCTGTTTGTTTTACCCCAGTCAGAAATTTTAGTTAAGTGGTTAATCAGGCTGACCATCGTATTTCTCTTAAGACTGATTGCGGCACATGTGGCATTGAATTTCTTAAGGAAATCATAGGATGCTGCCAGAGTGCTATTATCGGCTATTATGGATTGGATTGTGGATAGAAGAAAGTAAGTAATTGATAAAAATCAATAAAAGAGTTGGAGATAAGCCAGAGCCTTGTGGAACGCCAGCATTTATTTTAAAAGAGTCGGACATGAAACTGTCGACAAGAACACGAATACGACGATTTGAGAGGAAATGCTCAATCCATTTACAAAAGGGATTACCTAAATTAGCTTTATCAACTGAATCTGAAATTATAGCGTTATTGTTATCAACCAGCGGTGGAAGAGAAGATTCGCAAAAGTTATTCTTTATACTTTTGAGAACTGTCCCAGAGGAATGGTTGCAGTGCGGGAGTTTGATTATCTTTCTTCTCAACCTTTGGTTGTAAAGAAACTTTTGTAAATTGATAACTCTCTTGGTTCATGACCACTTTATAGCCTGCCAATGAAGAATCCAAAACATTATCCTTATACATTTTGAAATACTTTTCCTTGGATTCTATTGCTTTTCTGCAGATGTCATTAAACCAAGGCTTCGATTTTGGTTTAACCGATTTATAAGAAAAGTATTAAAAGTTCCATTCCCAACATAATTGTTTTACTAATGGCATCTGCATCAAAGTCAACTTTCCTATGTCGAAAGCACATCGACCAATCAAAATTTCCTAAAAACTAATTCGGAGGTGTCCAGTCAGCACGATTGTAGTGTCAAACTAACCTTTTAGGAATAGAGTTTCAATTTACCAGAGTGTTTGTTGGAAAACAGGATTTAATAAGGCAATCATCAGAACCCCCAATTGGAGATCTAACAGAAATACTGTATTTTCTGCATTTGTAGTCAAGAATAAGTCCAATAGGTCCTCGTTTTGATAAACTTGGCCTGGAATTCTAGTTGGGCTTTTAACAAGTTGAGAAAGTTGGAATAGGTTTGAAAAAAGTTCAACTTGTTTGCCCTCCGGAGAGTTGTCACTTGAAAAATGAAGCCAGTCCTTGTTATGGAGATTGAAATCACCCGCAAAAACTATCTCACACTAGGATTAATTTTCAGAATTTTATTTATATTGTCAGATAATTGCTCAATCACCATAGCAGTTTCCAGCTCGTTGGCTTGAGGATATCTGTAAATAAAACAGAAAAAGAAAAAGTAAATAAAACAGAAATAGGCTTGCAGCTTTTTAAATCTTGAAGGGTGTTAAAAGCTACATTAAATCTTATTACAAAATGAATAAGTTGATTAATGCAGTAATAATTGATCTGATTAAAGAAAAAATGAGAGAGAAGAAAAAAAAAATTAACTAAATAATTAAAAATTAAATTATGCTGTATAAAATCGTGGGAGAAAAGGATAGTTAGTTAGCATGTGTATTTATTTTATACAATTAATTATTATTTTGATAAAATTTAAAATTAGGTTTTTAGATTAATTACAATTAATACAATCGAAAATTAAAAACAAAAAACAAAAAGAAGTGATACAAAATACATAATTTTTTTTTATTTTATTAAACAAAACCAAAACAAGTTCTTTACAAAAATTCTTAAATTAATGCTTATATTTGAAATTATACAAAACAATAATAATTTAATAATCAAAGAAGATCGTTTAGGCGTAAAGCTTAAAACCTTACATTTCTGTATGTTAAGTTCCAATTTATTTTAGGTGCACCAAGCTTCTAACACTGATAAACTTTATATCTTTAATAACTTAAAATATTTTTAGGTCATGAGCAACTGAAATGTGAGGTATATTGCATATATCTTCCGAAAGATCTCAAATAAATACGTTAAACAGAAGTGGGCCCAAATTGCTTCCATGTGGAACACCGGAAGTAACCCCGATTGTATTGGATAATACACCTTGAAATTTAACATTTTGAGTTCTTTCGGAAAGACAAGAGTTAAGCCACTCAAGAAATGAACCCGAAATGCTAAAAGTTGATGGTTTGATTAGCAAAGTGAAGTGATCTACACAATCGAAAGTGTAAAATCTGCAGCAAAATCTTTCTCTTTTCAAAATCTCTTTTTAGTAAAAAGATTATCTGCAGCATCAGCGAGTTTAACCATCCCTCTATCATATGCATTCGAAAATGTAAGATCTAATCACTTGTTATTACTATTAGGATAACTAATAATTTGCTGTAGATCGTTACCATAGAATTCACAAATTAAACCAAATTTCGTCGTGAAAATTAAATGGTAATAACAAATTATCCTTATCGTCTGGAATAAAAGTGAGAGAAGGACGGTTGAAATCGCCAAAAACAAAAATTGAATCATCATCAGGCATATCGGAAATAATATTGTGATATACATTATAAAATTCAGAATATGAGAGATTATCAGAGTTCGGAGAAAAGTAAACAATACCTATGTATAAATTATTCGTACCTAAGTTTATTTTAATAAATTGGTGATCGAAAGATTGATATGTACCAGTAAATAATGGTACACTAGATAATTAATTATGAACGGCAAATAGCAAGCCACCTCCTTGCGAATAATTTACAGATAGAGAATCACGATCTTTCCTGTAAATGGACCAATTTCTATCAAGAATTTCCTCCCTTTTCAAAGAATCATTAAGCCATGTTTCAGTAATAGCAAGAACACAGAAATTGCATGACTTAGCATCAAGATAAAGTGTATTGAGCTTGCCTCTCATACCCCTACAGTTGTGATAAAATATTTTAATATTATTTAAATTGTTGGTGGTAAGTCTGGTTCGTTTAATAGGATTATTAATAAGATCATTTCGAGGAGCTTGGTAGAAAAAACTTATTATAACTTTCACGAAATGTATTCATGAATTATTGGCTCCGATAAGACCGAATATCCTCTTTTACATCCTTTTCCGAAATATCTATCGAATTAGGGAATTTGATGTACAGTTTATATAAGTCTTCATATTTAGTAGGAAGTCCTTCCTTGTTAATTAAGACTAGTGGGTTAGTTCGAGTCTTGCCTTCTAGAACACGGTTATAAGAATTATTGTGAAGGTAAGGTAAAAATAACCTAACGTTATTATAGGCCCGTTCTTCTCTAAATCTTGAAAGAGAATATGTTCTATCAGCCTGCAGTGATTCATATGTCATTCTAGTATATGGCGGTATATGTCATTCTAGTATTATTTTTATCAATTGGAAGTATTAAATAAGGTTTATTGTCCAAGAAATCAGTAGAGTTATTAAAAGAAGGTAGTAAAGAATGCTTTTTGTATAGTGGTGATGTATGTAAAGTAAAATGCTTGTTAGATAAAATTGAACTATTTAAATCAGTATTTCTATTGTGCGAATTTAACAATGTTTGTGTTTTGGTACTAGTTTGAATTTTTTAATTGATTTACTAAAGCTAACTTGTTTATTATTATCTGTTTTATTATTTTATTAAATTAAATATAATTATTTTTACTAATATTTTTACTACTTATTGTTGTTTTTCTTCATTTTATTATTTTTAATTACATTTTTATTTTTACTATTATTAATTTTATTAATTTTCTTATTTTTCTTATTCATATTATCAAAATTTTTATTTCTATTTTTACTATTTTCATTATTCATTTTAGATTTACTACTTACAGTTTTCCTACTAAAATTATTAAAATCTGCCACTATCGTACCAGGGTTCCACACGGTAGAATTCTTGATTTCTTTACTTACTGATGGTGGAATATTTTAAAATTAAAATATTTTGGATGGAATTTTAACCAACGTGGGGTATTTTTTTTACAATAAACATCATCACAATTAATTTTTTTTTTATGAAATCAGTTAACTTTTCTGTAGTATTAATGCGTAAATTTTAAATTGTTAAATTAAAAGGTTGATATACTACACCGGGTGCTTCATAAATTATGTTGACTTTATTCTTGTTAAGTACAGCAGAATTGTCCAAACTATCTGCTATCCTTAATTCTTCAAATAAAGACTCCCTTTTAGTAAGTTCTTCAGTGGAATTATTAATTTTACAGTTATCCTGAAGTAACTCTAATTTAGATTTAACAATATCTAAATCTGCTAAAACAACGTCTCTGATACTCATTGATATATTACTAGCTGTAATATTTTCTTTAAGTGAGTATTATTATTGTTATTTGGAGTTGGCAATGGCTCAACAACAGCTCTAATTGATGAGATTTCTTTTATCAAACATATCATCTGTTCACTTATAAATTTTTTGACATCACCTGGAAAACATGCCAAAGTATTCTTCATTGCTTCAAAATTTTGCTCGACACAGTTCTCGCAAACAAAATGCTTAGCAAAAAATGAACTATACCAATTTCTTGGAGCATTGATACAAACACCAAGAAATTTAGGATGACAAAAACCTTTACAGCAAAATGAAACAAATTTTAGCACTGCATTTGAATTCCATAGTGTATAATTAATTAATTAAGTTTATTTCACAATTTGATAATATTTATTAAAAAATGAATTGGGTTGACCTACTCACAAACTTTTAGCAAAATTAACAAAAAAAAACAAAAAAAATAAAAATTATTTTTAAATTTAAAAAGTGTATATTAATTATTGTATTTTAATTATTGAATAATTTGCTGACAGCTACAAATTACATATTAAATTAAAAAAAAATTAAAACTAAAAAAGGTAAGCCTAACAGAAAGCACTTATTTATACAGTGAAGGCTGAATGAACAATGAATTATCTGTAAAATTTGCAAATGATAATTATAACTTTAAATGATAATTATAAAGATTTAAAAAAAAATTTATAGTTAATTTGTAAGTTAAATTTAAAGAGTATAAGAGTATAAAAAAAAAAGTATTAAATTTAAGAGTATAAAATAAAATAAATAAAGTTTTTACAAATTAAAAAAAATAAAAAAGCACAAATATTAATTTAAGAAAAATTAAGAAAAGAAAATTTAAAAACTAATTTGTGAAAAACAAAAAAACTACTTATATAAAAAATTTGAAAAATAATCTAGAATTTTCAATCCAAACATCCATCTATACTAAGAAGGCATATAATTTGCATATTGTTAACCGTCTTTTATATATTTTAATGTCCGGTTTTTCATTTGGCAATTCAAAACATTTACGTTTTCTTTTATTTTTAATGGGTTGGATACGGAAGCTTGCACTACAAAATCTTGCATTATTCGACATAGAAAATTGTGGGTGTGGGTCTATTTGTTGAGAAACAAAATGTCGAGTTAAAAATGTTGAAAAACATAACATTGAAAAAAAAAATGTTGAATGCAAAAAATGTTGAAAAAAAATATACTCGAATGCAGATTTAAAATAATTTTTATACCCTACACCTAAGGTATAGGGTATATTAACTTCGGTATGGTGTTTGTAACCACCAAAAGGAAGCGAGTTAGATATAGACATGTATATATATTCTGAATCAAGATCACCTCCTGAGTCGATTTAACGATGTCCGTCCGTCCGTCCGTTTACACGATAACTCAAAAACTAATAAAGCTATCTTGATGAAATTTATATAGTAGGTTACTAATTACGAAAGAAAGGCTAAGTTCGAATCTGGACAAAATCCGTCCATGGGTTCGGATTCTGGAAGCTTCCGAATGATTCCGGAGCAAACGAGAGTATCTCCAAAACCAACAAAGATAGAACCTTTAAATGTTGTACAATGATGTTCCTTCCCGTTCGATTTATGTCTCTGAAATTTAAGAGGATTTGGTCCATAGATTTGGGTTTTGGAAGCTTCCGAACGAGCACCAGAGCAAACGAGATTATCTCGAAAACCAACAAAGATAGAACCTTTTAATTTTGTACAAAGATGTTCCTTCCCGTTCAATTCATGTCTCTGAAAATTAAGAGGATTTGGTTCATGGGTTTGCATTTGCAAGCTTCCGAATGAGCACCAGAGCAAATGAGATTATCT
The DNA here is from genome assembly GCA_947095535.1 of Poecilobothrus nobilitatus. Taxonomy (NCBI): domain Eukaryota; kingdom Metazoa; phylum Arthropoda; class Insecta; order Diptera; family Dolichopodidae; genus Poecilobothrus; species Poecilobothrus nobilitatus. Next base: position 134,194,479 of record OX352774.1, on the reverse strand, counting down.
CCAAAACCAACTAAGATATAACCTTTAAATTTTATACAATGATGTTCCTCCCCGTTCGATTTATCTCCCTGAAATTTAAGAGGATTTGGTCCATGGGTTTGGATTTGGAAGCTTCCGAACGAGCACCAGAGCAAATGAGATTATCTCCACAACCAACAAATATATAACCTTTAAATTTTGTACAATGATGTTCCTTCCCGTTAGATTTATGTCTCTGAAATTTAAGAGGATTTGGTCCATGGGTTTGGATTTGGAAGCTTCCGAACGAGCACCAGAGCAAATGAGATTATCTCCAAAACCAAACAAAGATATAACCTTTAAATTTGGCAGAGTGGTGTTCTTTCATGTTTTATTTAAGTCTCTGAAATTTGAGAGGATTTGGTCCATGGGTTCAGATTTTGGAAACTGCCGAACGAGAACTAGAGCAAACGAGATTATCTCCAAAACCAACAAAGATAGAACCTTTCAATTTTGTATAATGATGTTCCTTCCCGTTCGATTTATGTCTCTAAAATTTAAGAGGATTTGGTTCATGGGTTTGCATTTGGAAGCTTCCGAACGAGCACCAGAGCAAATGAGATTATCTCCAAAACCAACTAAGATATAACCTTTAAATTTTGTACAATGATGTTCCTTCCCGTTCGATTTATGTCTCTGAAATTTAAGAGGATTTGGTCAATGGGTTTGAATTTGGAAGCTTCCGAACGAGCACCAGAGCAAATGAGATTATCTCCAAAACCAACAAATATATAACCTTTAAATTTTGTACAATGATGTTCCTTCCCGTTCGATTTATGTCTCTGAAATTTAAGAGGATTTGGTCCATGAGTTTGGATTGGGAAACTTCCGGACGAGCACAAGAGCAACGAGCATATTTCCAAAACCAACAAAAGTAGAACCTTTAAATTTAATAGAATGGTGTTCTGGCAAGTTTTCTTTATGTTCCTGAGGTGGATTCGATGAATTGGAGTGGCAATTCGGGTAGCTGACACAAACCTCCCAAGGACTACCAATCTTCGAAAATAATTAAGATAGAAACTTAAAATTTTATACAAGGGTGTCAAGCATATCCCAAGCGGATGCCTCTTTTACGTTCTTGAAATTTGAGTTGAATAAGACAGAAAAGGGAAGAAGTTCAAGCAGCTGCCAAAAACACTTATGGATTTTTAATTTAATTCGAATTATTCACGTGTAGGGTATTAATAAGTCGGATGCAACGACTTACTGTTACATTTACTTGTTTTAATTTTATTTATCCCTCCTAGTGCACAATGTCACATTGGCATATATATAAATATTTTGCAAAAGCCGTGTAATTCTGTTTTTTAATCTAACTCTAAAATCTCTGCTAATTCAGAATATCACATACAAATATGTTATTATTATATTTACTACTAATATTATCATTACTATTACTATTTTTATTATAATTGTTACTATTATTATCTCTAATAATATTATTATTATCATTATTATTTTTATTATTATTACTGTTAATATTATCAGTAATATTTCTATTATAATCACTTTTATTATAAATTTTATTATTACTACTATTATTCACAACAATATTGTTAGAAGACGAGTTCGCACTTAAGTTCGGAGATATATCAATTAGTTCGTCCATAAAATGTATATTTTTAGACTGAACCAGAAGGGGAGATTTTAGTTGAATTAAATCTCCAGGAAAGTTGAGGGTTTATTCAACTTCAGAACTAGGCCATGTGAGTGGTCCCAACTCGTTAGAAGAGAAACTTATTAGCACCCTCGTATCACCCACGATAGAGTCATTACAATTAGTCATTACACTTGCAAGTTATTAGGATATTTCAATTTATCGAAATCTTCCATTAAGGGTTCGAAGGCTAATGCTAGACTTTCAAAAGCTGTTTTTAGGGTATTAAATTTTTGACCCATTTTCAATATGGACATGTACAATAATGCTAGAGAAGTCGTATGGCAGATTTCACAGTACCAGGGTAAACCTGTCTAGTTTTTTACCCTATCCGCCAATTGTGCTGTGAATCCCATACATCTAGGATGGAATAGCCCCTCACAGCTACCAGCGGATGCACTCATTACACTTAAGCATTGTAAGATATGTGAAGAGAAAAAATATAAATAAATAATAAAAATGTCAAATTAAAGTCACCGGCGAATCAAACAGATACTAAACCGAAAATTCGAACAATTGTATTTATAATATAATGAAATAAAATGAAAAATGAGTAAATAATATAAAAAAGAGTATGTGAGTATATATATAGCGCCGCACAGAAACTAATGTTGTCACCGCTTAATACTACGAACGTGTGGTCACGCTTTAGAAATAAAAATAAAAAAAAATAAACTAAATTACAACAAGAGTAAAAATAATCAAACATTAACCGTTACCGAATATATGTTTACTATATTAAAAAAGAAGAAATTATACTTATCATTATATACAACCTCTTAAAATTGAAAATTTGAAAAAGCTTTATTTCAATTAAAAATAATTATTATTATTTATTATTTTTTTATTATTTTATTCATTTATTTATTCATTTTACTTCAATGTCTGTTCTTTCTTATAACTAAATAACAAATCATATAACATATGTAGTTAAATCAATAATTCAATAATACACAATACAATAAGTCAATAGTTCAATATTATAGTAAATGCAATATTAATTTAAATAAAATTTATAAAACAAAAAAGTACTTAATTAGAATAGAAACTAAGTAAGAATAAAAAAATAAAAGATTAAAGACATTTTGTATTTTAAATAAAATAGTTTTAAATGCCATGTTTTAATTCTTTATAAAAAACAAAAAGTTTCAAAAGAAAGAACACAAAATAAAATATAATAATGTAAAATAAAAAATTTTTTTTCTGCAAAATAGAAGCTCAATCAAAACATTACAACAAGCAAATCTTCAAAATTAAAATCAAATAGCCAATGTTTCAAAATTTTAAGAAATTTGCTAAACAATCTATATTTTCTTATGTACAAAGGAACTTTGTTAAACAAGCGACATGCAAGAATACTATAAAATCTACGAAAACAAGCAGTACGGAAAGCTGGAACATTCACAAAGAACATATTATTATTACGCAAGCGATAACTACTGGAAAATCTATCATTTAAATACCCTGACCTGATAAAGAATATTTTTAACACTTTGTAATAATACAAATGACGTACGAGCAAAATTTTAGTATCTTTGAAAAGATGAAAACTAGGATGCAAGCGTTGTTTTTTACATACTTTTCTTATTACATTCTTCTGTAGAATAAGTATTAGTTGCATCTTGTACCAATGAGCTCCTCACCAGCACGTAATACCATATTGCAATTTGGATTGGAATAAGCCATAATAGAAAGTCTTTAAAACTTCTGAAGAACATAATTGCTGCAAACGAAAAAAGCTACATAGGGTGGAACGAAAATAACTTTTAGGCAATGCTACATGAGGAGCCCAACTCAGTTTACTGTTAATAGTAACACCTACATATTTAAACTGTTCCACAATTTATAAGTCAAAACAATTATTACTACAAATCACGTTACTATTGAACGAACAAAGAAAATTGCTACATGTACAATAATCAAAAGTTAATTTATTCCTTTCACATTCAGGGGCATGATATTTAACTTGCCCTACAAAGGGTTTATTAGGTGGAAGATTGAAAAACAGAATTTTTTTTTTTACTAATTACTAGCCTATTATATGTGAACCAATTTCTTAGCATATTTAAATCATGGTTAATATCACCATGAACCAAATTAAGAGAACTGTCAGATCCATACACACAACCAAGATCATCCGCAAAAGCAATTGTAGTACATTTAAATTCTAAGTCAAGTATAGAATTAATATATAATAAAAAGAAAATTGGCCCCAATACAGAACCCTGCTGTACCCCCTGTTTAATGTACTTTGTATCTGACAGTTTACTTCCAATTTTCACTCTTTGGCATCGTGACATCAAATAGCTGGAAAATCATTCTAGAATAAAGCCCCTGAAACCAGCATTTTAAATTTTCTTAAGCAAAAGTTTATGGTTGACCACGTCAAAGGCTTTTGTAATATCTACGAAAACGCCAGCAGTACATTTATCTTTATCCAAACTTTCAGACACTTTGGAACAAAATTGTAATAACACATCTTCTGTGGAAATGTCATTTCTAAATCCAAATTCTATACACTAAATCCAAATCAATACACTAAAATGTGTTTATGGAACCTATAAATACATAAAAAGGTAAAATTAACATCATTGACTGTGCACGAAATTTTTAAAATATCAGCACTCTTAAGATTATAGTTAACAACTACACACTCATAAACATTTTTTACAAAACAACTAACACCACCTGAAACATAATTACCATTTGTACACGCGTAAAAGTCATACCCTGGAATATGATAATCCAAAATTTCATAATCGTATATCCATATTTCCGAGATAAATAAAAAGTCTGGTAGTGATTTAAAAACTTCAAGTTCAGAAATAAGTTGGTTGAAATTTTGCCTTCTATTGTTTTGATGGACTATAACAAAATTATTCAAACAACTACAATTATATTTTGCTACATTATCAATAGTAGGTAAGTTAAGATCATTGTTAATAAGATCGTAATCGAAGTTAGAAATATCAAGTATCATTTACAAAAAAAAAAAAAATTTAAAATAAAAGTTTTGAAAATCTAGAACTAATTTTTGATAAATCTTCGAATGAACTTATACAATGGCCTTATCACCCTCCACTTTTCTAAGATATATTTTACAATTTTAATACCATAAATACATAAAATTGTTTTATTTTTTTAATTTTTTTTCCTTCCATATATAAAGCTTTGTTGTAATTTTTAAATGCTTCGTTAATGTAGATGTTGCTTTTTATTGTACCAAAAGTAGATGTGTTTAGTTTTCCCACATTTGAATATTTTGCCTTAATAATTTTTTGCTTTGTATCATAAGAATTAAAATTCACACATAACACTGCTTTATTATACCCTACACATTAAGTATATGGTATATTAACTTTGGTATGGTGTTTGTAACCACCAAAAGGAAGCGAGTTAGGTATAGACATGTATATATATTCTGAATCAGGATCACCGCCTGAGTTGATTTAGCGATGTCCGTCCGTCCGTACGCACGATAACTCAAAAAATAATGATGCTATCTTGATGAAATTTATACTGTAGGTTAACAATGACTAAGCTAAGGCGGGGATTTTAAATGGGCGAAATCGGACCATGCGTTCAAATACCTCCCATACAACTCCCAAAACCTAATACGCATATTTTCGAAATTAATAAAGATAGAAACTTAAAATTTTGTACGAGGGTGTGTTTTTCTGAATCCCTGATATCCCCAAAATTTGAGATGAATTGGAGTGGTTGTTCGGGTACCTCCCATACAAATCCCAAAACCGAACAAGCATATATTCGAAATTAATAAAGATAGAAACTTCAAATTTGGTATTAGGGTGTTGTTTCCTGAATCTCTGATCTGTCCAAAATTTAAGATGAATTAGAATGGTTGTTCGGGTATCTGCCACACAACTCCTAAGACCAAACAAGCATATCTTCGAAATTAATAAACATATAAACTTGAAATTTGATATAAGAATGTTCTACCCTGTTGATGTTCAGTCTTCTGAGATCAGTTCAGTCGTCTTCTCAATCAGTTATTGAATTGAGAAATGAAATAGGTGGAGTAGAATTAGTAGAATTAGTCGCAACAGTTTGTGTTGTGTTATTATTCTCTGAAGAGAGTGCTGACTGCGCATTAATATTTATAACTGATGAAGTAGACGGACTCATCTGAGGGGCATTACTACTACTACCAGAGAAATTATGTTGATCGAGAATAATAGATTGTCACTTTGTCACATTTAACGCATCGAAATTTATTTCCAGATTCTTTATAATAAAATAAATTCTCTGCACGAATCTTAGCACAGATAGCATTAAAATTGTTTTTGCAATCACAGCAATTACTATAAACGTCAGAATGTTGCAATTTTTTTTTACACCTAAATTTTTTTTTACACCTAAACAATTCATATTTTGGTGTTTGCTTTCTCTTTAAAATATTACAAAAGGTTATATATTGTTCTTTTGTTCTTTTTCCTTTTTTAAACACTTTTTATATTTTTTTTTCTTTTACTTAAATTTATTATTTTATTTTTTTTTTATTTTTTTTTCTTTTTTTTATTCACTGTTATTACTCTTTTAAATTCTTTTTTTAGATATTTATTTTTTTTAGATATCTATTATTTTTTTAATTTACTTATATTTATTTCTTTCTGTTTCTTAATATTTTATTTTTTTAAAATCCAATAAAGTAATAATTCATAATTCATACTTTATTTATTTAATAGAAATCTTTTGTTTTTTGATTTTTGCAAGTTAAAATTCAATAAATGTTAAAAATCAATACATTCTATTTAATTAAATCTGTATAATTATACTCTAATTCTATACTCTCTTTACCCTAATTTACTAAACTAAACAATTAAATAAAAAATGTAATTTAAAACCCAAATTTTTTTTCTTTTTTTTTTCTACAAATTAAAAAATTTTAAAATTGAAAAATAAAAATAAAGGAAATATAAGTATTAACACCATAAACAACGACTTTTATCAAACGCCAGAGACTAACTGATCAAACAATAGTACTCATGTACTGCCTGGATTTTTGGCAGGCATAATGTGAGTTGTAAATATTCACCTTGACTTTTTGCACGTTAAAATTTTGCAATTTGAAACAGATAGGGATGGACAGCAGAAGATTTCCTTGTTTCTCTTCGGAATGCTTTGAGAGGAGGCATCAAACTTTTAATCTTGTTGCAACAAGAACCCAACCTTATACGATATCTATAAAATAGCGTAAGTGTTCCTGTCAGGCGATGAGACTGAGTGGAGAAAGCATAGAGGTGATGTGGGGATTCTTTATTAGACGAATTACTCTAATTTGCACTTTATCGAGAAATCCCACTGCCGTTTTGGAGGCTCCCACCCATATATGTGGATTGTACTTCATTTTTGCTCCTACATATGTTTTATAGATGTTAAAGAGAGCAGAAGATAAAAAAAAGGTTTTACAACGATACAAGAAACCCATGCAACTAGCCGCAACTTTAGCTATCCAAAAATGTGATTGGACCAACTTATTTTTTGATTTAGCTTCGCGCTCAAGATGTTGAGCTCACCTGCATGTTGCAAAACTTCTCCTTGAAAAGCTAAAATTGGGATTGAAGTGTTTATTTTCCGAAGACTAAACAGCACTAAGATTTCTTTGAGTTAAAATCGACTCTGTTGGTTTCGTCCCAATTTGAAATTTTGTCCAAATCGACATTTAGCTCAAGCGAAGCAGAATATTTACTGGCGTTGTCTTCTCAAGAAGCAACGAGCATGCTATCGCCTGCAAAACTATATATTGGATATATATATATTGGTTATACTTAAAAGATCGTTTAAAAATATTAGGAAAAGTGTCGGGGAGAGAACAGATCCTTGCGTGACACCAGCATTAATTTTGAATTTGTGTGAAGAGGAACCATCGACCAGGACACAAATCGAACGATTCGAAAGCAAATCTCCAATCCATTTTACAAATACACCATCCAGACCCATTGCTTTGTTATAGTGTCAAACTCTGTCAAAAGCTTTAGAAATATCTAAAGCGACAACATCAGACTCCCTCGAAAGGTGAAGGCTGATGCTAAACCTTTCACAGAGGCCTATCATGTGATCATTTGTTGACCGATAGGTTTGAAACCCACATGACGATCCTGAATTATTCCTTTGTTATGTAGATATTTCAGAAGATTCCTATTTATTAAGTGTTCCATTATTTTGGAAAGGACCAAAGTGATAGCAATAGGGCGGTAGTTTGAGGGATCGATTTTGTCCCCTTTTTTGGGGATGGGATGTATGTGCGCTGTGTTCCACTGGATGGAATATCTATCCGAAGAGAGGGATAAATGAAAGAGATTGCGCAATGGTTTCGCAATAGTAGAAAAAGTATTTTTTAGAACAGTGGCAGTATAGCCATTTGGACCAGCTGACATTTTTGTATCTAAATTTTTCAGAGCTTTTAGAACTGTACAAGTTCTGAAGGAAATTCTACGTAAAGAGCAGTTAACCTGGTGAAGACTACATGGACTTTGTGTTGACGGGGGCAATGATGAGTTGGAGGCGAAATTTTTGGCAAATAAATCTACTTTGTTTTTGGGACAGTATTATATTTATCATCAAACAAGTATGACAAATATAATCTGCCCTTGTTATAGACCTTATCTTCTCTTAGCCTAGAAAGTACGACTGTATAGTCGTTGTTGGCAAGAGATTGTTGTGTCATTCTTGTTATCGGTGGTAAAAGCGGGTTAATAATTGAAGGTTGAAGAGTTTCGCCTTGAACAAAGTTTATGAATTTAGAAGTAGAAGGAACATTTGGTGAAGTTGAGGAAGAAGGAGGAGGCTCAATTATTGAAACACAATTAGAATTGGTAATTTCAGGATCTTAAGCTAGTGATGCAGTATTAAAAGCGTTTATATTGTTATTATTGTTCTGAATAGTCTTGTGGTTATGAGATTTGTTGTTCTGGGTTATGTTTAAAGTAGGCTAAGCGTCTGAGTTAGTGTTTACTATGATTAAGGAATTATTTGTGTCTGTTGTGCTCGAGTTTAATGACTTGCAACGGTTGAACTATTATTAGGATGAACAGTTAAATTATTAACGTTAATGCTAGAATTAGAATTACTATTATCAGAAACAATATTATTATTTTTAGATATTATTCTTATATTATTACGAGAAATATTTGTATTTTTATTATTATTACTCCTACTTTTATTATTATTATTATTACTGTTATTTTTATTTTTATTAATTTTATTACTTTTAATATTATTTTTTTATTACTATTATCATTAATATTTAACTTATTACCTAATATGCTTTTCGCATCTTTACCTATAATATCCCGGAATTTTGTAATTTTGGTCCCCTTACTCCAAAATTTAAGATTTTTCACCTTCATGATCATGTTTTCAGGAACGTACACCTTAAATGACAAGTATTTCGGATTTCGGATGTTTTTGGGAGTTACCTTTTTACATACTGCAATATCACATTTAAAATTTTGTTTAATATAGCACTCAAGGCTTTTTTTGTAGTTTTGCAATTTAACCTTGAAATGCAAAGAGAAAAATAAGGCTTTTTTGTAGCCACTGGGACTATTGTAGCCTTAGCTCCAGGTTTTGCTTTATTTATTTTGCTTTTTGCCTTTGTACTAGGTGTGATATTGTCAATTTGGATAAATACATCTTTATAAACTATGGATGGTTTATTTAATTTATCAAACTGTTGTTTAATTAACTCACTCACATCGCATTGAATTTCCTTCTGGCTATGATTAGGTAATTGTTTCTCCGAACCCATGAGAGATAAGTACCATGTGAACCCATGTGAAGAGATAAGTTCATGCGATTTAAATCGTTCTTCATATATTTAACTACTTCTCGAATGCCAACCAGTTCTTTTGATGTTGACGAAAGAAGTTCATTTTTCAGATCATTAACCAGATCTGTTAATGTATTCTTTAAATATTTTTTCCGGTCAGAAAGAAAACTGCATAATGCTTGATTAAAGCTATCGTAGCTTTTGGCCATATCGTTAAAGCATACCGAAATACTTTTTAGAGCATCCACTGCTTTGGCCGTGCAACCTTGGCAGTCGCTTTTTATACCATTTAAGTAAACCATCAACTCGTCCTTAAAAATATGAATAGGCTGGTTTAAATCTAAGCAACTTTCGCAAGCCGCTTGGAAGCTCTAATCCCTGGAAGAATTATTTCACTAATAGCATTTGTTGCAAAGTCAATATTTCTGTTGCAGAAGCATAATTACCAAACAAAAGCTTTAAAAAATTCATTTAAACCTTCCCACTTAGCATGATTATAACGACATGCTTAGTTGTTGATTCTTTGAATAATAAATTAAATGACCTCGACGAACTCATAATATGTGGGGTCTTAATTTGCCAAATATTAATTGGCAACTTCATGACGAGGAATGTTCCTACATTCCGACTAATTTAACCTCTAATGTCAAATCAACAGTTATAGATAGTTTGCTTGCATGCGGACTTCAACAAGTCTCTTCAACTAAAAATCTTTTAAACAAACAATTAGACCTTGTTTTTACTTCTGACTGGGTAAATGTAACTAGAATATTGACGGCAAAACCTCTTTCAAAAATTGATTGTCATCATCCCTCTTTCAGTTTTCTATTCCATTATAATTGTTTAAATAAATCGTCATTAAATATCTCATATCGATTTAATTTTTCCAACACTAATTTTTATATGCTTAACAATCTTTTTCTTTCAATTGACTTTAATTCTTTAATAGACATAAATGATTTAAATAATACGATTGATAAATTTTACGAAGTAATTTACCATGGATTTGACTTGTATGTTCCTCGAGTTCGTGATAGAAATATTAATTCAAGCCCACCATGTTATGATGGTGAACTAAAAACTCTTAGAAATAAAAAAAAAAAAACGTGGAATGCATATTTAAAAAAGATGGATAATATTTCTTATTCAAATTTTCTAAATTTATTTACCGCATTCAAATCCTTACTAAGTCTTAAATATGAAGCTTACATTAGTAAAATTGCTTCGCAACTTCGTACAGATCCTAAATCTTTTTGGAAGCTTGTAAATTCAAAACGTAAATCCGATCAATATCCAAATTATATGTCTTACAAAGATCAGAATTCTAACGACTCAATTGTTATATCTAACTATTTTAAAGATTTTTTCGCCGGTAGTTATTCTACTTCTTCTTTCGATATTAATGAATCTAATTTTAATCATTTGGAAGACTTTCGAAGTTTACCTCTTCAAAATATTAATTTTACAGCAGCCGCGATACAGCTTTATCTAACTAAATTGGGTGCTAACTCTGCTCCTGGACCAGATAATCTCCCAGAAATTATTTTAAAGTGTTGCGCCGATTCCCTATCTAATCTTATAGCACTTCTTTTTAATAAATCTTTTGCTTCTGGGGTGTTCCCTAAGTTATGGAAAGAATCGTACATAAGACCAATTCATAAAAAAGACTCAAAAAGTAAAGTCGTGAATTATAGGCCTATCGCTAAACTTTCTAGTTTGCCGAAAGTGTTTGAGCTTATGTGCAAAACCACAGCACTTCAGTTTATTGTCTATGATCACACCCAAGTAATTAAAAGATTTCTCAGATTCAATAAGATGACTGTTTTAGGAAATATAGAATTAGAGAATTTTTTATTATTAAAGAATATTACTTTCGTTTTTCGAAAAATGAGTAGTAGATGATGATTTCCCATAAATTCCTCTAGTTTTTCTAAATCCATAAAATTTTAGTTGACGAAAAGGGCAGGTACAAAACAGCATTTGAAACCCCCAGCGTCATTACGAATTTCTGCGAATGCAATTTGGGCTGAAGAATGTTCCTGCCACTTTTCAAAGAGTCACGAACCATATCTTAATAAACAAAAAATGTGTTGTTTACCTCGACGACATATTAATTTTCTCAATAATACAGATTGATAAATGCAATTTTTTTTTGATCATACAGAATATTTAGGTCATATTCTTCGCCCTAATGAGGTAAAGTCAAATGAAAATGAGGCTAGTGATTAAGTAATTAAAGATCTCACTCTACCAACAACAAGAAAACAAATAAAGAGTTTTCTTAGTATTACAGGGAACTATCGTAAATTCATAAGAGATTATGAGCCATGTAGATTGACTCTAAAATAAAAATATTAATTAAAACTTTCACTTACGCATGTCGTCGCATCAAAAGCTTTAAGCAACTTCTGCACTGCACGAAAGCTTTTGATACAGCTATACAAAGTACTCGTAAGTAGCACAACAAAGAGTGTCACTTTTTTGCACTTTTAATTCTGTCGGAAGTAGACATAATTTCAGCTCTTAAAAAATATATATAAATTTAATTTTTTTTAAAAAACGTGAAATAATAAATAAAAATTGTTAAAATAATTATTGTAGTGTAAAATAGTTATTTAAAATAAATATTTGATTTTCTCTGGGAACGTGGGAAATAACTGGCACAGTCGGTAGTTTTCTGAACACAGAAAGCGAAAAAGTGGTTATAAAAAAATTAAAAACATGTGGTTCGCAGAAACGTGATTAAGAATAAAAAAAAAATAAAAAAATTCTATATAATCAAAAAAATCATAAAATTAAAAAAAATCGAATTCTTAAAATCAATCAAATTATTTTTCATTCATCAGACTTTGGAGTGTTAATTAGTGAAAAAAAACATTTAAATAAAATTGTTCTTGAATTTGAATTTAAATATAAAAACAAGTTGAAAAAAAAGTGAAATATCAGAAATACATACAGTTAAAAATAAACTAAAATTGTAAAACAAAATTAGATGATATTAAATACATATGTATTTATTTAAAATTCTGTAAAAAAAATGTAAAATAAAATCATAAATCTCCAATAGATATAAATGTTCATGTATCAACCTGTTTGTTTTCTAAGAATTTCTATACATTTCTATACATTGAGTTTTGTTCAAAACTATAGCTTTATTTTTCTTATTCTATTTCTTACATTTTTCATAAACATAAATTTAAAGCTTAAATTATTGTTAGTCAGCATTTTTACTTGTTACAAAAATAAAATTATCAAAATATTTATTTGAGACTATGTTGAACTTAACTATATGTTTTAATTAGGGTGTCAAATGACAGTGGGGAACAACTGTATTTTGAGTTTCCATGTTATATTATAAACTGAATTTAACACTTCTCCTTTTAGAATTTTTCGTCTCGGAAAACATAGCAGTATCGGCTTCATTAATGTTGGTTGTTGAATTTCCCGATAATTTGACTACATCTAAAACTTATTTCTATAATTATTAGAACAAGCTTTAAAATTAAAATTACTAACAATATTATAATTAAAATAGTTGCTGAAAATGAGTAACTGACAGCATTATGTTTAAATTCAACATAGTGAATACTTTCTCTGTTTTTTATATTTTCAGTTTTAAGATTTTCTAAAGTTACATTTTCAATTATTTTTATCAAACTAAAATTTATGCTGGGCATAATGATATGACTCAACTTTTTCTACAATATTTACAAATTTATTATTATTAATTGTGATTTTACAATTTGAGAATTTTATTAAATTATTTCCCTTTAAAACAATTTCTTGGTTTGAACAATCGTTTTTCATTTGAGTCAAGCCAATTTTTTTGTTATAATTATACGCTTTTCTACTTCTTTTACATTGTTTCTTTATTTAATACAAAATTACAAGAATAGTGGTTTGATAGTAAGTTACGAATACATTTATTTTTGTGATATTTTAGTTGATTTTTATTTATTATATAATTAAAGTTAAAATTAAATACATATTCTTTACTTATAATTACCTTTTCTTTTTCAAAACTTAATTGTTAATTTTTTGAATTTGGAAATGGAAGAATGAGAGCGTTAAAATATTTTACTTTAGAAAATTCTTGTATAAGAATTTTAATTCTATAAATTATAGAATTTTCATCTTTTAAAATTACGCTGTTTGTAATAAATGGTAAAATATGTATTGTTATATTGAATTTTTGTATTTCACCCTTAGTTAATATAGGGTCTTTCAAATTGAGTTTTCAAAAGTAGGCGCCTGTGTAACACACTTCAAACATTGAACGCACCCATATTATATGTCATTTTGACAGTTGAAGGTTTGCCATTTATAAAAATGGAGTCGTATACATTACAACAACGTGTTGAAATTATTGAATTATTTTATGAAAATGAGTAGGTATTGGGCTACTTTAGACTGGAAAACCGGTTTAGGCATGTCAGGAAGGCACGTGCCATTAAGGTGATTTCTGGTTTATGATAAGGTGAAGGTTAAAATTAATTATAGGTGAATGTAAAATACGAGTTTATTTCCTGATTAAATTGGTTGTTGGATAGTGGGAGTATGTTAAGAGGTTTAAGACAACTTGTTGGGGGTAATGACTCCTTTCCATGTTTTTATTATTGTTTTATGGCCAATAGCTTTCTTCTCATAGTTTTATTATTGATTGGGGCATATGCCTTCTTTCTCATATTTTTGTTATTGTTTGGGGTCATTCACCCCTTTCCATGTTTTTATTATTGTTTAGGGTCAATGCTCCTTCCCGTTCCCTAAAAGGGAGTCCAGTTTAAATACATTTTTGTGTTTATTGTAGGAGGCAGTAATGAAAACAGAAGGAAATTTTTTATAAAAAAAAATTGCGTGCATTTTATTTTTATTTATATTTAAATTTCAACAAGCACAAAAAAAAAAAATTATTAAAGGTATGTTTAATAATACGTCCTGTGGGTATTGATTGAAAGAGAAAAACATTTTTTTTTAAAATATAACTTGTTTGTCACATAATTACTACAAATTTTGAAGTTAAATGCAAAAACCCTTTGTAAATGCAAAACCTTTGTAAATATAACACAAATTTTGATAATGAAAAAATTCGAATGACGTATCATATTAAGTTTAACAAAGTATTGAAGTTCCTCAAATTTAAGTTAAATGCAAAATACAATTTGTTTTTTATTTTTTTTATTTTTATTTTTACGTTTACTTTTACTTTTAAAATGAGTGATCGATGCAAATAATTAAAACCTGTTAACCTAAACGAAAACAGAAAAAAATATATTTTTTTTTAAAACTAAAAAAAATTTATATAAAATGAACTTAAAATGAAACAAGTTTTTATGAACCGTTAATAATATTTTTATTTATTGGAATAATTTTATAGTTTTAACAAATTGTTCCTTCTGAATATAATTTATTTCCATGAAAGAGTTTAATTCTGCCGTTCAAATGTGTTTGAATTACAACTAATAGTTATACAGTGAATTTTTATTTATTACAATTTCGTTTTTTAGTGTTGTTTGTTCATTTAAAATATTACATATCTTTTTTTTCAAAATAATAATTATTTTAAAAAACAACCTTGAAAAGTTACATTGTACGGTATATCTCTGCATTGGAATGTAAATTTCTTCTTGTAACTTTACCAGTTGCTTTTTTCACAAAGGTTAATGTACCTGTTAACATATTCTTGTACACATTGTTCTGCGGTTTTATTGTACATAGTTACCGCATGAAGAAAATCAATTATGTCGTTTAATACCTCAGCTTCGTCTTTGTTGATACTTAGACATTGACCTACAGTAGATCGTAAACCAACTTGCAAACATAGTTTTCTGTTCTTAATTGCTTGTTTACACAATAATTTATTGTACAGATTATAGAATTTATTCCATTCATTATATGTTAAAGAAAGTGATTTTTTCCAACACGATGAAATATATATACTCGTATACTCGTGAAATATATATACTCGTATACTCGTGAAATATATATACTCGTACTCGTATTATATGAAATAATAACTGTAGGTTCAAAAGAATTTACATCGAAACCAACTGAAATTTTTAAAGTGTGACTTTTATTTAGAAAATATGTATAACTCAATAATAAAAAAAACTACGTTACTACGTTGTGGCTCCATCATTGTAAATCAACTAGTTCTTTAATATATTATTTTAAATGTTTTATTGCTTTTGGATTGTAAGATTACAGGAAGTTATATTTTCCAAATAATTTTTTTAATGTTTTTAGAATTATATGGTATAGTTACATCTATACCATGAGTAAATGCAACAATATTGTCCACACACATCTGAATATTGGAGTCATATTTGACCTCTTAAACGAGTAAGACGCAAAATATACGAGCTTAGTAAATAATCGCAAGTGTAGTTTTGTTTTTTTAATCGCAGCTAACAAGGGCTAAACATATAATATTTTATAAACATATAAAATTTTAACTAATATTAGCAAGTGAAAGAAACTTAAACAAAAATAAATAAATAGTGCAAAATTATACTTTTTATATTCATGCGGTACATGGTTGCTGACTCTGAATGGACAAATATATTAAAAAAGCCAAAGCATAAGATGGCTTCTAACAAAATAAAAAAAAATCCAAGTAAAAAAAATATTAAAATAATAAATAATGAAAGTATTAAAAATGAACTTTTATTAATGAAAACGAAAGTAAACCAATTAATAAATGATAATTTAAATGTACCAAATAATGTAAATAGTTTTGCATTATTAAGTGACAACAATGACATTAATATCTCAGATGACATCAATGACATCATCGAGCCAATAAAAAAAAATGAAACAAGTATAACCAAAAATAAAAATAATACTGATTACTTAGAAATTTTGAATACTGATTACTTAGAAAACTAAATACTAATAATGAACCAATTATTAACTTACCCAGACCCTCAAATGTAAATTCACTAAATAATAATTCTAATCTGAGTTCATCATGTAACACTAATACACAAAATAAAATTGAAAACAATAATATACAAATTAAAACTAAAAATAAAAAAGTGCCTCCAATATTATACAGTGCTTCCAAATTTATAAAGTGCTTATAATGTGCTTCCAATGCATCAGATGATATTCATGTAATAAAAAATTTAATTAAATTACAATTAGAAATTACAAATTTTTTTATAAAAACTATAAATAAAACACGACACATAGTATATTTGAAGACTGAAATAGAATTTAATAAAACTTTAGAATCTTTAAAAGAAACAAAAGTAGAATGCTTCTCATATACTATTAAAAGCCAAAAACCGATCAGTCTAGTATTAAAAGGTCTACATAATGACTACGAACCAGAAGATATACTAAACTTACTAAAATCAAATAATGTTGAACAAGTGAAATTCACCAAAGTAATAAGAATGAATACAAAAAAAGCAATCAATCAAAATATAAAGTTACCAATTTATATAGTACAAGCGGGACCACAAAGTTTGATAAATAATATATTTAACATAAAACATTTAGACAACCAATTAATAAAATGGGAAAGATTAAAAAAACCAAGTGTCATACAGTGTAAAAGATGCCAACGTTTTAACCACTCCGCATTTAATTGCAATATGGAGCCGAGATGCGTAAAATGTGGTGGCAACCACATTCCAGCAAATTGTATCATACAAAAGGAGAGCCCCGCAGAAAAATTATAATGTATTTTGTGCAAGACATCAGGTCACGCGGAATCTTATAGGAATTGTTCGGTTTATAAACAAAAATTTAATAAATTAGAGATAAGTAAACAAAATAAAATTAATAATACAATAAATAAAACCTGTTCCTATGCAAATGTTGTTTCCAATAACAACAAAAATAATAACTTTATTAATAATAAAAATTCAAATAACATTAACAACATAAATTTAGAGACAATATTTTTAGCTATTAATGATTTAACAAAAAATTTAAATAATATATGTAAGAATTTTAAGACTCTGCAAAAAGAAATGCAAAATCAATCCGCAAGGTTAGATTTCTTATTTGAATCTATGCATGATTGAAAATTTGCAACAAATAAAATTAAAAATGTTTTCTATCAATGTAAACTCTTGTAGATCGTATCTTAAACAACTTTCGCTGATTAATTTTTTAGAGGTTCACAAGCCTGATGTGGTCACTTTGTGTGAAACGAAACTAGATAAATCTATTCGTATAAAAATAAAGGGTTATAAATTAATCCGACATGATAGGGCTGAAGCTACTTTAGGGGGAGGAACTGCAATACTTGTTAAAAATAAATTAAAGTTTGAAGTAATTAAAGATAGCACTTTAAATAAGTTTAAATGTTTAGAAGTTTGTGTGTTAAAACTTAAATTTTTAAATAGGAATAAAATTTTTTTTATAATATCTGTCTATGCATCACAAAATCACAACATTAATTTTAACAGGGAATTACTTGAATTATTTCAGATACTTGAATTAGGTAATATTAATAATTATTTTATTCTGGCAGGTGATCTAAACGCTAAACACATAAAATGAAAAAAAACCGCTAACTCTCGAGGTTCTATGCTCGAAAAATTTATTGAACAATTTAAGTCTATGTACAAAATTAAATTATACTCCTCTGAAATACCGTATTTTCCCAGAGGTGGATCGTATATCGACTTATTCCTTGACGTAAGAATAAAACTAAAATCAAATGTGAAGAACAAAATAAAAACATATTGTTATGATAGCGCCCATTTAGCACTCGGCACCGAAATTATTTGTAATAATAGTGATGAATTTTTCGAGACTCCATCTACTGAGAAAAATTACTTATATAATAAAGTTAATTGGAAAAAATTTCAAAAAGTTCTTAGTAATTTACTGCTTTCCGATGATGCTATTAAAAAAATGTCAAACAATAAAAACTTATCAGAACAAGAAATCGGTTCTTATATTACTAAAATCGAAAATCTTATTTAGAAAGCAATGGCATCCACAATCCCCACAAAAACAAAAGATTACAATAGCCTTGATATTTATTTAAATCCGACCATTATAAGACTCAAAAAATACAAAAGTGAATTACGTACATCCAAATTTAAATTAATTAAAATAAAAATAGACAAAAGCGCTCCATCATTTTTAAGAATCAATGCATTAATCAAAAACATAAACTCCTTAATAAAACAAAACATAAAACTGCCAATAAATAAATATTGGAATAATAAAATAAAAAACATAAAAATATCTAATAATAAAAACATGTTTAATGAAATTAAAAAAAATTATAAAAACCAATACACAAATATAATCGATCATTTAAAAGTTCAAACGAGCAACGCTCAAATTTTACGAGATGCTAATATAAACTTAAGTAAATTAAAAATTGACAATTATAACTATTTAATTCAAGAAAACAACCAAATAAATGAGGTGATGGCAACCCATTTATGCCAAGTTCGGACTCAAGTTAGGGACCGTGTTTCACCAATAAGTATTGAAAATTTATATCAAGTAATTGAAAATAATAAAAGAAACAAAATATCCTTAGTTAAGTTCAACAATAATTTAAAATCAAATAAACTATTAGAAATTGAAACGTTAAATAATTATTTCATAACACAGGAAGAACTTAAGGAAATAGTAGCTAATTTAAAGGGTAAAACATCTTCTGGTATTGATAAAATTCCTAATATAGTGATAAAACATCTTCCTATCTCTATAATTAATTTTTACACAATAATTTTTAATAATTGTATTAATATAAGCTACTTCCCTAATAAATGGAAAAAAGCGATTGTTATTACATTAAAAAAAACAGGAAAAAGTGCTTCAGACACTGGGACCAATAAGTTTATTATCTAATATAGGAAAACTCCTAGAAATAATCATAAATAGATTTATTGTCAAAATAACTGAGAGCAAAAATATAATATCATCAAATCAGTTCGGTTTTCGACATAAACACAGCACAATACATGCCATGACCAAACTTTCATCAGATATTTGCAGAAATATAAATGATGATAAAGTGGTGGCAAAATGTTTTGTGGACTTCGAAAAAGCATTTGATACAGTCTGGATTGATGGTATTATATACAAACTATTAAAATATAAATATCCTTTACATCTAGTGCTCCTGATTAATAACATGATTAGAGGTAAAACTTTTAGAACATGTGGGGTTGATAATCATTTATCAAAAGAATTTCAATTAACCAATGGGCTACAACAGAGAACCGTAAATTCTCCAATTCTATTCAACATATATATTAGCGATCTGCTGAATTCTCTAAATAAAAATTTAGAGCTTAATTACAGCATGGCATTTGCGGATGATCTGACAATTTATACAGCTAGTAATAACCTTAGAGATGCACAACACATTTTACAAAAAATGTTTAACAAAGTGCTTAATTATTCTAATCGCTGGAAGCTAAAAGTAAACTTTGAAAATTGTGAAACTATATTATTCAGGAACACAAAACCTTAATCCGATCAGTATTAACATATGCCTACCCAATATGGTATAATGTTAGTGCTTCTTCGATGGAAAAATTAAGATTGTTTGGACGCAAGTGTTTAAGAGTTTGTACAAATATAATAGAAAGCCTTCAACAGGTTTTGTGCATTTCTATTCAAACAAATTTATTTACGATAAGGCGAATATAATTAGAATCGATAATTTTATCATTCGTCTCATACGCAACCACATTCAAAGGAGTAGTGAAACAACCGAAAGTTCATTAATCAGTCACCCATGGTATGAAAATTTTGAATACATAAAAAACTGCTTAAAAACAGGGTTTTTGCCTCCTGAGGCCTTCGTTTATCTTGATAAATATAAATATATAGAAAATAATGAGCATATTCCGATTCTGTATCAATACAAGAGACACGCTCTCATTAAAAATATACCATCAAATTTAAACTCAATAAACATTGAAAATAACGAATTGTTTAAGTATGATATGTATATACCTGCAAAAGAAAAACTTTATCATAGAAAACCACACTTTTGGCAGAATTTAGATTTAAGGTAGGTTAGGTAGTAGTCGTAGCTAGCAATTAAGTTAAGTTAGGTTAGTTAAATTAGTTTTAAGATTTTATATAAATAAGAAGTTAAAAAAAATTGGTTTTTAAAAGAAAAAGTAATTTCCAATAAATTCATTACTATAAAACTAATTAAAATTAATAAGAGATATTAGATAATAAAATTTTATAGTACAAAATATTTTAATCAAATAATTTGATAATAATAAAAGCAGAGAAGATTAATTGTCAGAGCTTGTAAATTACTCAGCCATGTATATATAAAAATTAGCTTATAAGAATTCTTTTTTAAGTTTTGTTTTTGAATTAATGTAAAATCACATAATAAACTGGAAAATAAAACCCAACACATCTGAATAATTGCTTTGTAATTGTGTGTTATTATAAATAACACATTTATGTTCTAAAATTTTTAAAATTTCAGCTTTACATGGTTTTCTACCATAAGAATCAAAATATTCTGCACAACCATTTATAGGTATATTGATCGCTAACCAATGAGTTCCTAGATCTTTTGCTTTATCAGTATTTACAATAAAAAAACTTGGCTTTTCCGTTATTAAAGGTATTTTATCTAACGCAAAAACCCCTTTAAAAAATTTATTGGTGATTCTATTAGATTTTAAAATTTCCAATATATTTAATGAATTCATTAACCCAAATCAGAAATTACATATTTTAGTGGTTTTTTTAACGTAATTCTTTAAAATGTTGAAATTTTAATTTTTTTTTTTGTTTTTTTTGTTAATATATTGTTATCGTTGCAAAAAAAGTGTATATGTGCTACATATATTGCAAAATAATAGAATGTCATATTAAAAGGTGTCTATTTATAGATTTGTAAACACGTTAAGGTTTTTATCTATTTGCACATTGGCATCAAATTCTCCATAAACAATTGCTGTAACTGTTGAAGGAAGAGGTTTTGATAGTTTTGTTTCAATTCTTATTGTCCCTTGATTGAGAAGACCTTGAAATACTTCATTACCAGAAGCATCTGGTGTTAAGTCAAATGTTAAAATAAAAAATCCATTGTTAAACATACTTTTTGTTATTTGATGACCTTTATCGTTGTGATATATTCCAGTGGCGGAAAATATTGATATATTCTCTTGTATTGCAGTTGTTTGCATCAGAAAAACTTGTTTCAATAGCTGTATTCGGAATCTGAACTCCATTAACGTACAGTAAAAATTGCGAAACATCAAAATGCTTAAAATTAAACGGGTTTTTGGATATTTTACCCGAATAAGCTTTATGTTCAGTCATACAAAATATTAATGTTTTTGGTAATTGTGATAATAAAAACATTATCCAAGAGAATACTTTGAGTATTTTGAGAAATTGTAAATATTTTACCTCAACCCTTTTGAAAAATATTTAGCCGTAGTTTTTTCTAAAACAGCATTATGTGCTAATAATATGTTTGGATTTATAGTGACATTACTCATTAATAGATTTGCTTCTAAAATTTTTAATTGAGATTGTCATCTGAAAACATGTAAAAATCTGGTTTTTCAATTAAAAGGACTCTAACATCTACATTATTAATCAACAGAGTTGGTTGATTAAACATATCCACATGCAATTTTCCCATGAGTTCTACTACGTTGTTATTATTAAAGAGTTTTTGACGTTCCTTAGAACCTTTATTTTCAGCCCTTCCTATATTTGGTTTATCTAAGTTCCAATTCGCACATTCGAAATGTGTTGTTGCTGCATCACTTCCATAATTCAATAAAGATTTTATGATGATAATTTCTATGATGATTATGTTTTTGCCATCTAGTTGTACACTACACTGTTTTACTAAAGAATGTAAAATGTTTACTACGCCTGGTTGCGGTAGCTCTCTCTCATCCGCTTTGTTATTGTTCCATAAATATCCATCTTTTTTAATGATTTGAACTTTTAGTCTGAAGTATACGGAAGATAAATCGCGATATGTGTCACCATGACCTAATGAAATAAATTCAATGGTAGACGCATTATCTAGAGATGCAATACGATTATAAGAAACTTCTTCTAGAATACTAGATTGATTAGGTGGTACTCTAAAAATATCTAAATCTATATATAATTTTTTAAAGTCTTTTTATAGCTTTTCTCTTTCTTATTCCAGAACCATACATTTCATTGAGTTTTTGAACAGCTCCTCGACTTACATTTTTAACAATTTCTTTTCCCCGATCTTGAAAAACTTCTTTTACATTTCCTACAGATGCTAAATCAGAAAGTGCATTTATATCAGAATTAATTGCTTCTTTTTTAAATAAATTTACTCCCGATACAATATTTGGTTTTAAATATCTAAAAAGACCTCCAAAGAAACTTCCCAACCCGCGACCTCTTTGATATGGTACGGTTGAATATAATAAGGAGCCGTTGTCCTCAAAACCTTTTCCTGATTGAACTAAATAATATTTATAGTACATCCGTTCCATGCTGAATAATATAATCTTATTAATGTATAGTTTCTTTATATACTTTTTTGAAATGCAATAGAATTTTTGTAGGAACTCTACTATCTGAGAATGTTATTTTATAGCCATATTTATCACATAAAAGTACGGAAATACTATCAAAAGATTTTTCTACATCGCAATCCTGAATATTTTTAAAATCTTTGACCGTATCATTCAAAGAATTTGGTATATTAACTGTTCTTAGACACCTTACTTCTTTGCCACCAATATTTTGGGGTTCAATTATATCAGTATATATATAAAATATGTCAGGTTTAACAATTGGAAATAATGATAAACTTTCAAAATATTTACTATAAGCTTCAATCATACGAGTTTTATACTTTTTAAATTCTTTTACATGCATTGCAACCTGATTAAAACAAGTTTTAAAAAGACTCTCCAAAGTATAAGTAAAATTTGCCCTTAATTTTATTTCAATTTTCGGTTTACTAACACATACAATATTATAATTTAAATTTGAAGGTAAATCTTCAACTTTATTTGGTTGAACGTAATTTGTATCATCATTTAAAAAGTTAAAAATTTCCCACATTAAGTGCCGTTCTACCTCTTTTCTTGAATTCCCCAACAAGGGTTTTAAATTTAGAAATAATATTGGTAATAAGAAAACTTTGCAATCACATATCGTTTGCTCTTTATTGTAAGAAATGTATGAAGTTCCTACAATAATTTGTTTTTCTACCTTTAATAAATATTTTAGTACTTTGTTCCCATTTCTCTCCGTATACATTTGGAATAAAGTCATTTATATATATTTCGGAAAGACCAACTTGCCAATTAGAATTACACATATGTTGATTCATTTTATAAGTGAAACTGGATAACGTATTTTCAAGGTAATAATTCATAGATGAATCACTAAGTAAAGTAACATAAAAATCATCATTTACTTGTATGTTGTCCATGTGCTAGTTGATTTCGTTTTACGAATTGGAAAATTTCGTTGTGTTTGCGTATCACCTGTTTTAGCTGATCGTAAAGCACGTTTTGAAGGACTTTTCAAGTTTTCACTATTTACAGTTTTTTCTTTTTTCGAAGGTGGACTGGGACTGTCTAAAGGAACTGTTATAATATCTCCTATATCTGTTTCAAATAATTTTGATCTCCTATAATATCTCCTGTATCTGTTTCAAAGTTTTGATTTCTAATAGACTTTCTTTTTCTAAAGCGTTCACCAGCTGACATAGCAGACAATGCTTTTCTAAAAACATTATCTTGAATTTCGTCATCAAATACTTCTTCTTCATAAGGTTTCCTTTCATAAATTTCTTCCTCAGGAAATTGCATTTCTGTATATGTGCATTTCTGTATATCCTGTATATTTTGTGTATTTGACAAAATCTGTTTGAGTATCTTCATCTTTAAGTAATGGTTTTGGGCGTGTCTGCATTCCTTTTGATTCCATTACTTTAATTTTTTCTTCTTTTTTGTTTGTAGGTTTTATTCTGTTTTTGTTTTGAACTTTAAATAAATTTTGACGTATGAAATACCACTTTTGAACGTTGTTTAAATTTTTATTAAGCATAATTTTTTCTATATTTGTATTCAATTTATTTAGTTCAAGGTCAGAATTTTGTTTAAGTTTTTCGTAAATTTCAGGTTTTAATATTATCATTTTATTAAAAGAACTATTATTCATTTTAAAAACTATCCAATTATTGCTGATAGTACTACACTTAAAAGAGTTGGTAAAAATCCACCTCTTTGAACTATAACCTTTCGTTTGTTGTTAAGAGATTTTTTGCGGCAAATCAGCGCCCTGAGCTCCTTTTTATACTTTTTTAGCTTACCAATTGTTATTTTGCTCAAATTACAATTACCTTTTAAAATATTTAACGAAATTTCACAAAACGTTTTAAATACTTCAGGATCACAATGTTTAATAATTATGTTTTTAAACTTTGGTTTAGAATTCTTTAATAGATGCAATATATGCAATCCTTTCTTGTGCAAAAACAAATTTGAGCTTTTAAAATATTGCTTCGCAACCTAAATATATTATTTTTATCCTGTGTAAGATCTATGAATATGTAACAATATGGTTTTGATGTAACTTCATTATATACTTCTCTAAATTCTTCAACTTGACCTGGATAAATTTGACGAACTAGCGGATATATTTGTGATTTATCTCTAGGGTTCTTAAAAAGTACTAAATATTTACAATTAAGGGAAATATCCCTGGAAAATTTATCTTGATAAAACACATTTTGGGCTATAAGAATTACAGATATATTTCTGTGATGGGAACCTCTGGTAAAAATTTCACTCTTTTGTTATCTGAATCCAGCATCATATCATCTATAACAAGTAATAAGGAACTTTCGTTTTCGCTTAGGTCAGGTATTTCACAATAACATTCAAGATTTTTTATAGTGTTAGGTACAGCATTTATATCAGGATTACACCAAATGACTTTTTTTATTTGTGGTTGTATTACCTCTTTTTGCTTATTAATCAGATTACAAACAAAAGTAGTCTTACTGCTGCACGATGTCCCTGCCATCATCATTGTAAATGGATGAAAACGCATATTAAAAATATTGTTGAATTGAGATTAGTTACCTATATTTATACAAAATTTTCTTCCTTCCTTTTTTTTTTTTTTTAAATGAATATAAACGCAAAAATCTAAATTCGATTATATTCCTTCTTGTTCCTTCCTTATCTTTCTTCCTTCCTTTCCTTTTTTTTTTAAGAATGAATATAAACGCAAAAATCTAAATGCAATTATCATTGTTAAACTATTCTTTTATCATGACAGGACAAGTTTTAATTGTTGATTTACAATATATACGAGGAAATGACAAGAATTTTCTTTTAAAAGAATTAGCTATCCTTGAAGTAGGAAGCCTGTTACCATACGTGTAAAATGTAGGTTAAAATTTTTACTCTATAATATGTTTTGTTTTAACAAATACATGTAAATGTTTAAAAAATTCTTCACAGCACATCTAAAATTATGCTTAGTATTATGTGCAGCAATTTTTGTCTGCTATTGCTGCACATAATACTAAGCATAATTTTAGATGTGCTGTGAAGAATTGTTTAAACATTTACATGTATTTGTTAAAACAAAACATATTATAGAGTAAAAATTTTAACCTACTTTTTAAGTATTACGATTATTATGAACAGTAAAAACAAAATTAAACAAGTGCGTTTTAAAGAGGAGTTAAAAGTTTATATTATGTACACTTACAGATCAAATTTGCTACAATGTAACACAAAAATTCTCATGAAATATGAAATCAATATTTTTCAAAATGGAAAATCATTTAAAAATTTTGTATAAATACTGCGTTCAAATTATTAAAATTCACACTTCAAAAATGGATAACAATAAGGATTCAATAATTGAAGAATTCTTAAACATTCCCTAAATGGTAGTGGACTGTCAAACAGTACCACTACCACCAAAAAGGAAGAAGGTTAGGCTACAAGAATATCAGCAGTATCAACATCAATATCAACATTAACAGCAATTTTAACAAGAACAACGACTACCACAACAACAACAACAATAGCGACAACAACCAGATCAAGAAAATCCGGTACAACGTGGAAGGAAAAGGCTTTTAGAAGTCTTTAATAAGGCTAGTAATACAAAAAAATTCTTAAAAGTAAAAGATATGAAGTCTAATAGACTCTATAAAATAATAAAAATAAAAAAAATCAAAACAATGTATGGCGAGAAGTTGACCTTTGTCACCAACAGTTAACCTTTATTCCACAAAAATATGTGAAAATTATAGAAGATTTTGGTGAGGAAATTTTAAATAATGAATTTTTCATCTTAAAAGAAGATGAAAATAATTTAAAAATGGTAAAAAAAGCATATTAATTTTTACAATAAATAAAAAATATTATAAATAAAACAATGTTTATACCCGTACGATAGGATCGTGTATAATAAAATTACTCCTCCGTTTGTAACACCTCGAAATAAGCGAGCTGGATATACCTTCAAAGGTATGGATCGGATCAGAAAAAAATTCTAAGACTTTTGAGCCATGTCCGTCCGTCCGTCCGTCCGTCAGCACGCTAACTCAAAAACTAAGAAAGCTAGAATCTTGAAATTTACACAAAATATTTTGGGAGTAATTTGTAGGTTCCCTATTTTTTTTTTGTTGAGTTTGGACAAAGCCTTAGGGTAGCTCTCGAACACCTAACTTTTAGATCCCCACATTTTTTTTGCAATAGAGCTATGAAATTTTAACTACTGATAGATATCATCAAAATATTCATTTTATTTTTAATAACTTTTTTTGTAGCCCCACCCGTTACGGAGCTACAGCTCCCCAAAGGTTCAAAAAAGCTCTATATTTAAATTGTTATAGCACAAGTTGTGTAAGGTATATCTTCATTTTGAAAACGCTAAACGATTACTACTTTTATTAGCTTTAAAAGTATATATACAATAAATATATTTTTGTGGCATACGGTGTCTTAATTTACCGTTATACAAAACTCAAATTTTGCAAAATCCTTTAACCCTTCTATCTTCTAAACGGTTTAATTTAGAAACTTGAAATTTTGACAAAAGTTAGATCTTTGAAAATAAGTATGAGTCATTTCAGAAATTTTTTTTGTATCACCCCCCGTTTAGGAGCTGTAAATTTTTAAACACCTGTAACTTGAACACCTGTTAAAATTTTTTTGAAGTAATACACAAAAATTAAAGCTTTAATATTATACTCTTATTTCTGTTAACAACTTTATTTAATAATATATGGTTACTTTATAATTGACGAAAGAGTTACTTAATTTTTTCAAATTTTCTAACAAATTTCTTTAACTAATTTTTTGCATTTTGTTTTACTCGATAATTTGAAATTGTTGAGGATATAATGCGTAGTACAAAAAAATGTAAATAAATAAACAACATAACGGTTGCTTGAAGAATTTTTTTTATTTATATGATATTGATATATATACATACTTATATAATATCATGTTTATTTACAATATATCGTATATGTCACTAGTGAATGAATGATAAGAGTATAGATGTATATTATATAGCGCCGTATTTACATACATATATGTATTTTATTGTACTTATAAGAAATTATTCTGTCAATGGAATATTTAAATATAATATAATATTTAAAATTATATTTATTATTTTGTAGTAAGTAAATTTAATATACATTTACCGCTTAGTATTAAATGGTACTATAGAATATTTGAAAAAGTTTTGGATTGATAATCGTTATGTGGAAGGTTAGAATTTGCTTTTGAAGAATGTATAAACATATAGTTTGAATATATCTACAACCCATAGTTCTAGAAATTATAAAATTCACCCAAATTATTTTAAAATACTAAAATATTAAAAAAATAATATTGTAAGCAGAGTGACAGGCTGGGAACATACTAACGGTTCGTACGGGTATCTAAGAGTTGACAAAGTCAACTGTATTCTTCCTCGTTTTATTTTTATTTTACATTCTTATATTTCAGATTTTTTATTTTCTGTTTTTCAAAATTTATAGGTTAACAACTTTTTTATCAATTTCATTTAAATAATTTATAGAAAATAATACAACAATAATATATAAAATTGAACTTTTTGATATTTTTCAGTATTTTATATAGGTACATTTAATATAATATGAAATTATTAAAATAATCTGGATCTCCTTCTGGATAATCTTCTCCTCCTGGGTATTTACTTCCCAAATTTCTTCTTGTAGCATTATGTTTTCGTTATTTCTAACTTGACCCTCTGGTGGTCAGTAGATGTTACTTCATTAACTTAAATTGGGTGTTCACTGATATTTATATTTTGGCGACTTGTTTCTACATCGAATGGAAAGGTTAGTTGAATCAGGCTCCATTTAAAAATTAAGTTAAAATGATCAAAAATGAAACTGAAACTTCATTTTATACCTAAAAATTAAAGGGTTTTAGAGTATATAAAAATAGAAATTTCTTGCAACGTCATCATTCAATAATGGATATTAAAGAGTTTCTAAATGGATATGATTCAGTGCTCTTAGATGAACATAAGGAACGTATTGTATATTTAAACAACTATTTACAAAAGTTTGAGAACAAATTACACAGAGCTATTTCTATTTATGGACCACTTCTATTCTACCACTTCATTATTTGCCCATGGTCCTTTAACAGCACTATATCTGGCCCTGATACTTGTGATTGCCATTTTATAGAAAAATATAAAGCAGAAATCGATATATTAGTAAAGTGGTATAAGAAAAATGTCAAGACAACAGATTGTTGAAGAAATACATAGGCCAGCCAGAAAAAAATTTCATAGAAGAAAATTTATTCAAAAAGGGATTAATGACACCTAGCAAATTGACCTTGTCCAGATGATACCGTATGTAATATTTAACAAGGGATATAAATATTTATTAACTGTAATTGATACGTTTTCCAAATATGCTTTTGCGGAACCAGTAAAAACAAAGAGTGCTGATCATGTTTTAAATGCTTTAAAAACAATTTTTAAACAGGCCAAAGTAATACCTAAGAATATTTATTCTGATCAAGGAAAGGAATTTTTTAATTCCTCATTTCAAAATCATATGAAAGAAAAATCAATCAATTATTATCATACATTTAGTGAATTAAAAGCATCAATTGTTGAACGATTTAATCGCACATTGAAAAATTTGATGTGGAAAAAATTTAGTTTAAACTGGAATTATAAATAGTTACCTATTATACAAACACTAATAAAAAAATATAATTCTACAAATCATAGTCCAA
The DNA here is from genome assembly GCA_947095535.1 of Poecilobothrus nobilitatus. Lineage (NCBI taxonomy): Eukaryota > Metazoa > Arthropoda > Insecta > Diptera > Dolichopodidae > Poecilobothrus > Poecilobothrus nobilitatus. Next base: position 134,164,766 of record OX352774.1, on the reverse strand, counting down.
CAAAACTTCCTCCTGAAAAAATCACAAAGAAAAACGAAAAAAATGTACGTAAAAATTTCTATACTAAGCCTAAAATTTTTCAAAAAAATAAATATAAGGTTGGACATTTTGTAAGAATAAGTAAATATAAAGGTCATTTTGAAAAAGGTTATCAACCGAATTGGTCATCTGAAATATTCAACATTGAAAAAATCAATAATACTTATCCTGTTACATATCAATTATCGAACTACACTGGCGTACGAATTTCTGAAGGCTTTTATCAAGCTGAGCTTACACCTGTAAAATACCCAGATACCTCTACCTTGTTGAGAAGATTATTAAAAAGCAAGGAAATAAAGTATTTGTAAAATGGCTTGGATTTGATAACACTCATAACACATGGGTAAATAAAAATGATATTGTTTAAATAAAAACATACAAATAAGTTAATTTAATTTTTATTTTTCATTTTCTTTTCGCAATTTTTTATATCCAAATGGTAATGAACTATGATCTTCCAGAAAACGACGTTTTTCTGATTTTGGTTGATATCGCTTTGTTTCAGGTACTGCAATTACTTCAAAATGTTTAGTTCGTCTAATGTTTGAAAAATCACTAAAATATATTCTCTATCTTGTTGTTTTAGAACAGTATTTTTAATTGTTTTCAAAATTAACTTGTTGAGCCGCAGTATAATTTAAGGAAATACCTTTAACTTTACATACAGCTTTTTCAGAATTATCTTTTGTACAATGTACTTTATATGCATAATTTTTAGGCCCACTACTAACAAATTCAGTAATATAACCGTCAACGCCATAACTTTCCAATTCGTCTGTCATATCACCAATAAAATCATATTCTCCTTCATGACTTATGTAAGCAACTGAATCTGTGTTATAATATAAAACTCGGTCTTCAAGTTTTTCTAAATAGCTATATAGCTTTAGTCGCGCTTGTGCTTGTGTGCAGCAATACACACATTAATTGTTGATAAGGAATCAGCGGTGAAAATTTACAACTATATTTTCATCATTAATTAGAAGAATATGATTAACTTCCAAAGCTGAATTTGTTAGTAGCTCGTAGAATTTTGCTGGTGAATTTATAATAGATGGTTTCTGCTGATTCTGGCTCTGACCAAACTTTTCCCAAAATGAGTTGAGAATTAATTTAGCAAGAGTTCTTCTTCCTGGATTATTACAAACACTCGAAAATTGCAATTCTACACCTTCATTGTTAAGAAAATCTTCAATGTATTGTTCTTTTTCATTTTTATTTGTACATTTGCTTCGCTATTCAGATGCCTCCTGCTTCATTTGTATAAATTTATTCATCATATTTGGAAACAGCCCACATATTTTTGCTACCTTATTATACTGCGTCACATTGCATTCCCATATTTCATAGATTTCCAGTATTTTGTACCCTTTCCCCACAGCTTCAACTAATATCCAGGTACCAATTAAAGCTCGTTTGTCATCTGAATGATTACAGAATTCTTCTTCGTTTTTATTTTCACCGAAAGCATATCATAATGAAAATATTAGTTTACCATTTTGTTTTAACTGTAATACAGGATGAAACAAATATTCTGGTGGTGAAATTTTACATTTTATAAGACCATCTATATTTTCAAGATTAATTTTGCAGTATACAGAATTGCCTACATGAATTTTAGGATGATCTATAGGAAATTTACCATATTTGCATACATAAGGATGGGCAGACATCTATGTAGTTAATTTTTTCATTTGATTTCATCTATAATAGGTGTATACATTTCCAGTTCGACCACCATAAAAAGCATCACGTGGATTTAATGGTAAGTTATTTATTAGCGGATGTTTTTCTAAGTACTGCATATTTTGATTCTTTAATTGCTTGTTAAATTCGTAAGCCCACATTTCAATTACGTCATATCTTAGACTCTTCAATCTTTCAGATTTAGCTATAGTTCTCTCATAAGGTTGATTTTTATTAATGATTCATATAATGATTCATCACGCCTATGATGTAAACAAACTAGATGCCGGGTGAAAATAACATCCATGGAATTCGAAAATTTGGTTAGTGGTTGTACAATATCCGTACATTTTAACTCCTGCAATAACTACTTCTTTTCCTTTAGCTGCATGTTGAATATTTATACTTCGTTTTTCCTCTTCAAAAACTAACCATTTAATAGCTTCTTTTGATTGTCAGAATAGCGATATCCGTTTTTAAGAATCAAACCAATAGTGTCTGATTTTAAAAAATTACGTCGAAAAACTAGATTACAAGCTGAAGCGATGGTTGTTGCTTCTAAGAATGGTTCAACGTTACATTGTTCAAGAAATAACTTTCTAAATGATAAGTTAATACTACTGTACTAGTTAATACTTGTACATCATTAATATAATAATCAACAATGTCACGTTGCATATCAAATGTATTATTCTTGTTTTCTTCATACCGTTTTATGAATGTATTACGCTCTTCCATTTGCATTGTGTCTGGGTTGTAATATCCAACACCAGGTAATGGTCCAACATATTCTTTATTTTTAGATATATTAAATAAATGTGGAAAATAACCCTTTTTAAAAATAGATGGTAGACCAAATGCTTTTGTAAGTTTTGATAGGCCCATTGGAAAATAATTGATTGAATCTATGAATTTCACGTTATCTATCAACATCATAATTATTTTAGTACCTCGCATAATTAATTTTATTTTTATATCTGTTTGTTCCAATAAATAATTTAATATAAATTGATGGTCAAACGATTGACCATTGTGAGCTATTACAACCACACTTTTAAATTTTTTTTTTTGCCTCCAATATGTATGAAAGAAATCGTTTTATAATATTATTTTTTTTAATTATAGTTCGTCTAAATTTACATTTCTGGCAAAAATGTAGGGAAATTTCATCAATACATACATCACATCTTTATTCAAAAACACACAAGTTTGGTTCATGTAATTTCTTTTCGATTTTCTTTTATAATCTTCTCTCCAAATCTTTTTTCACGTTGTGCCTCTAAATCATAAAAGATATATAAAAAATCCTTCAATTTGGGCTGCATTAGAGCTTGTTGAATATAACAGAAATGACCTTCCGACACATGTTTATTGCAAACTTTGCAAAAATATTCGTTACATGTATTTTGTCTTTCAGTTTTGTAAACTTTTAAGCAGTAAGAACATTTCCTTATTTGATCGCAAAGATTTTTCCTCCTTACTGAAGTGGAAGTTATATGATTATCTAGACATTCTTGACCTCTAATATTTTTAGCATCTTTAGAACAAGGTGGGCATTTTTGACAACAAGGGCACAATGCACTGCACTTGTGATGACCTTTATTATTGTAAGGAATATGACATTCCTCGCAATAATAACGAGCCATCAAAGTTGCAGTTAGTGAAGAAATAACATTGTAATGATTTTTGTCAAACAGTAAATTTAATCTTTTACCACGCCCATTTCCTTCAAATATAATTTCTCTCCCCTTTGTTCCATGTTCATACACTGTTATTTTATAATTGCTGAGATATTCTTGAAACTTTTTTCTAAAATACACAGCCTTCACTGGAAATTTCTAAACCCACTTTTAAAACTAGGTCTTTTGCGGTTTTTGTTTATATTTTTTTAATATCCCTTCGCATTTCGTAATAATTGTGCTTCTCGACCTTTGAAAGTGCAAGTACTAAGGCGCGAAGGAGACACATATTGTTATCTTTGTTTGTAATTTGCACGATACATTTACGCATTTTCCACTCTTCTTCGTAAGTTGTATATTGTTTTCCTTTTCCTGTTCCAGGCGGAAGTCTAACACGTATTACTTCCATACAAAATATATCTGTACTTAAACTGTAAAAATAAGATTATGTAATAAGAGGAAAAAAACTAAAGTAATGTTAAAATGTACATACCTTCAGAATTGCTTTGAAATATTTTTGATATTATATCCCAAACATCACTAAATTTTAACTCGTTAGCCGATTTAAAATTTAACCATGCAGGGCCTCGATGTTCCAAGCTTCTCCGCAAAATGTTATTCCAATCTTGTCTGTATGTAACTTCTTTTGTTACATCTTTTATAACCTGATGTATCGCACCCTTAGTCCAATCAATTGGATCTACGTTATCCGGAACGGCCTTTATTGTTAATTTTGTTTTACGCCCGTATATATTACATGTTTTTATAGATGTCAGACTTTCACTTTCGATTATATACCGAACCGGTGACAAATTTCCCGAGATTGAACCAAAAAATTTTTTAAGAATGATTCTTTTAGCCATTTTTATTTTTTTGTTTTTTCGATGAGTACAAGAGTACTATTACAATACTTATTTAGGTAAAAACAAAGCGTATGTAATATCTATAAAAAACAAATTATCTCTTTAGTTTAAGTTTTCAGGTTTATTAAAGCACTTAAAGACCAAACGAGAATGGTTATAATTAAATACGAATTATGTTTTTATACAAATTTGCATAAATTTTCAGTACAACATAACACATAAATTAAGTAATTCGATTTTCTGTTGTTGCTTTTTCCAATTTTAAAATACGTATAAAAAACTTAAACAAAACAGGTATTATTAATCGTACCTACATTTATTTTAAGGTTTGTTTTTTTAAATGAAAAAACATCACTAGAAAACGAAGTTGTAATAAATAAAAATTCATTGTATAACTATTAGTTGTAATTCAAACACATTTGAACGGCAGAATTAAACTCTTGCATGAAAATAAATTATATTAAGAAGGAACAATTTGTTAAAACTATAAAATTATTCCAATAAATAACTTGTTTCATTTTAAGTTAATTTTATTTAAATTTTTTTTAGTTTTTAAAAAATATTTATTTTCTTGTTTTCGTTTAGGTTAACAGGTTTTAATTATTTGCATCGATCACTCATTTTAAAAGTAAAAGTAAACGTAAAAATAAAAATAAAAAAATAAAAAACAAATTGTATTTTGCATTTAACTTAAATTTGAGGAACTTCTATACGTTAAACTTAATATGATACGTCATTCGAATTTTTTCATTATCAAAATTTGTGTTATATTTACAAAGGTTTTTTGCATTTACAAAGGTTTTTTGCATTTAATTTCAAAATTTGTAGTAATTATTTGACAAACAAGTTATATTTTTAAAAAAAATCTTTTTCACTTTCAATCAATACCAACAGGACGTATTATTGAACATACCTTTAATAATTTTTTTTTTTTTGTGCTTGTTGAAATTTAAATATAAATAAAAATAAAATGCACGCAATTTTTTTTTATAAAAAATTTCCTTCTGTTTTCATTACTGCCTGTTACAATAAACACAAAAATGTATTTAAACTAGATTCCCTTTTAGGGAACGGGGAGGGGTATTGACCCTAAACAATAATAAAAACATGGGAAGGGGTGAAAGACCCCAAACAATAACAAAAACATGAGAAGGAAGGCATAGGCCCCAAACAATAATAAAAACATGAGAAGAAAGGTATTGGCCCCAAAACAATAATAAAAAACATGGAAAGGAGTCATTGCCCCGAAACAATAACAAAAACACGAGAAGAAAGATATTGGCTTCAAACAATAATAAAAACATGGAAAGGAGTCATTGCCCCCAACAAGCTGTCTTAAACCTCTTTACATACTCCCACTACCTAACAAGTTGTCTTAAACCTCTTTACATGCTTCCACTAAAGTTGCCCAATACCTACTAAAATGGTCGTTCTGTAAGAAATGTATTTCGCAAATTACGCAATGCTTATGGTCGACATAATCGTCCAACTGAGCAACAAATTGGTAATATTGTACGGAAATTTCAAGAAACTGGTGCAGTACAAGATCGAAAAAGACATCAGTATGCTCGTGCCGGTCGTTCACAAGAAAATATTGCTGCTTTGGATTAATAGTGTTACAGCTGACCCCATCATGTCAATTTCTTGAAGTTCACAGCAATTGGGACTTTCTAAGTCAGCTGTATGGCGAATTATGTATAAAAATTTAGTGTTGAAGGCCTACAAAGTTAAATTAACACATGAATTGCTGCCACAAGATCATTCCATGCGTCGGGACTTTGCCAATTGGATACTGGAACAAAACTACGATTTTTCAAAAAAAAAATCATCTTTTCGGACGAAGCACATTTCGAGATCGGTGGCTACATTAATAAAGAAACTACCGTATTTGGGGAAAGGAAAACCCTCGCATGATCTAAGAGAAGCCACCTCATCCACAAAGAGTCAATGTTTGGTGTGCATTGTGGTCTGGTAGTTTTATTGGTAATTCTTTTTCGAAAATGATGTTGGAAGAGCCATAACCGTTAACGGTACCAGATATGGCGATATGATCACAACTTTTTTATTGCCAAAACTGCAAAATATTGATACTGTAAACAAGATGGGGCTACGTGACATACAGCCAGAGAAACACTGCAATTACTGCATACAAAGTTTTCAGACCGTGTTCAAGACGGTCTTCAAGATTCTGCAATTTGACACCGTTAGACTTCTTTCTCTAGGGCTATGTGAAAGGACAGGTCTACATTGAAAGCTGAAATTATTAGAGTTATTGGTGAGATAGAGCCGTAATTATGCCAGAATATGACCAAAAATTTTGATAAAAGAATCAGCTACTGTAGAGACGCAAGAGGAGGTCATATGGGAGATATCGTTTTCAGAGTATAAATGGCAAACATTGTACTTCAAAAATAAATAAAATCTTTTCCAGTTTCAATTCAAATTATATGTCTTTTAAGTATTTAGTTTTGAAAACTGAATTTGAAAGACCCTGTATATGATGAGCTAACAGATTTTGTTTACTAAGTAGAGTATTGTCTTTTATTTTGTCAATTAGTGTATTTAAATCTGAGATGGCGGAGTAAGTCTGAAGTTCATATTGGTGTACATTTAGTTTTCTTAAAATACCGTTTGACATATTAATCGAATTAATATAAATATTTGTCCAGAAAAATGATATGTAACAAAGGCATTAATATAAATATTTGTCCAGAAAAATGATACGCATTCAATATAAAGGGTTGTGTTGGATGTGTTCTATTATAGAAAAAAAATAAAATATTCATAGCTACATTGTATACAGTATAGATATAATTCCTATGATTTAGAAAAATAAGAAATATGTAGCTATATTTGTAATTAGAAATATTTTTATTTTTTCAAACTAAGATACATTAAATACGGGAGACGGTAAAGGAAAAGAAGAAAATCATAAAAAAAAAAAAAATTATTTTTGATTCATCAATTTTCTTTGAGTTAATTTTTTTTTTTAATTAATTTTATTTGACATACATACATACCCATATATGCGTATATATAAACAAAATCTTTTTAAATAATTTTAAAATGTCATTTTATAGATTTTAGAAATTTTATAGTCGGTTGCAAAATCAGATTTGCCACTTTTTTCTGAATATGGTTATTATATAATATGTATGGCTAAGAATCTGAATTATGAGGGAATTTGAAGTGAGTCAAAAATACCAATGGCACTTCTGTCACGTCAGCATCAAAGTATAGTTATAGGAAGTAGTTTTACTAAACTTAATACATTTTTCATACAACAAAAAAGGCAATTTTCAGGAGTAGGTTCAATATATTTTTTCATATCCACTGTATCTGTGTATAGTGCAAACATATAAAAAAAACAAATAACATTATACTAACATTGCACAATCTTTTCGAAAATCTGGCCAGACAAACCTTGATGTGACTGATTTAGTGGTACTCTTTTCACCTCCATGAGATAATTCGTGTAAATTTTTTACAATTGCAACGCGAAATGTTTGTGGAGCATATGGACGAATGGCTGGCGTACTGATATCACAATAAATTTCCTTTTTACATCCAGGAATATCGAACTTCTTGAATAATAAATTAGTTTTAGTTTTGCCAGATAGAAAATCTTTAAGTTCTTCATAATTTTCTTGCTAGATCGCCATTTTTTTAAAAGATAATTTTTGTTTTTGAATCTATACGTGATAAAAGATCAACTGTGATGTTATTTTTTCCGCGCACATGTACGAAATCTAAATGGCGGACTTGTCTTGAAGAAGCATTATCTAATTTTTGCTCAAATACAAAAATTAATGGATTGTGGTCAGTGTTTATGTGAAACTCACGTCCTTCTAACAAATATCTGAAGTGTCGAACACTGTGGTACAATGCGAGTAGCTGATAATTTCTTCGAAAAAAAACCAAGTGGTTGGATTTCATCGTTAGAAGAGATTTGGTGAACCACGGCACCGATAGCGAAATCAGAAGCGTAAATTGATAGTGATAATTTACCTTTTGGATCAGGATGAACTAGCAAAGTTGCATTTGAAATAGCGGATTTGAATTATTGAAATGCTTCCTTCTTTTCTGAAGACCAAGTAAGAAGAGTGTTGTCATTTTTCTTGTTTGCCGAAATCATTGATTGTAGTATTGCTTGTTGATTTACTGCATTGGGTAAGAATTTACGATAATAATTTATCATGTCTAGAAAACGTTTTAATTCTTTAACAACTTTCGGCGTTTTAACGGCGAGCAAAGCCTTAACTTTTTCGGGTAAAGGGCTTATACCTTTTTTATCAATTAAATGCCCCAAAAATTTGATTTGGGTTTTTGCAAACTCGCATTTCGAATTATTTATTACCAAACTTCGTTCTCTTAAACGTTGTAGAACTTTTTGAAGATGAGTTAGATGTTCTTGAAGAGTTGTTGATGCAACTAGAATGTCATCTAAGTAAGGAAACGCAAAGTCCAAGCCACGCAGTGTGTCATGAATAAGACATTGAAAAGTTTGTGGAGCATTTCTGAGGCCAAACGTCATGTACTCAAATTCACAAAGCCTGAAAGGGGTTGTTATAGATGTTTTTGGTACATCGTCTGGATGAATCGGGACTTGGAATGCTTTTTGAAGGTCGATTTTTGAAAAAATCGTTTACCATGAAGAATTGATGTGCAGTGTTGTATATAAGGCAATGGATACCGATCTGGCACAGTCTGAGCGTTCAACACAAGATAAACTTCACACGGTCGCCAAGAGTCATCAGGTTTTCGTACAATATGAAATGGACTCGCCCAGTTGCTGGATGAAGGACGACATATTCCATGTGCCATTAGAAGTTCGAATTCTGCTTTTGCTGCTTTGATTTTTTCAGCGTCTAAACGTCTTGGCCGAGCAAATACAGGACGACCTGTAGTTTCAATTCGATGAACTACTGAAGATTGAATTTTAGATCCGATATTAGGTAATTTGGTGATGTCAGCAAATTCAGTTAGAATGGGATCGAAATCGGTAGATGAATCGAAGGTTTTTATTTACATGATTGATGTATTGAGTCGTTCACAAGGAATTGATAGTTTAGTTTGATTATCCACTAATTTATTTCTTTTTAAGTTGACCAATAAATCATAGTTGCGCAAAAAATCCCCTATGATCGGGTTTTGAACTGCAGCTAGGACGAAATTCCAAGAAAAAGCTCGCCTTAGTCCGATGTTTACAACGCGAAATTATTGGGCGTAAGTTTCAATAGGTGAACCATTTGCAGCCTATAATGTTATTTTTGAAGGACGTGTAATAGTTAATTTCTGATGACTGAGTGGAAGAACGGAAACGTCCTTGGAAAAAAAAAAAAACAAATAAATAAAAAATAAAAAAATATAGACTTGAAATTAAATTTTTAACGCAGTAAAATTTAATTTACACATAAAAGAAAATATATAACTCTAAGTTAACATATAATGATCAAAATATTAGCAAATAAAAATTTAAAAAATATATGTATAATGCATAATCTTAAACTTCAAAATTTATTTTTTTTATCATGTTGGCTAATTTTATAACAGAACGAGGCAAAAATAGGTTCATATATTATGGGAATTTAAAAAATTTAAAAAAAAAAAGCATAAACCAAAATATTTAAAATAAAAAAAAAAATGTTTATTTACAAATTTATATTAATTATAAAAAAAATAATTACCACAAACTATAAACCCTATACATGTTATATTATTCAACACAAATGTTCTAAATCATAAAAAAAATACTTATAGTATCTATTCAATAAACAAGTGAAAGATAAAAAATACTAAAATTGTAAACTAAATAAAATGTATAATAAAATTTTTTTTTACTATTAAGAGAGAAGAGTGGATTAATAATTTTTACATGTTCAATAATAATATTTTTAAGACAAGTAAATTAAACTTTAACATTTTAATAGCATTTTGAATAGCATTAGTAATTCTGTTCCAGTTATAACTTAACAATTAAAAAAAAAAAAGAAAAGAATTTATTTTGTTTATTTCAAATTTAATCATAATAAAAATTCATTATTTTATTTTGGAATAATAAAAATTCATTATATTATTTTATCATTCATTATATTATTTTGGAACAATAAAAATTCCAAATGGTCATTATTAATTTACTCATTAACTCTACTTATTTATAAAAATAATCTGATAAGTATTTCCATATTATGTACATAAACCAATTTTAAAATTTTAATTAAAACAAACTGAACGTATTATTTAATTGCTAAATAAAAAAATGTACAGTGAAAACATATGTGTTCCCATAATATATTTTGATTTAATAAAAAAGTTAACCACAGTTAACTCCTAACAATTGAATTCAAAGCTCAATTAAAAATAAAAAAAAAAAATCTTCTTGAAATTTCTATTTTATTTTATCAAATTTTAATCCAAAAAAAAAACAATAAAAGATCAATAATTTGTGCATTAAAAACTACAGTGAATTAAACCACATGTAAACTACAGAAAACAAGCCCAAATAATAATCCGTTTTCAACAGAGCAAATTCTTCAATATGAAAAAATTTTTCGAATGCAACAACTTAATCTCTTGCATACTCAACAACTTCTACAAGAACGCTTGGATGCTGTAACAGAACTTCAAAATTAATTAACAACTCAGTTGATTCAACATCAAAATACTTTACAACAGCCATCACAAAATGTGCCTGAACAACCTCAACAGCTTCATTCAAGATCGCAATGAACATATGCAAAAATTCAGATGCCTGCAGTTACGCCTAATGATATGGACTCATGGTATACGGAGCTCGACTTCTGGTTTCCAGCCTCTGGCATCACTGAAGATAAACAAAATTTAATTCTGTTCTCGCAAGTCTAGAACTAGTGAGTGAAATGCCACTTGCTGATTTGAAACCTAGCCAATTATATTTCGAAATGAAACGTGTGGCAGGTGGCACAATAAGTGAGCTAGCTCTTAAAAGTTTATAAGCGCAAAGATTGCCAGATCAAGCTAGATTAGCTGTTGTTGCATCTCAAGCTGGGGAGGCTGATTTAATTCGTAAGGCTGATGCTATTGTCGACGCATTGCACGTCAACACTATAAATGAAGTTGGAAGTTATGAAAATAATAATGCACTTGACGAGTTTCGTAAAGAAATCAATGAGCTAAACAGAAAATTTTCAAATAGCAATCCATTCAGAGCCCATTCAAGAAGTCGTTCCAAAGATATATTTAACCAACGTTTGCATTCGAGACAACGTAGTGAAACTCCAACATATTCCGTAAACACCGATTGCTGGTATCATTGTAAATTTGAAACATCTGCAACCAAATGTAAATCACCAAGTAGACATAAAAGAAACCTACAAAATAAATAGTCTAGAATTATTAAATTCGGTGGTAAATTCAACTTCTGACTGACTATCTGTAGACGCAACTTCACAAGGAACTACACCACCGTCAACATCAGTTGCTATATTTCATTTCTCTATAACCGATCGCATCACCTCCACATGAGTTTTGGTGACACTGGGGCTGACGTTTCCGTTCCTCCACTCAGTCATCAGAAATCTACTACTACACATCGCTCAAAAATAACATTATATGCTGGAAATGGTTCACCTTTTGAAACTTACGGCCAACAATCTCGCGTTGTATACCTCAGACTAAGGCGACCTTTTTTTTGGAATTTCGTCGTAGCTGTAGTTAAAAACCCGATCATAGGTGCAGATTTTTTTAGCAACTATGATTTATTGGTCGACTTACAAAGAAACAAATTAGTGGATAATCAAACTAAACTATCAATTCCTTGTGAACGACTCAATACATCAATCATGTCAATCAAAACCTTCGATTCATCAACCGATTTCCATCATATTCTAACTGAATTTGCTGACATCACCCAATAACCTAATATTGGATCTAAATTTCAATCTTCAGTAGTTTTTTTTTTTTTTTTTTCATCATTTAATTTATTTTTCATAATAATACATTAACGTGGTAACATTCTTAATATATATTAAAAACAAAAAAAAAAAACAAAAACAAAAAACACCAGAAAAAAACAAAATAATAATTCAAATTAAATATTGGTGTTTTATGGTATAATTCTATTCTAAAGAAAAAAAAGAATATATTGATTTATTAATTTAATGTAAAAAATAATTGAAAAATAAAAAATTTCTGTGACCTTAGCTTTTTAGCTGTGTGGTCTTATAAATTCAGTTAGAAATATTTTGCAACAATTTTATTATAAAAGTTTATTTTGATATAGCACTATAATTATAACTAGTAATTAAAAACTTAAAAAAAAGAAATGAAAGAAAAAAAAATAAAAATCCAATTGCAGAACCAAAAGCCAAAACATCTGTTTAATTATTAATTTAATATAATTTCTTTAATTTTTCTTTTAAAAGTACAAAAGTGGGTTATTTCCTTTATATCGTTTGGAAGCTCGTTATATAATTTTAAACTATTGTAGAGACAGTTATTTTTTTGTCTGTTTGTTCGAAAAAGTGTTAAATAAAAATTACTTTTATTTCTTGTGTTATGGTTGTGAATCTCAAACCTCCTATTCAGTATAAAATTATGCTTAATTTCATTATGAATTATTTTAAATGCTATTATATATAATTCTAATTTGCAAATGTTTGTCAGACTTAAATATTGGCTAGAGTATACAATATTAGTAGGAATTCTAACAGGATAGTTATGAATTGCTTTTATGGCTTTTTTATGAACTATATCAAGTCTGCCTAAAGGAACTTGACATGTGTTACTCCATATTGGGTTAAGATACGTAATATTTGATAGTATATATGAAGAATATATTATTTTTAGAACCGATTTATTAAAGAAATTTCTCATGCGACGTAAGACAAAAATGTACGGTGTTATCTTTTTAATGACGTGATTTATGTGCTCTTGCCATTTCAGCCGGCTATCTAGAAGCAACCCTAGATAATTAAAATGTTTTACAACTTCAATAATATTACCGTTGTAAGTAAAATTGGGGTATGTACATTGTCTATTTTCGAATAATAAAATTTTAGTTTTCTTCACATTTAGTAGTAGACGATGCTTTTTTAGCCATTCTTCAATAATGGGAAGATCATGCATGATGGAAGTTCTCAGGGATTCTTCATCGCGTTCCGCATATTTTAGCACTGCATCATCCGCATACAATTGAATAAGCCCTTTTAGTTTCAATCGAGCTATATCATCTAAATATATCTTAAATAAAAGTGGTCCTAAAATTGAACCTTGTGGCACTCCTTTTATAATGGTTCTTGATTCACTCAAACTATCACCTATCCTAATTCTCTGCTCTCGATTAGTTAAATATGAGTCAAAAAAGTGTAATTGTGATGAGTCGAAATTTAACATCGAAAGTTTAAACTGTAGTATTTCATAGTCCACACAGTCAAATGCCTTTTGTAGATCTAGAAATAGACAGCCAACGTGCAATTTTTCATCCATATTTTTTGATACAAAGTCGGTTAAGTTAAGACATGCAGCAGTAGTATTCGATTTTTTTTCGAAACCATACTGTTCGTCGTGAAATATTTGATTATTTGTAAGAAAGTTATCTAATCGACTTTTTATAATAAGTTCAAAGATTTTAGAGAAAGCGCTGAGAACCGATATGGGTCTGTAGTTTGTCCTATCTTTGGCATTCCCTGTTTTGAATATTGGAGTAACAATTGCAGTTTTTAATGAGTTTGGGAAAGTACCAGAAAGGAAAGAACTATTTATAAATTTGGTAAGAAGCGGTATTAGTCGCTCCTGGAATTTCTTAATGAATTTCATGGAAATATTATCGAAACCCGTCGCTGCAGCAGTTTTCAGCTTGCTAATTGCATTCGATATCTCTTCACTACTGGTGGGTGTTAGATCAAATAAGGAGCTAGGGTTTCGTCTAAAACTATTTAGGTATTCGTGGTCTATTGGATCATTGTCAACATTTATTTCCCTGGTTACATTGATAAAAAATTCGTTCATTAAATCACAAATTTCTTCTTTTTTAGTTAATACTTTCCCATTAATTTCTAGCCCTTTAATATGATTGTTCGTGCTGTCCATTTTTTTGTTAAATATTATCCTTTTATATAAATCCCATAATTTTTTACTATTGCATGGGTCTCTTTTAATTTGTTCAGAATAAAAATTTTTTTTTGAATGTGTTATGAGCCGATTTACTTTATTTTTATATAATTTATATAATCTATTAACATGCTCATCGTTAGGATATTTTTTCCTATATTTGAAGAAAGAGTCTCGAATTTTAATCACGTTTCTAATTTCGTCTGTCATCCATTCATTTTTTTCTTTAGACCTTTTCTTTCTAACAATTCTGGTATATTTACTCACTAAAGAACTTATCTCAAATACAAAATCGTCGAAGTTCCCGATTGAAACTAACTTATTCCAAGTATTGTCTGCAGCTAATTTTTCATACTTCAGGACGGTAATAAAGTTTTCAATTTGTTCTTCTATGGGCTTAAAATTAGAACTTATGAAAAACATTTTATGGTCTGATAAAAATGTGTTTATAATATGAAAATCATATTTGTATTTGACAATATCAGTAATTAAGTGGTCAATGATTGTTTTCGATGTGTTTCCTATTCTAGTTGCAAAATCATTGGCAACTTTATTATACACAATAAAACCATTAGATAGTAATACATTTACATAATTCATAACTTCTTGATTATTTTTATTTAGTAAATTAATATTAAAGTCTCCAAAGATCATTGAATTTTTATAATTACTTGATATGTCATTCATTTTTTCAAGAAAAGAGTTAATATTTGTTTCGTGCGATCGATATATTCCTACTATGTTAATTTTTTGTTCGACAAGATTTATTACTAAGAAATTCGATTTTTCAAACTCTAAACTAAAACTTAAATTACTTGTTATGTTCTCATTTACATAAATAGCAACACCTCCATACGACATTTCGCGATTTGAAAAATATGATTTGTACCCTTCTATATTAAAAAATTGATTTTCCTGTTCATTTATCCATATTTCGGTTAATACTAGGACATGAATATTACATTCATATGTTTTTATGAATGTTTCTAAATTGTATAGTTTATTTCTCAAACTTTGTATGTTTAGATATAAAATATTGAAATTTGTTTGATATTCACCACTCTTCATATTCACCATACTACTATCTACCCCTGAAAAATAATCTACTCTTAATTCATCATAAATGTCAGAATTGTCATCCAAGTCTAAGTCCATTTAAAAAACATAAACAAAATAATTTTAAGTAATGTGATAAAAATATGTAGTACCTTTTGAATATATAAAAATATATATTCAAAAAAAATAATATTTGTAATAGTTTAAGATTAATTTTATATGTCAAGTTGTTATTTTTAAAAAAAAAAAAAAAAAAAAAAGTTTTGTTTTGAGATTCTGTTTGATAAATAAAAAAAAAAAAAGTTTTTGTTATTTCTAAGAAAAGGTAGTGTGTGAAATTGTAAAAAGTAATTTTTAGAATAATGTAATAGCTATATGAAATTATACTGTAGGTTTTTGTTATAATAATTCTAAGATTATAGATTATATATAACGTAGTTTTAAAAATTGTTATGTAATTGTAATATGTAATTATAGTGTTACAGTTTTTTAATATTGTAAATCTAAGATTATGAATTTTTTTTATAGTTTTGGCCTTTTGTTCAAACAATATTATATGTAAATATAAACTATTATAAAGCCTATCATTGATAACATTTTTCCATAATAGTGCTTTGTAAGGTGTTGTTTTAAAAACACCTGTTAATTTGTAAAGTGATATTATAAAATTACTTATTAAATAATAATATGTCAAGATGTAATTGATTATTAATGATAAAACAAAATAAAGTTGTACTATAAAATTAATTATTAAATAATAATATGTGAAAATGTAATTGATTATTAATGATAAAACAAAATAAAGTTGAATTAAATTTAAATTAACTAATGTTATAAGTATTTTTAATATATGAGATATCATTGAAGGAAGAAATTTTATATATTTTACTTGTGGCATTCTTACGTAAAAGAATTTGGTTATTCTTGACCCATAGAAATTGAAAATCATTTGACAACTTGATTTTTTTAGCTTCATAATACAAATTTGTTTGCAGCTTTGATAGATGTTGACGAAAGAAAATTTCGTTATTGACCTGGCTATCTTGGTTTTTAATGCTGATTTCAGTGGTAAATAAATGTTTATATTTTTGCTTTTTCGTAAGTAACTCATTTTTTCCTGCCTGTGATTTGAGCTTAACCACATACAATTTTCCTTTTAATTTTCCATTTTCTCTCGCTTTTTGGTCTATTGTGTTTATTTTTATAATATCAGTTGCAGATATATTGGCAGATATTTTGTTTGCAATTTTTAGAACCACATCAATTGGGTCATCAATTTTTGACGGGAGTCCAGCCAAAATAATATCATTTTTATTTTCTTCCTTATATTTTTCATCCAGTAACGCCTCCAATTTATTCACTTTTTGTAGTAATTCATTGACATTTTTTTCTGTTTCCGCACAACGTTTTTTTATAAAAACATTTTCTTTTTTAATTTCCTTATTTTGTTTAATTATATCTTGGATTTGCGAAGTTTGAAAATTTTGTGAATTTTTTATATCCAAAATGACCAAACCTAAATTTTTTAAAAATGTTCCCATATTTTCATCCGAACAATTTTTTGGTTCGAATGTAGTAAGTTGATCAAAAACTTCATCACTTTTATCTTCTGCCTCAGATTCGTAAGTTTCTTCAACAGGTTCGTTATTGGTGGGACATTCTGGACATTTCCATGTAGCACTACCATTTTTAACAGCTTGAAACAGCTCGTCCGCAATTTCGCCACAATTTGTATGAAAAAAATTTTGGCACGGTCCACTACATTGTAAACCTTTAGATTTGCCTCTAGTAACTACATAGATACTGCATACCGGACACACTTTTGCCATGTCTCAAATTGTATTTATAGGTTTAAAATATATAATAATAATAAACCGAACTTTTGTTTGATTTTTTTTTTTTTTTTTTTTTTTTTCTTTTTCTTTATTTTTTATATGCTTTCTTTTCCCTCTTCGATCACTTTTTTGGGTTATAATAATTTCTATAGTCACTATTGTAATAATTAATTTATAAATTGTTTGTAAAGTAGAGAAAGAAATTTTTTTTTTTTTTTTTTTTTTTTTAGCTTTTATAACTATCCAATTTATCTGCTATTGTTTATTTTTTTTTTTCACTTTTATAGTTATTATATATTTTTTAAAATAAAAATATTATCAGAGCCAAAAAATTAAACTTTACTTCAAATCCGTGTTGCCGTTTTCTATACTTTGCGTTTCCTTACTTAGATGACATTCTAGTTCCATCAACAACTCTTTAAGAACATCGAGCTCATCTTCAACAAGTTCTACAACGTTTAAGAGAACGAGTTTTGGCAATAAATCCTTCGAAATGCGAGTTTGCAAAAACCAAAATCAAATTTTTGGGGCATTTAATTAATAAAAAAGATATAAGCTCTTTACCCGAAAAAGTTAAGGCTTTGCTCGCCGTTAAAACGCCGAAAGTTGTTAAAGAATTAAAACGTTTTCTAGACATGATAAATTATTATCGTAAATTCTTACCCAATGCAGTAAATCAACAAGCAATACTACAATCAATGATTTCGAGAAACAAGAAAAATGACAACACTCTTCTTACTTGGTCTTCAGAAAAGGAGGAAAGGACACTTCAATAATGCAAATCCGCTATTTCAAATGCAACTTTGCTAGTTCATCTTGATCCAAAAGGTAAATTATCACTATCAATTGACATTTCTGAATTCGCTATCGGTGCCGTGGTTCACCAAATCTCTTCTAACGATGAAATCCAACTACTTGGTTTTTTTTCGAAGAAATTATCATCAGCTCAACAGAAATATAGCACGTACGATCGTGAGCTACTCGCAATGTACCACGGTGTTCGATACTTCAGACATTTGTTAGAAGGACGTTAGTTTCACATAAACACTAACCACAAACCATTAGTTTTTTCATTTAAGAAAAAAATAAAAAAAGCTTCTCCAAGACAAGTCCGCCATTTAGATTCCGTCGCTCAGTTCACATCGGGCATTCGCCATGTGCGCGGAAAAAACAATATCAGAGCCGATCTTTCATCACGTAAAGATTTAATAAACAAAAATTAACTATGAAGAAATGGCGATCCAGCAAGCATATGATGAAGAACTTAAAGATTTTCTATCTGGCAAAACTAAAACATATTTATTATTCAAGAAGTTCGATATTCCTGCATGTAGTAACGCAATTTATTGTTATATCAGTGCGCCAGTCATTCGTCCATATGTTCCACAAGCATTTGCAATTGTAAATTGTAAAATGTAAAATGTAAAAAATGCGCGTTGCAATTGTAAAAAATTTACACGAATTATCTCATGGAGGTGAAAAGAGTACCACTAAATCAGTCACATCAAGGTTTGTCTGGCCATGTATTCAAAAAGATTGTGCAATGTTAGTAAAAACCTGTCAAATTAGTCAAAAAATTAAAGTACCTCGACACAATCGCTAAGAATTACAAAAGCTGCCAATGCTGGAACATCGATTTACAGTCTTACACATGGATACCGTGGGTCCTTTTCCGTTGGATGATGGTAAAAGATATTGTTTAACTATGATAGATCGAATCAGCCGCCGGCCAGAAGCCATCCCCACGTCAGATATTACAACCGATTCAGTCATAAAAGCTTTTCTAGATGGTTGGATTTCTCGATTTGGGGTACTTCAAAAAATTTACATCTATCAAGGACATCAATTCCAATCTTCTTCATTTTCAAAATTATTTTCAGATCTTGGCATTTAACGAGTACGAACATCACTATACCATCCTCAAACAAATGGCTTAATAGAAAGATGGCATCGTTCACTTAAAACAGCAATTCTAGCTACTGGAAAAGAAACATGGGTAACCAATCTAATATTCATTATGCTTGGCTTACGGAACGCTTTTAAAGTCGATTTACAAACATCTCCAGCTGAACTCACGTATGGTACATCTTTGCGACTACCTTCACAATTTTTTGACTTTAGAGATTTTACACGAACTTACACTTATTTACACTTAATATTACAATTATACACGACTTTACACTTAAGAGACTTTGCACGAACTTCAAAAACTAATATCATCATTATAACCAACAGAGACAGCTTGGCATACTAACAGACATGTATTTGAACACAAATTATTATCAAATGGCAGTCACGTATTTGTTCGAAACGACTCCGTCAAACCATCCTTATCACCAATTTATGATGGCCCGTATAAAGTACTTCAGCACAAAACCAACTGCTACAAATTAAGCATTAAGGGAAAACCAACTATTATCAACATAGAACGCTTAAAACCAGCATATCAAGAACTCAATGATGAACTTTCTTCAGGGAACAGTTTCTTACATCAACAACAGTTCATAAAAATCATTACTTTTTCTAATTGTTACAAATAAAAAACCAGTCATTTCTTGACCTTGGTACTAAACGTTCAGAAATTATAAAATATAATTAATTCATTTTTGTTAAAACACTAATTATAAAATTTGAAGTAAACTATTAATATATTTGAAGTAGAATAATTAAAGTTAAAATTTAAGTTAAGAATAAAATTAATATTTAAGTAGAAAATTTAATGAACTAAATAAAAATGTTTTATTTAATAAATTTAGTATAATTACGCTAAAACTGATGACCCCGACGTGATCTGAAAACAATTTACTTTAAAAAATATGGGATCCAAAACTTTTTAATTTGTAAAATAATAATAATAAAATAATTTAGTATGTAAAAAATGTTTTATTTAAAATCCAAAATTTTATTTTTTAAACATTTCGTCACATGTGCGGGGTAAAATATTGGTAAAATTTTCCAAAAATTATAAACTTTTAAGATTATAAATCAAAAAAAAAAAAATAAAAAGAATATAGTGTCACTGTTGCAGCTATAATTTTTGGTATTAGTATTAGTATTAGTATTAGTATTTTTATTAATAGTACTATCATTTTACTACAAAATCAATGGATTACAAAGTGCAGTAGTATATAACACTTTCTTGCATGATATAAGCAAAGATAGCTCCACTGTAGCAGCTATTACTATTATTATTATTATTACAATTATCATTATTGTTATTATTATTTTAACTACATTTACTACTATTATTATTATTAATATTTTTATTGTTATTACTATTATTATTAGTACTATTATTATTATTAATATTATTATTATTACTATTAATTATACGATATACATTATTACGATATGAAATTACTACATATTTTTTATTTATATAACCTCACCGGAGTTTGAACCAAAACCCTTCGATTAAAAGGTTAGCGACTTAACCACTACTTCATAAGTCAGATAAAAAATATTAAAAACTTAGTATACCTACCTACCTACTCCTTTTCGTTGTATCATTTAAAGCAGAATTTTACTGCTTCTCATTTTAATAAATCGAGAAACTGCTCCCAATTAAAAGAAACAATGGACAACATATAAACAGCAACATACAACATACATAGGTTCATATAAAAATTTTTCATCTTTCACCACTTTTTAACAACCCCCATTAGCTGCTCTAACATTTTTAGTTTTTGAGTTATGATATAATGCTTTTGGGTAGAATGATTAAATTATTTCCCCAATATTGGAAAATTAAATTGTTTTATTGTACCTATACATTTAAATTCAAATTATTGGCTATATTAAAAAATTGATACAGCTAATTTATATTAGCCAAGGATATTTTGAACATTTTGTACATAAATAAGTAACTTTCAAATACATATTACAACGTATGTATCATATTAAGTCAAGTCAATAAGTAAATATATTCTTTTTCTCTTCTTTATCTTGCTCAATATTTATGTTGTTCAAAAGCATTAAAATTTTCAAAAATTAAACCAAATATTCAAATTAAATAACGTTTAAAAATCAAAACAAGTATGTACATATTAAATTTTATAATTTATTAAAATTAAATTTTATAATTTTTAATCAATTAAACAAACATTTTAAGGTTAATTCTTACTAAAAATCATACGATATTTTTGTATTATAAAATGTATTTTGTTTTTATAAAATATACTTTTATACACGATTAGTCTGTCACAGTTAAAAAAACTCCCGGCTTAAATATAATATAATATATAAATATACATAATATATATTTTTATTATCACGCGCAAAATAAAAATACCTTTATAATTCATGTGTATGCATACACATACAGTGAATCACAATTAAAATCGTCCATCTTAATATTAGTACAAAAAGAATAATGTGTGGTCACTTTACGATACACTAATTAAGAAAAACGGGTTTTTTTTTATGCTTATATATATTACTATAAAATAGAAAAAAAAAACTAAATTTAACGGTTCATTTTTACAATAAAAGCAATAACACTATGTTGAAAGTGCTGATAATGTATCACATTGAAAATCGCACACAAATGTTTTTATTTAACAAATTTTAATTTAAAAATAATTTAATATTTTGTAGGACCTCCTTTCATTTTCATTACTTCTCTCAGTCTTCTAGGCATTGATTTTATTAAGTTTGCGGTACATTGAGAGTTAATATTGCCCCATTCTTCCTTTAGCCTCTGTTGAAGCTGATTTTTTGATCTTTGATTAAATCAGGTAATTGGGGAGGAACGTCATTAACATGTGGGCGATTGTATAACAACCACTCACGTGCAATGTAAGTATGTAATAGGCTTAGGATCGTTATAAAAAGATAAATTTTCAGCAATACACAATTTTTCGGTACTTTGAAATTTTATTGCCTTGCCTTGAAATTTTACATAATGGTACCTAGTGATATCACCTATATTTTATAGAACATGACTTCTGACGATAGGTCATTTAAAGCTCAAATTGATTATTTTAAAATTTTCCTAACATTTTGTAGTATCTTACTTAACCCGTTATATTTCGTCTACGATTTTTTCTACGATTTCGTCTACCAATTTTTTACAACATTGTGGAACCTACAATTGTCTTTAATAAATAACTAGTTTCATCTTAATCAGTGCTACCGTTTCTGAGTATAGAAACCACTATACTTTATAAGTTTTCAGTACAGTTAAACAGTATAAAAATAATATAAAAATATATAAGGATAAAAATAATAAAGGGTGTTCAAAATTGAGGTATCATTTTAATTTTAATAAAAAAAGACTTTTTTTTTGAAATATTAAATATATTTTTATTTTAATTTATTACAAATAGGTTCCGTCCGGTTAATAATGAAAAATTATGTCGGCCAAGTGGCCCCCTCTACTACTTCGGCAGGCTTCCAATCTTTTACCAAAATTCTGAATCACGTTGTTCAATAAACTGTTTTCAATGGTTGAAATCTGCTCGATAATGTTGTTTTTAAGCTCTTGAATTGTTGTAGGATTATTGCTGCACACTTTCGATTTCACAAAACCCCACAAAAAAAAATCCAACGGTGTCAAATCGCACGATCCTCCTCCTCCTCTACGAGAAATAATGCGATCTTCGAACTTTTCCTTCAAAAGATCCATTGTTTCTCTTGCTGTGTGGCAAGTGGCACCGTCCTGTTAAAACCACATACTCTCTACGTCCAAATCATCAATTTCCCGCCACAAAAAGCTTCGGATCATCTCCCTGTAGCGATTTCCATTGACCGTAATCGCATTTCCATTTGCGTTTTCAAAAAAATATGGTCCGATGATTCCTCCTGACCACAAACCACACCAAACCGTAACTTTTTGTGGATGTACTGGTTGTTCTAAGATAACCCTTGGATTCTCTTCACCCCAAATGCGGCAATTCTGTTTATTGACGTAGCCATTGAGCTGGAAATGAGCTTCGTCGGTGAAGATTATTTTGTTAAAAAAAATCTCATTTTCTTCTTGTTTTTCGATTGCCCAAGGAACGAATTGCCGACGTAATGCATGGTCAGTTGGTTTTAATTCTTGCGTCAGCTGGATCTTATAAGCCTTTAAATGGAGATCACGATGCAAAATGTTGAATAATTTGGATGGTTTGATGTTTAATTGCTGCGAACGATGACGAATGGAAGTTTTTGGATCTTCTTCAACACTTCTGTTCACAGCTGCTGCATTCTCGGTTGAACGGCCACTACGTTGATAAATGTTGCCTCTGTTATCCAAAACAGATTCAATTTCTAGAAATTTATCAACCATCAGCTTGATGGCACGATTTGTTGGAGCATTTTCTCTACCAAATTTTGTTCGAAATTTCCTAATTACATCTTGAAAACTTTTACCATTTTCAAAAAATGTTGTAATAACAAAAACACGTTGTTCCTTCGTGTAACGTTCCATATTAACTAACCGGAATGTATTTAGAATATACCTAAAGAACCCTCGTATAAAAATTCTAAGTAGAAAACAAATGGCGGCAAAATGAAAGTGATACCTCAATTTTGAACACACTATATAATACGTATTATAATAATTTAAAATCGTAGACGTAGACGTATTATAATACGTTAAAAATAATAATATAATACTATCGTAAACAAAATGTTTTTAGTATGAAAACAATACCTACCTTATACACAATTGTATGCGGTCGGTAAAAAAAATGAAAAATGTGTACATACAACCATAGACAAATGTAGGGCATAGTCGTATAGATAACATTTTTATTATATATACATATTTTGATTAAATACATTTTTAACATTATTTTTTTTATTATTACATTTAACAATAATTTATTTCCCAAGTTATTTTTTTTAAGTTTTAAAAAATAAGTGTTTAAAAAATTTCTATACGCTTTACTTATCTACATGTTATTTGTTTATAGTAGTATACATAATTTTATTCTTTTCTTAAATTCTTTTCTTTTCTCTTTTTCTTTGTCTGTAACGCATTCTGTAATGTAGCAAACTACTGGACTTTTGTTTTTGTTTTTTTTTTCTCAATGTTGATCGTCCCTAAATACTCAATTTTTTTTGTGTTATTACCCAGTCGGAATTTTAACAACTAGTTACCTAAAATACTAGTTCTAGAAGTAGTTACTGGCAACTAGTAACAGAACTAATGAACGAATTATTTTAAATTGTTATATATTTTGTCAATTAAGAACTAGTTCATTTTAGATTACATTTCTTAAAAAGATAATGGGTTATGTGTATTGATTACCTACTAGATTTCATATCACAGTAAAAAAAACTAGTTCCTTACACGATTACATTTTTGAAAAAGTAATGTTGCAGGCAATGCATAAAGATCATTATGCTAATTTTTGTTTTTGTGCTTTTTATTAATAATTGAATTGTGTGTATCTACAAATAATATTTTGTAGGCACCACAAATCCTTTGTTGTCTAGCGGTGCGATTTAATTTTGAATTTTGTCAGTTTAAAAGTTTTGCTTGAATAGTGAATAGTGAACCAGTGTGGCGATAGCGGTGAATGTTCACAAAGTATTTTGAGCATTCGCCGTTCAAAAAATTTTATAAAAACCGAAGTAAGTATTTTAGTCAATTACCATTATATACTTATAAAAATTAACTATAAACTATTTTTAGGATAAAGAGTCAACTGATGAAATTCCGCCGAGTCCTGAGTGAGACTCTAAAAAAAAAAAGGAGATATAGGTAAAACCATTTATTATTTTAAAATTTCATTTGCATTTTTTTTTTTTTTTTTTAGGAAAAAGAAGCATGGGAAAACAGGAAGGCGGAATTAAATTATATTTATTATTTAAGTTAGTTTAAGTTAGTTAGTAATTTAAGTTATAGTTTAAGTTAGTTAGAAATTTTTAAAAATAAAGTATACTATAAAATTATGTAAATGTTTTTTATTATAAATTAAATTCATTAGATTATTAAATTCATATAAATTAAATTCATTCATTGAAATTATTCAACAAAAGAAACCAAAAAAATTGACCTAAAAAAAGCTTATTGACTTATTTAAAGCTTTTTGAAGGAATGTATTAAATTAGAATACAGTATTTAAATACATTTGATAATTTCCATAAAGGAATATATTTGTGCAGATGTCTAGTACCTACCTAATATTTTTTTATCTGCTAAAACTATTTGAAAATTGAATAATTTTCAAATATATTCACAACTAATTGCTTCTCACCAGTTAAGTAACTAGTTGTCAGTAATGAGTACGATAAATACTTACTTTACTCTAGTTCTACAACTAATTCTAGGTAATGTGTTCAGCGACCAATTCTTTCTCACCAGTTTAAGTAACTAGTTGTCAGTAATGAGTACGATAACTACTCTAGTTCAGTAACTAGTTCTAGGTAATGCTGCACGGAGGTGATTGATTACCGCCAATGACATCGTATGTTAAATGTAATGCTAAATTTACATTATGGGTAATGCGTTAGGTAATGGATTAATTATTATCTGTAATCAGTTCTTTAAGTAGTGCGGAACTGGTCCGATTTTCTACTGGGTAAATTAAGTAAAAAAGTGAATTTGTAATTTTTATAAGAATATGTATGCATGCGTGAATATTTTTTTTGTGAAAATTATGAAATTTGTATAAAATATACCTACTGATGTATATGTATGTACATATGTGCATATATAATAATATTATGCTTGTACTGTAAATTAAAAGAGTTGATACTTTTTTTATTTTCAAAAATGTGTTATAAAAGTTATGATAGTGTAATATAAGCGTATGAAAAATTAGAAATTTTCCATATACATAATGTATGTACTAAACATGTGCACAAATGCATTTGAAATAGCTTTCAAAACATTCATATTTAAACAAATGTTGTGTATACTCGTTTTGAAGTTTTCAAATTGAGTAAATATGCGAGAGAACATTTTGAGTACTCAATTTGTGCAAGAGAAATAAAATCAAAACATGGAATATAGTGTACTCATTAGCAAATAAATTCCCTTCAACTAATTAATAGAAGATAAATTAGGAAAAAGTAAAAATTAAAAAGAATAATATTTGGATTTAAAAATATATAGTTTCATATTTTATTTCTGATTTTGTTGTTTTTTGTTTTGTCTTTTAAATGTTTAATATCCCCTTTTTTGGTAAAACCATTATTGGTGATAATAAGCAAATTTATAATAACAAAGTATTTTATTACCTATATATTTATCTAGTTTTAATTTTTTAAAGTCAATTAAATTATTTTTAATACAATATATACAACAGCGTTTAATAATAAAATAAATAAAAGAAATTTTTTATATACATATATATAAATATAAGTATATATAAGTTTTAAAGTCTGTAAAATTAATATAAAAGCTGGAGGCAAAATTTAAGAATATAAGTTTATAATTATGCGTTTGTTGCCTCCAGCTTTTATTTTAATTTCACAGACTTTAAAACTTATATATATACTTATATTTATATATATATTTGACATATTGAAATAAACTTTTTCAAAGAAATCTCGATTGTAACAATATAGTTTAGAAAATTACAGAAAAATTTGTTATTAAAAATTTATTTTTTACTTTTTAGTTCAAAAAAGCTGTTTTATTAAAAATTTTTTTTTTAAATAATTGCTCTAATAAGGTTAAATAAAAATCTGCGAAATTTGAGGTTCGTCTTTCTTTTTTATTCCAGCAATTTACTTTTATATTATAACAGTCCAAAATGCTTGCACTAGCAATTCACTTTTATATTATAACAGTCCAAAAAGCTAAATTTTGCAATCAATTTTATTTTCTACTTTTTAGGAGGCGAGTTCGGTTTCGATAAAAGCATATTTTAAAAAATATTTTTTTTACATTGTTTTATTTTTCTTCCAGTATTACATTTTACTTTTTTTTTCTGTTATTTAGGTACGCTAAGAACTTATTTTTTTTTTTTAATATTAAATTTATGCATACAGTCTATTTCAAAAATAGAAATTATTAGCTATAGAACATTCTGAATTTTTTTTTTGTTCGTTTATGTTAACCGTCCATTCATATGCATACATAAAATTTTTTTAGTTCGTTTATGTTTACCGTCCATTCATATAAACATAACTGTTGCCTACATATTAAAAAATAATAAATCGATAAATCAACTAAATAATAATAGTTGGGAATTTGGGAATTTGGTGTGACTGTGTTAGCAGATTTTTAATAGTACAGCACACATAAAAATATGCATACCATTTTTGTACATGTTTGTACCTACATATGTAGTAAAAAAATTTGGTTTTAAAAGTATGTAATTGAGAATATATTAAATTGCTTACTTCTAAATGCTAATGTTTTTGAATTAAAAAAAAATTATTTTGCTTTTTCTAGACGATGTAGATATATATGTATGTATGTACATAACATATATTTTATGATTAATTCATAATTATTGTTATTGAAAAGAAAAATATTGTTGTTATTTACTATTTTTAAAAAAGACTGGATTTCTTATTTTTAATATATTCTTTTTGTTGTTTAATGTTTTTACATAATTGGAAATATATTCTTAGGTTTTATACTTCAGAAAAAGGCATTAGTGGTGCAGATCATCATTCCCAAATAGATCTTAATTTGAAGGCAGCTCCCAATTTAGATATCAATGTTAGCGCCATATATTTTAATATGTTAAGAGTTTCGAAAGAAAAGCCGTATTTTAATTATAATTAAGAAAGGAAAAACACATATCTATATAAATATTATAAATAAACACATTGCTTTTATAAATAAAAATGTATACTAAAAATCAATTGATTTGATGAAAAAAAAACTTAAATTTAACACTTGCTTACTAAATTTTGAGTAAGTGCATATTAAATTTTACACTGTGTTCTCAAGTGCGGCACATTAATTTGGTTACATATTCATATCTTTCAAATTCATCGCTTTCAAACCAAAAATATTTTCGAAGCACATATTATTACACATTTTGAAGTATGTACCTATGGATATGTACGCATACAATGCAATGGGCTACATAAAAAACAATAGTCTTTTATAGAAAAAAAAAACATTTATGTATTACGTATACGTATTGGTATTGGTATTGGTATTGGTGAGTTTAGTAAATTTAGATAAAATGTTTTATTTTGGTTCTGTAATAATTCTGTTATATCTTTGTATGAAAATTTAATTTTGAAGTTAAGCTAATTTCTCTAAAGTTTTTCGATATTATTATTTTAAAATCATGTATTGTCATCGGGATCTGATCTAGTGAAGAAAATTTTAAGTCTCTAGCTCAACGGGAAGTGTGTTTAAAATGGCTTTTAAGATTCCATCCTTTACCCAACCAAGTTAATAAAAAGCTGTTAAAAATAAGAATATGTACCTTTTATTTTTGTAAATTATTGTTTTGATTTTAAAAAATAACGATCAAAAAATATCTCTTTAATAAAGAGGAGTACTCCTTTCATTTAAGTCTTTAAAAATTTTACCTGATCTGCGAAGAGTTCACCGCAAATAATTAATTTAAGAAGTTGTAAAAAACAAGTATGCGGAAGAAGTAAATGAATCTAATGACAAACAATTATTCGGCCACGACTTTGCAAATAAATAGTTAAAATATTCACCCATATTTTTGAAGACTTATCATACGAAGAATATCACTGACGCGATGATTTGTTATTCTGCAAGACTCTAAAGTGATGTTTTCAATTTTACCCCATATTAAATGTCAAAAGTATCGTGTGTGGTATTTCTGGAAGACTTTTTCTACGAAGCGATAGCCATTTTCTATCACGGCAAAATTCTTGTACGATAAATATCACTTTTAGCAATTCTTAGGAATTAATTATTTTTTCTTTAGTTAAGTCTAAGTTTAAAAAAAGATATAAGAATAGGTAGAGTGGAAAGGAAGTATGTATATATAATTAAAAATAAATTAGTATTTTAGTGAACATTGTTTTTGTTTAGTATATTTTACAAATTAAAAAATTGTTTTTGTTTTATATATTGAACTGGCATCGTAGTACATACATACATAGTTATAAGTTGTAAGAAGCCCCCGTGTCTGTCAAACTAGAAGTTGGACCGACATGATTAAAAAAAGATAGTCCCTCATTTTGTTGTAGAATTAAAATATAAAAAAAATAAAATAAAAAAGTTCGACTTTAAGCCCGCCCAAAAAAATAGCCGCCAAAAAATAAGGTGCCACTTTTTGGTACATTTCTCATTTTTTTTTTTATTTTTGATTTCTATTAAAGAATCGGGGACTAGGTTTTTTTAATCACATCGGTCATAATTCTGGCTCACAAGATACGATGGCTTCTTGTAACTTATGAATATGTCATTTACTATTTAAAAATCAAACCTCTTTTTTAAATAATTTTAGCTGAACGTTTTTTCGTATATAGTAGATTTAGATCCATAAACAAAAACATAATATATAATACATAATACATTATATATAATATTTTTAATATAAATTCTCTAATATAATATTCTAAGCTCTGTATAATTTTTCATTTGAGTACCTGCTATACTCAGTGTATATTGATCATATTTCGAGTACTCGTTTTTGATTTTCAAAACATCAAATCTTTTTCGAGATCAAACTTAATACGCATTTGAAGTTGATACAAACAAATAGAGTTGAATATATATTTGTTTACAATAGAGTAAAGTTTTTACTGTACTCTTTCTTGATTGAGTGTAGTAAATTAATTGTATAGTATAGCGAGTATAGCAATAGAGAGAAAAAACAAATGTATCCATGCACATCTTTAGTATGTACATAATATTTATTATGTAAAGGGTCTTTTAAATTGAGTTTTCAAAAGCAAATAATTAAAAG
This sequence comes from Poecilobothrus nobilitatus, assembly GCA_947095535.1. Classification (NCBI taxonomy): domain Eukaryota; kingdom Metazoa; phylum Arthropoda; class Insecta; order Diptera; family Dolichopodidae; genus Poecilobothrus; species Poecilobothrus nobilitatus. The sequence continues at coordinate 134,134,719 of OX352774.1, read as the reverse complement.
ACACAGAATTTAAATTGAAACTGGAAAAGTTTTTATTTATTTTTGAAGTACAATGTTTGCCATTTATACTCTGAAAATGATATCTCCCATGTGACCACCTCTTGCGTCTCTTCAGTACCTGATTCTTTTATCAAAATTTTTGCTCATATTCTGGCATAGTTTTGGTTCTATCTCACCAATAACTCAAATAATTTGTGCTTTCAATGCTTCCATGTTTTGAGGATTATCCTTGTATACCTCAAGATTATCCTTGTCACCGAATCTGGAAATAACACGATCTGGAGAAACTTTGTAATTGGAGGGTTTCTCTTGCTGGACACGTAGCGCCATCCTGTTGAAACCACATGTCCTCAGTATCAATATTTTCCAGTCTTGGCCATACAAAAGTTGTGATCATATCGCGATATCTGGTACCGTTAACGGTTATGGCTCTTCCTCTCCCCAAATACGGCAGTTTTGTTTACTAACGTAGCCACCGATCTCGAAATGTGCTGTGTCCGAAAAGATGAAAAATCGTCGTTTTGTTCCAGTGTCCAATTGGCAAAGTCCCGACGCATGGAATAATCTTGTGGCAGCAACTCTTGTGTCAATTGAACTTTGTAGGCCTTCAACGCTAAATTTTTGTGCATAATACGCCATATAGTTGACTCAGAAAGTCCCAATTGTTGTGAACGTCGAAAAATTGACATGGTGGGGTCTGCTGGGACGCTATCACTTACAGCACCAATATTTTCTTGTGAACGACTGGCACGAGCATATTGATGTCTTTCTCGATCTTGTTTTGCACCAGTTTCTTGAAATTTCTGCACAATATTACCAATTTTTTGCTCAGTTGGACGATTATGTCGACCATAAATATCATAAATTAATAAATTACAAACGTTTATTAGTAATCTAACAAGATATTAACCATATAAATCGGACAAATGATTTTGAAGTTATAGTTTTTTTAGTCAAATTTGTTTGATTCCATAATTTTGTAGTTACTACATGTCTACATATATTCCCGTATAACAATATAGGTACTTTTTTTTTTCTAAACTAATTTTTGTAAATTAATTCTGTAATGTTATAATACGATTACAATTTGCATTTAGCAATAGTATTTTGTTCATATTCTGTTTTTTAGGCGAATTCTCATTCCATATAAATAATTTTATTCTTTGAAATGTGCTAAAAGTTGTTAAAACTACTTGAAATGAAACTTGAAATGTGCCCCAAATAAACCTCATTTTACCGAAGTTATTGCCTTAAAACTTGATCATCATTTAAAAGATTTCTAAGACTAAGTTAATTAAATTCCACAATATGAGTAGTGTACCTAAGCGGATTCTAGACCAGGAAATGACGTAACAGATGTTAAAGATAAGGATTGATGTTAACGATAAGGAAATGATAAGAGATAAGATAAGGACTATGACTCATCTATGACTCATCTATGACTCATCGAATAAATTTTAGATTAAGTTAGTTATTTTGGAATTAAAATACCAGGCGCGCAGATTTGAAATATTTTTTAAAGAATTAAATTAAAACTTTTTTATAAATTTTTTTCTCACTTTGAATATTATGTTTTTGGTGATAAGAACTTTTTGTGATTTTTTATGAAATATTGTATTTTAAAATTTTTTTTAAAAAATATGACGTCAGGGAATCTCCTATATAATTAAAGTTTTTTTCCGATGACTATACAGTAATTATAGAGTAATGTTGAAAATTTTGTTGATGTTGATGTTATTGTTGTTATTTTTTTGGTTTTCTTTTATTTAAAGAAATAGTGATAAGCGATGCAATGAATTAATTTTAAAAATATTCTTCTATTATACAACTTAAAAGCGTTGATTTATTTTAGATGAAAAAAAAAATGAATAATGTTGCGGTTTTGACTGAAAATAATCTAAAATTGATAAGTTAAAAATAACAGAGAATACTATTTTCAAATCATCTAGCTAAACAAATCGAATGTAAGAATATTAGGGATGCTTTTGACAAAAAATTTGTTGATGTTGTTGTTATTTTTTGCTTTTCTTTTATTTAAAGAAATAGTGATAAGATGCAATGAATTAATTTAAAAATATTCTGCTATTATACAACTTAAAAGCGTTGATTTATTTTAGATGAGAAAAAAAAATGAATAATGTTGCGGTTTTGACTGAAAACAATTTAAAATTGATAAGTTAAAAATAACAAAAAATACTGACGTCAGGGAATCTCCTATATAATTACAGTTTTCAAATTTGATAAAAAATGCTATTTGGAAACCATCCATAGTTACACCAAATTAATATTAGAACAATTTGAACATTAAGGAAGTAGCGATTTTGACTGAAAACAATCTAAAATTGATAAGTTAAAAATAACAGAGAATACTATTTTCAAATCATCTAGCTAAACAAATCGAATGTAAGAATATTAGGGATGCTTTTGACAAAAAATTTGTTGATGTTGTTGTTATTTTTTGCTTTTCTTTTATTTAAAGAAATAGTGATAAGATGCAATGAATTAATTTAAAAATATTCTGCTATTATACAACTTAAAAGCGTTGATTTATTTTAGATGAGAAAAAAAAATGAATAATGTTGCGGTTTTGACTGAAAACAATTTAAAATTGATAAGTTAAAAATAATAAAAATACTAACGTCAGGGAATCTCCTATATAATTACAGTTTTCAAATTTGATAAAAAATGCTATTTGGAAAACATCCATAGTTCACCAAATTAATATTAGAACAATTTGAACATTAAGGAAGTAGCGGTTTTGACTGAAAACAATCTAAAATTGATAAGTTAAATATAATAGAGAATACTATTTTGAAATCATCTAGCTAAACAAATTGAATGTAAGAATATTAGGGATGTTGCGGTTTTGATTGAAAAGCTTTAAAATAATAGAAAATGCTTTTTTAGAAAACACCTACGCAAATATGGAATTTTGTATAAAAGAAATGAAAAATTTAATTATTTCATCATTCAAACAATGGATACCATAGAAATCATAGATGACATCGTTATTGTACCACCAAGCACAGAAAATAATGGTGGATATAGGAACGCTGGATATAGCTACGCTGGATCAACAAGTAGTAACCAAATCGCCTCCACTTCACATCAAATCGCAGCATCTACAAGCAGAAAAAGAAAGGCAGATGATGTGACAGATATTCTCAACCAATTTAATGAAGAGGTAGAGAAAAAATCAGCATTTAAAAAAACTTTGTCAGCGAGAGACATCATTCGTGGTAAATACTACCACATATTAAAATTTAAAAAATTACATACTCAGTATGGTCCAAGAATCATGCTAGAGTTTGAAGGTACGGTTTTCTTTTTGCCTGCATATATGGTCAACATTTTAACAGAACAGCAAATACAAGTATTAAATGATGCACCCAACTTGTATATGCTGTCACCAACACCATATAAATACAAGCTGGTGACTGAGGAAATATATTCGCAGAACCTATTAGCAATCAATCAATAAAAAATTATTGTAACTAAAAAAAAAATGAAAAAATAAAATATTATATTTATATTAAAAACAAAAAAACAAAAAATCTTTTTATTTATTTTATTTATTTTATTTATTTTATTTATTTGCTGTGAAATAAGTAAAACTTAAAACTTTTAGTAAAAATTAAAAAAAAAAAAATTTTTATTTATTTTATTAATTTTACAGCTTTTTGAACTTTTGAACCTTATTATTCCCTTCTATGGAAATGAAATTTAATTAGAGAAGCTAGTTTCATTTAGAAATAACTCGGTCGAGTTGAATAAAACAATTAATTATTTTTATATATAAAAAATAATAATAAAAAATAAAAAAAAAATGTCTGAAATCGCTAAAAAAATTTTAAAAAAACATAATTTTTTATTTAAAAAAAATAATAAAAGTGAAAATAAAAAAGAAGTTAAGTCTTATATGATTTCGCTATTGAAAGACTTAAATGTGTTAGAACAATTAGTTAAAGAAAATATAAATTCTAACAGTGGCGTAAAATCTTCTTTATTAACTTCTATAGGACATTTAGAATCCTTTAAATATAAAATAAAAATAAAATTATTAAATAAAGACACTGAATTGAAATGGAGAACATTAAATTCTGCATTTAAAAACAGAATTGAAAGTGGTGTTATAACTAACATAACTGAGATAGACCCCAAAATTTTTTTAGAAAAGTGTAAAAAAATTGTAGAAGAAAAAATTAGACATATATTGCTAGAATATAATGCAATTAAAATTAACTTTGTCTTTTGTGGTGAATTTGTGAAAACAAACAATGAAGAAAATGAATATGATCTAAAATATTTAAATACAGAAAATGTTATAGTGTTAAAAATGAATAATGGTAATGATGAATGGTATGATAAACTGAAAAACCAAATTTTAATTAAATTTGATGATTTTCAAGAGAAAGGTAGTGGATGGGCATTATCTTCTATAATCAATTTAATTATCAATGTAAATGTATTTTCTTCATTTGCACCATCATCTTACATTGATTTGCCACCTTCGATAAAAAATAAAAAAGCGTGTATAAATATTAAAAATAGTGATGATGCATGCTTTGCGTGGTGTATAATGGCTGATTTAAATCCAAAGACAGCTCATTCTGATCGTCCATCAAGTTATCAAAATTATAGTGAAGTATTGAATTTTAATGGTATTACTTTTCCAGTGTTACTAAATGACATTCCCAAATTTGAAAAGTTAAATTCAATTTCAATAAACGTTTTTGGACTGGAATTAATTAAAGCAAGTAATTTCAAAGTTATCCCGTTTTACCTAACTAAACTTAAAAAAGAAAAGCATGTCAATCTATTATTACTGCAAAATATTTATGAAAAAAAGGAGAAATTAAACACATATTACGAAGATGAAACGCATTCACATGAAAAAATCAAATATCATTATGTTTTAATAAAAAATATGTCAAGGTTACTTTCAAATGATCTATCTAAGAACAAAAGGCAAAAATATTTTTGTGATAGATGCTTGAATTATTTTTCAACAAATGAAAAATTATTATGTCATACAAAATATTGTGAAAAGGTTAACAACTGTGCTATCGTCTTACCAGAAAAAAATAAAAATAATCTCAAATTTAAGAACTTCAAAAATAAATTAATGGTGCCATGTGTAGTTTATGCAGATATTGAATGTATATTGAAAAAGATCAATTCAGATAATAGTTATCAAGAACATATTCCATATTCTATGGGCTACTATGTAAAATCAAATTATATTGAAACTACAAAATATAATTTTCATAGAGGAGAAAATTGTATTGAATGGTTTTTAAATGAGTTAAAAATGAACGAAGTTAAATGTAAAGATCATGATCATTTAAGCGGGGAATATCGAGGTGCAACACACAGCAAATGTAATATAGCCTACCAAAATGCGTTGTATGTTCCTGTAATTTTTCATAATTTAACTGGATATGATTCACATTTTATTATTAAACAACTAAATTCAGTAATCTTGGGTAAGATAGATTTACTTCCATTGAATAAGGAAAAATATATTAGCTTTACAAAATATATAGAAAATAGTAATATTAAATTTAGGTTTATAGATTCATATAAATTTTTAGGTAGTAGTTTAGAAATATTAGCTGAAAATATAAAGGAGTTCCCCAATTTAAAATCTCAATTTGATAATTTAACGGATTATCAATATAGTTTACTTAAACAGAAGGGAATATACCCTTATGATTATATTGATAGTCCGGAAAAATTTTTAGAATCAGTATTACCAGAAAAAAACTTATTTTATAATGAATTAAATAAATCAAATATAACTGAGGAAGACTACAATCATGCAAAAGTAATATGGAGTGAGTTTAAAATAAAAAATTTAGGAGAATACTCTGATTTGTATTTAAAAACTGATGTTTTATTATTAACGGATATATTTGAAAAGTTCAGAAATCATTGTATGAAAACATATGATTTAGATCCGGCACATTATTTTACTTTACCAGGCTATTCTTGGGATGCCATGCTAAAATATACGAAAATTAATTTTGAGCTATTAACTGATGTTGATATGGTACTATTTATTGAAAATGGGGTAAGAGGAGGTCTAACTCAAGTTACGAAACGCTATTCCGAATCAAATAACATATATATACCAAATTTTGATTCTACTAAACCAACAAACTATATAATATACTTCGACATTAACAACCAGTACGGTTGGTCTATGACTCAATATTTACCATTAAATAATTTTCAATGGGTAAATGATATTCAAAAATTCACTGAAAATTTTATAAGTAATATTTCTGATGAATCTCCTGTAGGATTTATATTTGAAGTAGATATAGAGTATCCTAAAAAGCTTCATGATTTACATAAAGATTTACCTTTTTGTCCTGAGCATTTGTCAATAAATTCCAATGATAAAAAATTATTAGCCACTTTGTTTGATAAAAATAACTATATCATTCACTATAGAAATTTGAAAATATCTTTAAAACATGGATTAAAAATAAAAAAAATTCATAAAATATTACAATTTAATCAATCACCCTATCTAAAGCCCTATATAGAATTAAATACTAAACTTCGTACACAAGCTACTGACAAATTTGAAAAAGAGCAATATAAGCTAATGAATAATGCAATTTTTGGTAAAACAATAGAAAATGTTAGAAAACGATGTGATGTAAAACTCAAAACTTATTGGCACGGACGATATGGAGCTAGTTCATTAATTGCATCACCATATTTTAAAAGTTCTTCTATTTTTAGCGAAAATTTAGTTGCAATAGAACTATATAAAACAGAAATAATTTTGGATAAACCCATCTATGTAGGCATGTCAATATTAGATATTTCGAAAACGTTAATTTATGAATTTTATTATAATTATATGAAAGAGAATTTTCAACAGGATTGTAATCTTTTGTATACGGATACAGACAGTCTTATTTTAGAAATAACTAATAAAAATATATATGAAAGTATTAGAAAAGATTGTAATGAACGGTTTGACACTAGCGATTATCCTTTAGATAATAAGTGGGGAATTCCTTTAGTAAATAAAAAAGTAATAGGATTAATGAAGGATGAAATGAATGGTAATATTATTACAGAATTTATAGGTTTAAGATCAAAAATGTATTCAATAAAAGTAAATAATACAAATTGTATAAAAAAAATAAAAGGAATTAAAAAAAATGTTGTAGAAAAAGAAATAGAATTTGAGGATTATAAAAAAAGTTTAGATGAAAATATAAATAAAACAGTTGTTCAAAATTTGATTAAATCAGAAAATCATAATGTAAATAGTATTAAGCAACAAAAAGTAGCTTTAGATTCAAATGATAATAAGAGATTTATATTAAATAACTCATATAATACCCTACCTTGGGGTCATTATTCAATATGACTAAAATAAATTAAAATGTAATGAAAATAAAAAAGAAAAAAACTATTTAATTCATAAAATCACAATTTTTATATTTTATTTCCTATTAATTAAGCACATTAACTTATAAAATTTTTTTTAAAATAAAAAATAAATACGTATACATAGTTTGTTTTATTTTTTGCATGTGAAAAAATTTCCTTTTTTTTTTTTCTCATCTTTCATTCTCTTGTAGGAGTGTAAAAGGCTTTCAATAGTGATTTTAATAAATAAACATTTTCAAGTGCACAAAACCCATTATGATTAAAATAGCATCTTTTACAATTAAGGTACTGATTTTTAATCATTTTTAAACTGGTTGATTCGTGTTCGTCTAAATCAATAACATTATAACATTTTAAATTATTTTTAATCCATAATTGCTTTTCACAGCCTTTAACATATATTTTTGAATAGTTGTTCTTCTTTAAAATATTTACAACATCAAAAAAATTAGTTTCTCCATCATTCCATTGAAATCCATGATGATGATCAGTTAGCCAATTATTTGTATACTTTGTAGATGATGTTAGAATGTGATAACTATACGGAGGTTTTATTATGAAGTGTTGAATTTCATCATTTGATGATAAAACTGCAATTTCTTTTAATATGAATTTTTTGTTATTATTTTGAAATCCCTGTATTTTAATTTTTAGATATTTAGATATATTAAATTTGATTTTTAATTTATAGATATTGCTATCGATAATGAACTGATTTTAATTTTTGTTTTAAATTATTTTATTAACTTCTCCACTCAATGGATAAAATTCGATTAATCGGTCATGCAATAACAGACAATAGGCTGAAGTATTTGCTGTTATATTAGCAATGGTTTTAAATTCTATTTTAACATCAACCGCACCTGTTTTTAAATTTTCATTTTGATAACGAGTATCTATTACAAAAATTGTAGCCTTTGTTTTATATTCCTCCCATGTTAATAACGGTTCTGATATAGAATAATTATAATAATTATTTCGAAAGTTAATGTATGCCTCATAAGCAATTCCATATCGATCTCTATCAAAATTTAAATTTATATCTTCATATGGATAAGCTTCTGAATTTAAATAAACTTTTAAGTTTTCAACATTACAATGGTCGAATTTAGAAGGATCTTTATCTATTTTATTTTGTTTATCGGTTTGTAGAGCAAAAATAATAAAACGAGGTTTTTCCAGTTGTGAGGTTGTTTTAACATTCCAAACATGATGATTAGTACCTGTTGGTAATGATGGGTATTCATACAAACTCCAATTTCTAAAACCTAATATCATTTTTGCATTGTTATCAATATTCTTATATAAGTTAAGTTTAACTGAATCGGCTAAATTGATATGTTGCACCCGCCATTGTACTTGAAGTAACTGAATTTTTGGTTTTTCATTAAGGTCAGTACAAATTAAAGAATTATTATCAGATCTTGAACGTACTAAAATTAACTCATGTTTTGCATTTGGAATAATATTTTTATAATCTTCCGTAAGTCTTTTCAATGGAATACAATAGTTAAAAAATTGCGTTCCTAATTCAATTGTTTCTTTTGGAGACCAGCTTGCATTTTTTAAAGCTTGACTCTCATTTTTATTTAAGGAAACAAAATTTTTTAGACATGTTGTTATTCCAACATTTCGACAATGATCAATTTCCTTTCCATTTAATTCATAGCGTATTTCATCGAATAGAAATGTCATTGCATTATTAATTAAATTAGTTTTTAGTGTACGACTTCCGTCATGCTTTGAAATAAAGCCTTCAATATAAAGTATGCTGGTTGATGGTAAAATATTTAAATTTTGATGCTGTATTTGTACTCGGATTATATCACTTTTATTAAATGAATTCACAAATGGTGAATATGTACGCCAATGTGCGCTTGTTATGCTTTCATCAATTATCGGGTTATTAAATAAATTATCCATTTTTCCCCTAAAACTTTTTTATTTTAAATCCAATAGATATCACAAATTGTTGATTTTCTGTTGTTAGAGTGACTCTGTTCAATTTATGATATCCTCTTTGTCTTAATGTTGAAGAACTATTAAACTGATGTATAGGATGCGTTGAATATTTATTATGTTTTTGAATGTTATTTTCATATATTATCATTTTTCCTGTTGTTTCAAGTGCATGCGCACTGTTATAGTTTCACCTCGAAAATTAATTAAACTACCGTTCTGATCGACTAGTTTTATGGTGATCGATCTTATTTGATTGACTGCAACTGGTAAATAAATAAGATTTCGACGAACTTCAATTATTTTATAGCCAGGACTAACATCTATTGAAAACTCATGTAAAATATGAGCTCTCTCATCATTAATGTATGTTCCTTGAATAATATTGCATTCTATCCGTATTATATTAATTTTATTTATATTAACAGGAAGATCAGAAAAATGCCATATATTGGGTTTTAATTTTTTTTTACTAAAACCTAATAATTCACCAATCGTACCTTCACGTTCAAAATCAATCTCACTATCAGAAAAAATTTCACAATTTAATGTGTTATTGTTAGCTTTTATAAAAAGTTTACGCTTTTCTGCTTTAGTGTTACTTATTTCTAAATTTTTTTTAAGAAAATGTTCAATGTCTTCAATTTCATATGAGCCTGTAGGAAGAATAATGCTTTGATCTCCAATAAAAAATTTATTATTTGTTTCATCTATATTTGGTATAGAATTGTATGTCTGAAAATCTACTAATGCGCAAGTATATTCTCCCTTCAAATCTATTGGAGGAAAATATTCTGTTGTTAGAATAGAGTTTTTACCATTTAAGGTTAATGTTATAGACATGTTTACTTCTTAATGAATAAAACAATTATTGAAGTACATTATCTTTTTATATAATCATCTTCACAATTTATTATAGAACAATATAAACTAATACTAAGACATATAAATAATAAAGAAATTTTAATTTCAATAACCTTAAATATTATGATAAAAACATATTATTCTTCGCAATGAAAAAAAAAGATAACCTTGAACTTAAAAATTTAAATTTTATTAATGTAGGTCATATTAAAAGGAAAAAAATGTATCAATTTTTTTTATTCATTTTATTTTTTTTCGTTATTTTGTTTATAAAAAATAGACTTAGATAAGAAACTTAAACATAAGTGACCACAATTAAAAGTATTAAATTTCTGATATGTATAATAATTATATGAAAGTTTATCGCCCAAATATTTTAAAATTTCGGTTGGTGGTTGTAAATTTCCAAAACTATCAAAATATTGTATATCATTTAAATTCTTGTAATATGCTACCCAATGAGTTCCATGTCCAATTGAGTTATCTAAATTGATGACTCCACATTCACGATTCCATGGTTTGGATTTAGGAAGAGTATCTTTCATAAAAACTCCCCGAAAATATTTTAAATATTTCCTTCCAAAATTATTTATATCAATATTTGTTAAAGCCCGTTTGGGTAGCATACTGAGTGGTTTTTTTGAGATAAATATAATCCAAGTCCTTGTTTATATGGTTTTAAATGTAAACCTTTTCCTCTAAGAGCAATAGCTTCCATTATTTTATTATGGCACTCACTTTCATTTAACTGTTTCTTAGCATTTTTGACGTCATTAACAGCTTTAGTTATACCAGCTGCACCACCGGCAAGAGCACCAACAGCCGAAAGACCAGCAAATATTGGAATTAATGGTAAAATACCACCAGTTTTAGGAACAGCAATAATTCGTGGAATTTTTATTGATTTTTTATTCTTACTTATATTTCTAGCAGCTTTTAAAGCAACTTTGATAGCATCTCTTTTTTTATCAGGTTTATAACCGTTAATAGCAATTTTAGCTTCTTGAATCACTTTGCTTAATGGTTTATTTTTCTTTATTTTATTAATTTTTTTACATCCCATTCCAAGTTTAACTTTAGCATTCATTGCATTTGTAACCAGAAGTGCATTTGCTTTTTCATCCCAAGCCGAATCATGGGATTTAAATCTTTGCCAAGCTTTTCCAGCTAATATTTTATCAGCTATATGACGATCAGTAATATTACTATTGTTAGAATATGCAATATCGTGTTCACGACATGCAGCATCTAATTTATTTATACCTTTATCACCACGTTCTAAGCGCTCTTTAAGTTTAGTTCCTGGACCACAATAATTATATCCAGGTAGATGAAATTCAAATGGTAATTTATTAACTATCAAATTTACAATACCACTACCTCTCTTTTTGGTTACGGATTTGCTACTGATTGTATTTTTATTGTAGTCAATCATATGTAATGTTATATCAGTAACGGTTCAATATAAATTGATTTGATTAATGTATATATATAATGTTTTATATGAAATTAAAATTAGTAACCAAAATGAAGTTTATAAAAAAGGATGAGACAATAGAGATTAAAAATTTTGATTTGAAATATAAAAGAAAAACAAATAAAAAACATGGAGATGCACTACCAAATAGTGTTCGAGGATTAATTGTGGGACCATCTAATTGTGGTAAAACGAATGTTATGTTAAGTATGTTATTAGATCCCAAAGGTTTGAAATTTCAAAATATATACATATACTCTAAATCGTTACATCAACCAAAATATGAATATTTGAAAAGAATTATAAAATCTATTAAGGGAATGGGATATAACGAATTTTCAAATAATTCAGATGTACTTAAACCATCAGAATCCCAACCTAATTCAATATTCATATTTGATGATATTGCATGTGATAAACAAGACAATGTTAGAGAATATTTTTGTATGGGAAGACATCAAGACGTGGACAGTTTCTATTTGTGTCAATCTTATACTCGAATTCCAAAACATTTAATAAGAGATAATACAAATTTCATAATCATATTCAAACAAGATGATTTAAATTTGAAACATATTTATAACGATCATGTTAATGCAGATATGTCCTTCGATAAATTCAAAGACCTATGTTCACATTGTTGGCGAAATAACTATGGATTTTTACTCGTTGATAAAGATAGACCTTTAAATAATGGTCGTTATAGAAGAAATTTTGAAGAATTTGTTCAATTATAAATAGACATTTGCAATTTGTAAAAGCATCAGAACAGATCACGAACAGCAACTGAACAGATAAGAAACAAAAACATAACAGATCAACAACAGGAACAGAACAGATCAGCTTCAGCTCAGATTAGTTGCACTTAGTTAACAATTAAAATATGGATAAATCATTTAATGAAAAAGTTTTGAAAGACTTAATTAAAACTAGGAAAGATGTACAGAAAAAATATAAAGATTTAAAAATGGGAAAAAAGTCAGAGGAACAATATTTGGAGGAGACTTTTAAGCCAATTGTCGAACCAATTGAAAAATTAACGGATGTTGTAAAATATCATTATCCCTTCGAACCAAAAGGCAAACAGGAAATCAAAGAAGAATTTCATGATAAAAACGATGACACATTTAACTCAATAAGTCCAAATAAAAAAACGTTAAATTTTGAAAGTTTCAAAACGTCAACACCTAACAATAGTGCTTTCAAAGATTTAAAACATGACTTGTTAAGAACAACAATTTCAGAATCATCACCTCTTTTTAATAAATCACAACTAGATAAGTCATATGGACCTTATCTTGATCAACAAGAACATATAAGAAAACTGGGGAATTCTAAATTCAGTATTGATGAAAATAATCATAATATAATAATTTATGATGAAATTTATAGAGCAACCAACGGTTTACTTGATCTTATATTCAAAAAGAAACCTGAAAATTACACACAAACCGATTTGAAACAATATCAAAAAATTCTAGAAAAAACAAATGCACATAGGAGAAACTATGATCCATTAGAACAAATTAAAGGAAATAAAGGTTATAAGTATATTAATATTATACGAAATCTATATAAACATGAATATAACACAAGAGGTAAAAAGATTGGAAATGCTTATTTTAATAAAAAGTTATCATTATATCCAAATACATTCTCTAAACTATATTCAAAACAACTTCCTC